>JALMGJ010000008.1:13737500-14105000 GCA_023362775.1 Charina bottae
GGTTTCTTGGGCTTTTTTTATCCACCATATGTTCTTAAGTTCTCTAGTTCTTCTTTGGACTTCTGCCTTTGCACTGGCGTAGATTTTTTTCTTAACGGCACAGTTAATATCTTTTTGCCATATCTGGAAGGCTTTCCTTTTCTTGTCAATAATATGTTCAATCTCACTATCGTTCTCATCAAACCAGTCCTGATGTCTCTTAGTCTGGTATCCGATAGTTTGTTCACAGGCTGAAATAATAGAAGTCTTCAATTTAGTCCAGTGTTCCTCAACATTTTCAGGAAGTTCCATAGGCAGATGTTCCTTGAGAGTTGATTGAAAGCAAGCTCGTTTAATAGGATCTTGAAGGGCCAGTGTATTCATTTTACGCCTTGGTTTTCTTCCTTGGAGCCTACGATGAGGGACAATCTTTATGGCCATCGTGGATCGAATTAATCGATGGTCTGTCCAGCAGTCATTGGCGCTCGTCATGGCTCTGGTGAGAAGTACATCACGGCGATCTCTAGCACGGACAATTACATAATCTAAAAGATGCCAGTGCTTCAACCGTGGGTGCTTCCATGATGTTTTAAATTTATTTTTCTGGTGAAAGAGTGTGTTAGTAATGACAAGGTTATGCTCTGCTCATTTAGTCAGAAGTAAGATTCCATTCTTGTTGCTGTTGTCAACTCCTTCTTTCCCAATGATCTCTGGCCACAAATCAAAATCACGCCCAACTCTTGCATTGAAATCGCCCAGGAGGATAATTTTATCCTCCTTTGGTATCTCTGATAAGATGGTGTCCAGCTGGGTATAAAATTTTTCCTTGATATCCTCATCTGCATCTAGTTTTGGTGCGTAAGCACTTAGGATAGTTGCCTGTTGGTTTTTGGCGAGTTTTATTCGCAGAGTTGAGAGTCGTTCGTTGATCTCAGTGGGAACTTCTGACAAGAGCTTCACAAGGTCGTTTTTGATAGCAAAGCCTACCCCATGTATTCGTCGTTCTTGTTCAGGCAGTCCTTTCCAAAAGAAGGTATAACCTCCTTTTTCTTCCTTCAACTGTCCTTCTCCTGCTCTTCGAGTTTCTTGGAGTGCTGCTATATCAATATTAAAATGTCTCAGCTCCCTTGCAATAATGGCAGTCCTACGTTCAGGTCGTTCACTATCCATATTGTCTTGCAGTGTCCGTATATTCCATGTTCCAAAATTCATGTGTTTTTTACGACCGCTAGATGGTGACCCCACTGGTCGTGGTAATCCAGTCAGGGAGAAAATGAGGCAGACTATGTTTAGGGCACCTTTTCTAGCCCCCTCCCCATATGGGGTGAGCAGAGTGGATCCTAAATAGGGCTGCTCAGTCGTGGATACAGCTGCCAAACTACTCAACTGCCTCGATCCTTGAGTCAGGGTGACTGAATCCGTATCCACCGCCCATGTGCTGGTCCATGACTAGGAGCTTCCGGATTTCACAGTCCTGCCCCCGTTGCCATTCGTCAGTCGCCATGGGACTTTTGGTTGTTTTGGGTTTGGTGTGGTTGGAAGACGCCTGTGCGTGAATTTGTTTTATGTGTGGAGATCGGTGCACAACGATCAGCACACAACCTTCACAGAAAAAGGCTCTAATCCAATGGCATGGATACCATGACGATTGGTGACCTTTTGTCTGCTGCAGCCTTCATCCGCCTTCACAGCCGTTGTAACAATACACCTTGTTATCTTCCGCCTGTTCTGCCGTTGAGGACTTTCTTGGATCGTTCTTTGTCTGGTTCCTCCCCCTGGACCTTACTGCCATGGGTGACCCTGCCAGGAGTACATGACTCCCGACGGCTTCGCTCACAGGGTTCATTGGGAACACACAAGCCCACTCACCACAACAAGGTGACAACAAGCAGAGATAAGTATATCAAATGTGAATCTCCGTTTTTTCAGGATTCCAACTACAGTGTGCTCTTGTTATACTTTTGGGCACTACTGAGAATAAATCCACATCCTTTCCATATGACAGCCCTACAAGTACTAGAAGACTGCTATCATGTCTTTACTTAGCCTTCTAAGCCCAGCTAATTCCAATATTAGCTTTTCTGCCCCCATCCTTTTAGATTCAGGCTTTTCTCACATGTTCTGCTTTTGTTATATGCCCCTCTTCCCATTTTTTCTTTTTTTTTCTTTTTGTTTCTCAGTTTATCAGATAGTTCTTATGCCACCATACTGGTTTCATTGGATGTCTCCAATTTTATTTTGTGTTTGGGCCTTAATTATATCATTTTTCTGAACTTCTCAAGCCTCCTGAACATTTTTTTCCTATAGGATTTCCATCCATGGAATTCTTCCTGCTTTTTCTCTCAGCTTATTGAAATCAGCTACCTTGAAGTCTAGAACACTAATCTGACTACCTTCAGTTGTCCCTGCTTTCAATATAGTGAATTCTAGAATCACATCTTCACTACTTCCCTGGATTTCTACAACTTCTACTTCCTCAACAACCATTTTTAAGTGTGGTATAGCTGATTCCTAGTTCCCTCTTCTATCTTTTAGACATAAAGTTTTCTGCAAAGCCTGTCAAGGAACTGTTGACTCTGCCACTTGCTTCAGAGTTTGATTCCTAGTTGATTTCAGGATAGTTGAAATCCCTCACTACCACAGTGGCATATTTCCTGGGTACCTGGCCCTTCTGATTTGTGAAGATTTAATCTAGAAGGTATGAGAGAGTATTACAGGCCATCTAACCCTGTAGATGTTGTGACATTGTGAAGCAAGGCTGCTGTGTCCTTTTTTTCCCTCTGATGTTTCTTTGCAGCATAATAACACCAATGCTGATATAAAAGAATTGAACTAAATTTTAAAAAATCAATGGGATGCATGAAGCATTCACAACATTTGACATCATTAATAGAACTGTGTGTCTTGGACATTTACAATCCCAAGCTCCATGAATTTCATGGGATGTTATGAAATTTTGGTGGCAAAAGAAAAAAAAATCAACAACATTTTTGATCTTTTAAAAAACAAAATCTATTGAAAATAAGTGTTAGACTTCAAGAGCTTATGCTGTTTTGAGGTTTAAGCTATTTATTCCAAAAACAACACAACAAAAACCCTTATCCTCCCAAACTGAAGGAAAAAAGGACAACAAATTCAACCCAGTTTCCATGGTAATGACTTTGTATCACCATGATGCCCCCTATTATTTTTATAACCCAAGGGGAAAAAAGATAAAGTACAGCTTCTAGTTGTAGAAACATTGCATACCCTGGTATAAAGCACAATCAGATTTGGACAAGCACCAATCCTACAGAACTAAGTTATATAGATAAATAATACAATTATACATTGAAAATTTGGGTGTTGCCAATTTTGACTTTATCCTTTCAAGAAATGAATATTTAAGTTTTTGGATTCCTTCCTTCCTTCCTTCCTTCCTTCCTTCCTTCCTTCCTTCCTTCCTTCCTTCCTTCCTTCCTTCCTTCCTTCCTTTGCGTCTTCAGTATTTGCTTGAGTTGGAAGATATGAAATAAATTGATTAAATAATGTGAATAATAAATCAATGAAAAAAGTAAAATTCAACTTGAAAAAAACCCAGGTAATTAGGTAAGTATAATATATTCATTTAAAAATATATTTTTTAAATATTTTGTATAGATTTTTAGATTAGAATATTACACCTTTTCCCATACTATTCCTTCTCTGCCATTAAGGGGAAGACATTAAAGAACCATACTTTTATAATAGATTTTTTTTTCTAACCAATAGCTCTCCCTAATATTTACTTTTTTCATTGGATTGCTTTCTAATACTATTTTAAACCATTTCAGAATTCAATAAATAAGAAATATTATGAACAATTTTAGTAAATAATTAATATTCCATGAGCCACAAATTGATTAGTTCTCTATTCTGACATTAAATACCTCTTTTTTACTATATTTTTAAATAAATATTTCATTGAAAAAACCTACACTGAAACATGAGGATCTCAAAGATTTCATCAGATTTGCTTTTAGTGGTATAATGACTTTGCCTTTATGCAAGTTTTCTTTTAATTAAACTCTCAAAATAAATTTCAGAAGTAAGAAAGATAAGCATTCCCTTTAAAAAACAAAGAAACATGTTCAGATTTCTCAAAACAGAATACAGTAGTAATTGGATTCAAAGGTCAGTTGTTCCAGGGTGCTGCATAAACCTGTAATTTATAATACCTCCCTATAAGTGGAACCCTTTGAATTAGTGATAGCTGTGATTGTCTCCATGCTAAAAGCTTTTCTCTCTGTGGACTTAGAGTAAGCCACCTGAACCCATTATAGTTTCTACTTGTGAGACAACAATATAAGTGAAAATTCATCCTGTCATTCTGATCAAGATGGGATTTGAAATTAAATCTCCAAAATAAAAACGAATGGAACACATTTTCTAGTGCCTCACAGTTTGGACTCATTATATTTGATTTAAATATGCACACACACAGCCACACAACTAAACAAGCAGTTACTATGATTCAGCTTAAGCAGTTTTGTAAAAGATATATATATCCCTACATCCCACTGCATGGGCCAGATAGGCAAATACTCCGATACAGGAACACAAAAAGGTAATGTATACATTTCTCCTGAGCATTCTGGAGAATTTTCCTTCTCTGAATTTTGATTCCTAATTTGATGGATTTGTCTGGTTTGTATTTATGTATTTTTATGAGTAGAATGTAGGTGAGAAACAGAGTACTACACCTTTAGTACTCTGTGTGTGTGTGTGTGTGTGTGTGTGTGTGTGCGAGAGAGAGAGAGAGAGAGAGAGAGAGAGAGAGAGAGAGAGAGAGAGAGAGAGAGAGAGAGAGATTCATTGTCCCTTTCTATGCTGCAGCAAAATCTGCTCTGTCAGAACATAGTATTTTCCATGAAACTTATTCTATGGCCATTATAGAACAATTAGAATAATATCAATTTTTTTGCCTGATCTGTAAAATGAAATAGATGAATGGAGAAGACCTGTCTTGGCAGTAGTACTAGAAAGTAGTAGTTGAAAAAGATCCTATAAGACTCTGAAAAGACACTATAATATTATAGTGTCTTTTCAGAGTCTTATAGGATCTTTTTCAACTACTACTTTCTAGTACTACTGCCAAGACAGGTCTTCTCCATTCATCTATTTCATTTTACAGATCATGCAAAAAAATTGATATTATTCTAATTGTTTGACTTATTCTCCTTTGTCCCACAGGGCAGGACAAGAATCAATGAGTTAAAACTATAAGGAAAAGGTTCAGGCTAGACTTCAGAAAGAACTGTGGAGTCCTTGGTGTTTTCTGACTGTATGAACTGTCAACCAGTGGAACAGACTGCCTTTATTAGAGGTCTTGGAAAAGCCTAGATGCTCATCTGGTAGAGATGCTGTACCAATAGAAAATAATATATGTCACTCAGGGTTGAACGTTGGAGTCCTTGGTGCTCTCTGAGCTTGGTTGTTTGCTTGCAGAGATTTCTTTACCCAACCAGGCAACATACTCAGTGCTAGTGAGTGTGGGGTTTGTTCCCTGTTAATATACAGTAGCTTAAGAAGAAAGAAAGGTTCCCCTGTGCAAGCACCGAGTTGTGTGACCCCCGGGGAGATGCCACTTTCACGACGTTTTCCTGGCAGACTATAGAGCGGGGTGGTTTGCCATTGCCTTCCCCAGTCATAATTGCCTTTCCCCCAGCAAGCTGGGTACTCATTTTACTGACCTCGGAAGGATAGAAGGCTGAGTTGACCTGAGCCGACTACCTAAGAACCAGCTTCTTCTGGGATCGAACTCAGGTCATGGGGAGAGTTTCAGTTGCAATACTGCCACCTTCCACTCTGCGCCACATGAGGCTTCCTATACAGTAGCTTGCCCTGCCAGTATTGGTGGGTGTGTGGTTTTCTCCCTGGTAGTTCCTTGATTAGGGTATTGTTTTCTGCTTGATTGCTTGTCTGCTTGATTGCTTGTCTCCTTGGTAGTTCCTTGATTAGAATATTGTTTATGTTTGATTGTTTGTCTAGTGTTAATCCTTGCTTATCTGGGTGTAGGCTGCTGGAGAGGATGTGTTCTGTTCCTTTTTTTTCTTCTTCTTAGCTTTCTTATTGTCTCTTTTGAATGGTGTGTAAATGTGGTTTATCTCTGTTGTTGTTCAGTCGTTCAGTCGTGTCCGACTCTTCGTGACCTCATGGACCATAGCACGCCAGGCCTTCCTGTCCTCCACTGTCTCTCGGAGTTTACTCAAATTCATGTTCATTACATCGGTGATGCTATCTAACCATCTCATCCTCTGCCGTCCCCTTCTCCTTTTGCCCTCAGTCTTTCCCAGCATCAGGGTCTTTTCCAGTGAGTCCTCTCTTCTCATTAGGTGGCCAATGTATTTGAGCTTCAGCTTCAGCATCTGTCCTTCCAATGAGCAGTCAGGGTTGATTTCCTTTAGGATTGACTGGTTTGACCTCCTTGCAGTCCAAGGGACTCTCAAGAGTCTTCTCCAGCACCACAGCTCGAAAGCATCAATTCTTCGGCGCTCAGCCTTCCTTATGGTCCAACTCTCACAGCCATACATTGCTACTGGAAAAACCATAGCTTTAACTATACGGACCTTTGTCGGCAAGGTGATGTCTCTGCTTTTTAATATGCTGTCTAGGTTTGCCATAGCTTTCCTTCCAAGGAGCAAGCGTCTTTTAATTTCATGGCTGCAGTCACCGTCTGCGGTGATCTTGGAGCCCAAGAAAATGAAATCTGTCACTGCTTCCATTTCTTCCCCTTCTATTTGCCAGGAAGTGATGGGACCAGATGCCATGATCTGGGTTTTTTTAATGTTGAGTTTCAAGCCAGCTTTTGCACTCTCCTCTTTCACCCTCATCAAGAGGCTCTTTAGTTCCTCTTCACTTTCTGCCATTAGGGTGGTATCGTCTGCATATCTGAGGTTGTTGATATTTTTCCCGGCAATCTTAACTCCGGCTTGTGATTCATCCAGCCCGGCATTTCTCATGATGTACTCTGCATATAAGTTAAATAAGCATAGGTTTATCTCTATGTGTCTATTAATAACTGATGTGTCGAGTGCCAAGCTTCCAGGAATTCCCTACCATAACAACAAATCTGTGGAATAGGTTGGGCTGAAAGAAGATGCTTGGCCTAAAGTCACCATCCTCTTCATAGCTGAGGATGGACTTGAACTGAGTCACCAATGCTTTAACCACTATATCATACTGGCTTTCATAGCAATGATAGGTTACTACTATACTGTTACTGAGAACGTTTTAGGAGAGAGAATATTATCTTTTTTTTAAAAAAATCATTTTTTTTCCTAAAGCATTTTCTCAGCAGCAATTGTTCATTCATTCTGGGATCAGTAGCAAGAGTGAGATTGACCAAAGCTAGACAATTCTGTATTGACATACAAGACACAACAATTATAATTGCCTTTTAGAAGCTCAAAAGATGATGGGATAATTGGAGGAAAAAATGCTATGTGTGCCTTCTTTTGTTTCTGGAGGAAGAGTGGGGTGTAAATCTGACAAAGTAAGAATCAGTATCTTTGTATATTACAGTTATCAATAATATCAGTTAAATTCTTTGATAAATCAGGCTTCAGTATTATTGCATTAACTTTTACCTTGAGGCAGCATGCTGGGTAGACTAAGAGAAAAGTGTGTTTTCAACCCCTGATACACATGCATACATTAACTTCAATTAGCATCATTATTCAGGAGATGAATCAAACCATGAGCCATTTTTAATTCTTCAGTGAGGATTTGCGGCACATCCCAAGCATGAAGAAAAGACTCATCCAAGCATTGACAATGGTATATCACCTTGCTCATTGCTCAGTCATTTCCCATATGCTTACCCTGAGTGGTAGTTGACAGCTAGGATAGGGCATCAATTACTGTCACTCAAAGTAAAACACCCTGAGTCCTATTTCAATGTGCCTATCATATCTACATGTAATTTGTTAACTCTTTTTAGATAAAGTTTACATTAGTATTACTTTGCTTGAAGTTACACAAGATGATTAAAATTTCCTTCAGTTTCCCTTTCCCTTTCCCTTTCCCTTTCCCTTTCCCTTTCCCTTTCCCTTTCCTTTTCTCTTCCTTTCCAAGCAGCTACTAAACTAAACTATAATGTACCACAAGAGTGGCTGCAAATAGGGATGTAAAAATTACCACACTAAAAGCACTGGATAGACAGTGATCATTAAATCAGTCTGGGAAATTTCATTAAAGAGATAGGTTTATTTATTTATTAAATTTGGCCACCGCCCATTTCCCTATGACTATGTAATTCAGACTTTTCTCTTCCTATAGAAGAATAGATAGATAGATAGATAGATAGATAGATAGATAGATAGATAGATAGACAGACAGACAGACAGACAGACAGACAGACAGACAGACAGACAGACAGAGGAACAGTGTGTGTGTGTGTGTGTGTGTGTGTTTGTGTGTGTTTGTGTCTGTGGGTGTGGGTGTGTATGAATAGCATACACTGAATGGCACAACCAAGTAACTGGCATTGTGTACAGGAACATCTGCACAGCGTATGGGGTAGACCCTCCCAAGTCCAGATGGGAGACTTCACAGAAGGTTGTGTCCTGTCCCGACTAAGACTGTCCTGACTAAGAAACAGGAAGGGGTGAAATATAGTATTTTATTTACAGGAAATTGGCTGACAGAAAAGATTATATTTTCCATTGTCACTGCAATTTAGATTATTGTGTTGGATGAAAATGAAAACAATGGGAGGGGGGAGGACTTAGTGACTTAGTGGCTTAATGACTAAGGATTCAGGCTGCATGTACTTTAGCCTTGAACTGGAGTATAACCTGATCAATTACAGTTATGGCAGAATGAAACCTGTGTAACAAACTGCTTAAATTGCAACTTATTCTTGCTTAGTATTGAATGTATTTTTTTTTTAATGTACAAGTTTATATAGAAGAATTGTACTCCATTGACAACTAGTCTGTGTGAGTGATCAATAATTCCAGTTTTACACTAACAAAATATTTCTAAGTTTGGATAGAGAACTTTGCTAACTACTGAGCACATGCATAGGATCCCAACTTTTTTTTAAGGTTTTGCATTTAAAAGTTATTTGTGAACCAGCAGGCATGACAACTCACAGGAGTTGATGAGTTTGAACCTTATTGTAGAGTGAGTTGTAACAGTTCACTTAGATCTAGTAAAAGAACAGTTCTGAAAAGCTAAATAGAAGAAGTTCAAGAGAAACTAAATCTAGTCTTGCTCCCCTTTCTAAAGATGCGATAGGCAATATCGTCACTGATCATTAGTCTGATTGCTCTTTATTGGATGTGCACTGTGAATTTGATTATGCTAAGAATTTTGCTTCAAACATTAGATTTCAGACATTTAAGACCATTTTATTTGAATTGCTAGATGTTTCCATCTCCGTTTGCCACCTGTGGAATCGGCATTGGGACAATTAAACTTCTTATTTTTTCCTGAAATAACAACAATTTCAATGCCTTTATTGCAGTCTACTTAGCATGGCACTTTGAGGTTAAAATAATCTGCTTTTATGCTACTTTCATTTGCCTTTTAGAATATTATCTTTCTATGTTTTGTTTAGAATATTATCTTTATTAGAACAGATTATCTGTTGAAGTATCCAGGCACCATCTCATGCAGCTTCAGTAACATTGATGTAGCCAAGAGCTCAAGAGTGTTGGAATATCTTACCTGTCCTGGAAATAAATGCAACAATGTATACTTGCAATTCTGCAAGCTACCTGGATCATCCTGTCTATCTCACAGTAATGTGGCCATGGACTAGCAGTGATTCTCTAGAGTTTTTGAGAGTAATTTTTTTTTTCCCCTTCAGCCCAGCATGGACATTCCAACTATTACATCAGGGACTTTTCACAGAGAAAACATGTGCTCTGTTACTCACTTTGGTCAGAATCTATGGTGGAATAATCTGTGGTTCCCTGAAGACTATTTCCACAATACAAACATTTTATAATGTCTTCTTGACAGCATAACCAATGAACATTAAAAAATAATTTTAACTCATACTTTAAATAAATATTTTGGTATGTTATTTTGTGGCTTGTTTAATCACATTTAGTTCCATTTTTACATCAATAATTGACACCGTGTAATCAAATCTGTAATTTTGATATTCCCACCCCCCAGCCAGGTTTTGTTTGTTTATTTTATAATATTTTAAAATACAATATTTTAGCTTGGTTAATTTTTATGGATCTTAGAGAAAATTTGGTTTCTAATGATCTACAAGTATAACCAGAGCCTGCAATTATTGTATACATTTTTTCAACGTTTTATTGATTTGATGGAGATGTTTATGTGATCTGTAGATGTGAACTAATATTTAAATGGTACTGACTAGTCAAATAAAGCTAGGAGTTGTTTTTTTTTTTTGGAGGGGGTAGAAGAAAGAAAGAAAGAAAGAAAGAAAGAAAGAAAGAAAGAAAGAAAGAAAGAAAGAAAGAAAGAAAGAAAGAAAGAAAGAAGGAAGGAAGGAAGGAAGGAAGGAAGGAAGGAAGGAAGGAAGGAAGGAAGGAAGGAAGGAAAGAAAGAAGGAGAGAGTGAGAGAGGGAGAGACAATCATTATTGTCACTGGGTATAACAGTATGCTAAACTGATGTAAAGCTGTATAATCATTTGGTTAATGAATAAAGTGGCTTATAAGCCTGAGTGAAATAAATAAATAGCATTTTTTGTGTTTTTAAAAATAATATTAAAGGATATAATGTCATAAGTAAATCCAGATTCATTGCTTCCTTGTTTTTCCATCTAAGAGGTATCTGAAATTATTTAATAGATAATATTCATAATTTGCAGTTAACCTCAGATGATGTTAATTATTTATAATTTGCTATGCTGCGGTGGACCTGGAAGCTTTATTTTGTTGTACTATATTTTTGTTGTAATATTGTGTGCTATTCTGGAGAGTGGATTGGTAAAAGTCTCATTGTGACTTCAAGTCAAGAAATGTACTGCAGAAGAATAGCCATGAAAGCCTTGGAAAAGATATTCAGATGCCATGATGTGTCTATACCTGAAAAGATCAGAATCATACAAGCCATTTTATTCCCTGTGACACTCCATTGAATGAGAGTAGGACTTTGAAGAAGCAAGGTAGAAAGAGTATTGATCTTTTGAACATTGTTGTTGTAGAAGATTCCTGAGAATACCATGGATAGTGAAGAAAATAAACAAATGGATAATCAAACAAATCAATCCAGAGTTCACACTTGAGGCACATATGATGATGATGATGATGATGATGATGATGATGATGATGATGATGCAACCCATTCAATTGTGTCCAATTCTGAATGATTCTATGGACCAGCTCTCTCCAAATTTTCTGACTTTGTACGGCTTCTTTTAGTTCTTTTATGATCTGGCTAGTGTTGGCTTTGATGCTGTCTAGCTACTGTGTTTTTTGGCAGCCTCGTTTCCTTTTACTACTGACCATTCTGAGCATAACTGCCTTTTCCAGTTTGATCAAATGACATGGCTGAAATAAGTAAGGCGGAATTTTGTGATTTTGCCCACCACTGATCTGTCTGGTTTTATATGCTCCAGTACTTGCTTGTTTGTCACCTTTGCTGACCAAGGAATGCACAGGAGCCTCCTCCAACCCCACAGCTTGAACAAGTCGATTTTTCTCCTGTTGAGTTTTTTCATGGTCCAACTTTTACAACCATAGGTAGCTATGGGAAACACAATAGTGCAGACTAGTCTGCATTTAGTTGCCAGACTGATGTCCTTGCTTTTCTATACTTGATTCATGCTCATCCTTGCTGTGCGATTTGTTGCTTTATTTCTGGACTACATTCACTGCTTTGATCAATCTGCAGTCCTAGGAAAGTGAATTCTTGGACACATTTGATCTCTTCACCATCAATTGTAATTTTGACATTTCCATTCCACGCATTGGTCATGAGCTTGGTCTTTTTGATGTTCAGGAAGAGGCCAAATTCCTCATTTTCTTCTTTAATCCTTTTGATCAGATGTTTCAGGCCTTCTTTGGTTTCTGAGAGGAGAGTGGCACCCCTAGGTCTTCTAGGGCTCTCCACAGCTTGTCATAATTGACACAATCAAAGGCTTTCTTGTAATCAATAAAGCAGATGTAGATGTTCCAAGATGGCGGCGCCTTGTTTGGCTGCGGCTGCAGTGGCTCTCAATAGGATTGATGTGGAACAGAGAGGTAGTTTAGTGGTGAGGCAGCAAAGTAGTGCAGTTAGATTGATATACGACCGGCAACATGTATTGGAATTGCAGATGGCCAGTGGGTGTCCTGCTGTTTTGGGGAGGCTACGTGGCCTTGGGTTGCTACGACGACAAGGCCTGGAGATTTACAGGGCGGCAGGGCCTCTTACCAGTACTGGCTGTTTATGGAAGAGAAGAGGAAGGAGGCAGTGGACGAAACGGAGGCAGTGTGACAGAAAGCGAAAGCGGGGGAACCAGGGAGGACTAAAGGCAAAGCTGAAGGCTAACCCACATAGAGTGCCAGTTCCATCCATTTTGTTTACAAATGTACGTTCTTTGGAGAATAAAATGGATTACTTGAAGCTGGATTTTGCAACAAGGCGTGAGGTGAGAGACTGCTGTGTTTTAGTGCTGACGGAGACGTGGTTAAAGGCATTTGTTCCTGAGGAGGCTGTTGGAATGGAGGGACTGACAATGTTTCGACTGGATAGGAGTCTCGCTCTTAGTGGCAAAACTCGAGGTGGTGGTATATGCATCTATATTAATAACAGATGGTGTAATAACTCAAAGGTGGTTTCAACTTACTGTTCACCGGATGGAGAGTTGTTAACTATAAGACGGAGTGGCTGTGGATTGATGGCTCCCGTGGATCCAGGAAGTTGTCATCTCTAGTTCTGGATGGGGTTGCACTACCCCATTCAGACCAAGTGCATAATTTGGGGGTTGTTCTGGACTCACGGCTCCTGCTCGAAGAGCAGGTGGTAGCCATGGCCAGGAGGGCTTTTGCACAACTTCGTGTTGTGCGTCAGTTACGCCCTTTCCTGGATCGGGAAGCCCTCCGTACAGTCACTCATGCCCTGGTCATCTCCCATATAGACTATTGCAACGCGCTCTACATGGGGCTACCCTTGAGGAGTATCCAGAAGCTTCAATTGGTCCAGAATGCGGCTGCTCGCGCAGTTATTGGTGCGCCTAGATCAGCGCATGTGACACCTCTGCTGCGACAGCTGCACTGGGTGCCTGTGTGCTTCCGGGTCCAATTCAAGGTGCTGGTTATCACCTTTAAAGCCCTACATGGCATGGGGCCAGGTTACCTGAGGGACCGTCTCATCCCCATAACGTCGAACCGTCCCACTCGGTCATTCAGAGAGGGCATGCTGCGGATCCCGTCCGTAAAGGAATGTCACCTGACGGGGTCTAGGAGGCGTGCCTTCTCGGTAACGGCGCCCACCCTTTGGAATATGCTACCCCCGGAGGTGAGGCAGGCCTCATCGCTCCCGGCCTTCAGAAAGAACTTAAAGACCTGGTTCTGCCGCCTTGCGTGGGGGGAGGGGGGGAACAGTTCCTCTTGGGGATGGCTGGTGCCATAGGGCCCTTTTAAACATCCAAACATCATACCACCGCATCTTGGATTTTTATACTTAATTTTAATATATTAGAGTGTTTTATTGGGTTGTTTTAATTGTCGGATTTTAATTTTTGTGTTTTGTAAACCGCCCAGAGTTCCCTTGTGGGGAGATGGAGCGGTATATAAATTGAAACATAAATAAATAAATAAATAAAAAATAGATAAACTATTAGATGTAGACCTTTTTATTTGCCCAGGGAGTTCACTGTTATGATTATTACAGCTGTGTATATACCCCCCTCTGCAAATACTAAAGAGACTTTGAAAGTTCTTTATCATACCATCAGAGACTTGCAAACTACTCACCCGGAGGGTGTGTTTATTGTAGTTGGAGACTTTAATCAGGCTAATTTGAAAACAGTCCTCACTCATTTCCATCAATATGTGGATTTTGTGACTAGGGGTAAGAACACATTGGATTTAGCCTATTCTAACATCAAGAATGCATTTAAGGCTTACCCCCGACCCAATCTCGGTTTCTCAGACCATCTTACTGTAATGCTAATTCCAGCATATAGGCCTTGGTTAACTAGAGAAAAACCAACTGTGAAGCAGGTGAGAGTTTGGCCTGAGGGAGCAATGGAAGCACTGCAAGGCTGTTTTGAGTATACAGATTGGAACATATTTAGAGAAGCTGCAACAACTAACCAACATACGAATGTGGAGGAATATGTTTCAACTGTAACTGCATACATCCAAAAATGTATGGATGATGTTAGTGTTATTAAGAACATCATCTTACGGGCGAATCAGAAAGCTTGGATGACTCATGAAGTATATGTGAAGCTGAAAGAAAGAAACGCTGCTTTTAAATCTGGTGATATGGAGGCTCTTAGAACAGCCAGAGCTGATCTGAACCGGGCGATGAGAATAGCAAAGCGGGTCTATAGCCAGAAAGTTCAGGAATTTTTTCATGATTCCACAAATACCAGGCGCATGTGGCAGGGTATTCAAACTATTACAGATTATAAGGCTACTCCGACATCATGTGAGGAGAATATAGATTTTCTGAATGAACTCAATAGGTTTTTTGGTAGGTTTGAAGCATCTAATAATACTCCTGTGAGGAAGGTTGAATCCCACCCCGACGAGCAGGCACCTACCCTTGATATAATTGATGTCAGGAGGACCCTGAGGAAAATTAATATTCGGAAAGCAGCGGGCCCAGATAATATCCCAGGGCGGGTACTGAGGGACTGTGCTGAACAGCTGGCCAGTGTCTTTACAGACATATTTAATATTTCCTTGCACCAGACTGTAGTCCCGGTGAGCTTTAAGACTGCGACTATTATACCTATGCCTAAAAAATCTACGATCACGTGTCTCAATGACTATCGCCCTATAGCTCTCACTCCCATTGTGATGAAATGTTTTGAGAGACTGATGAAAGATTATATTGTTTCCAGACTCCCCCCTTCATTTGATCCACTTCAGTTTGCTTATCGGCGGAATCAGTCCGTAGAGGATGCTATCTCTTCTGTTCTTCATTCGAGTCTGGTACATCTTGAGGAGAAGAACAGTTATGTGTGATTGCTGTTTATAGATTTCAGCTCAGTGTTCAATACGATTGTTCCCCAGCATTTGGTGGACAAAATGGGTTCTCTAGGTTTTACTAGCCCCTTGTGTAATTGGCTACTTGACTTCCTTACTGAGAGGTCTCAGTCGGTGCGAGTTGGATATAATACTTCTAGCTCTATCTCCCTAAGCATCGGCTCCCCACAGGGCTGTGTCTTGAGCCCATTGTTGTTCACCCTGATGACACATGACTGTTGCGCCAAGTATACCACCAATTCCATTGTGAAATATGTGGACGATACAACTGTAGTGGGTCTTATCAGGGGTGAGGATGAGTGGGCTTATAGGGAGGAGGTAAAGGGTTTGGTGGAGTGGTGCAATAAAAACAGCTTGGTTTTAAATGTGGAAAAAACTAAGGAGATTATTATAGACTTCAGGAAGAACCGGTGCAGTCACACTCCACTTTTTATCAATAACATAGCTGTGGAGTCAGTCAGTAGCATTAGATTCCTGGGGGTGCAGTTAACAAATAGTCTGTCCTGGTCCCTTAATACCACATTTTTGGTAAAGCGAGCACAGCAACGTTTGCACTTTTTGCGTTGGATGAAGAAAGTACATCTCCCATCTTCCATTCTCCTTACTTTCTACAGAGGCACTATAGAGAGTGTACTTACAAGCTGTATTTCCATCTGGTTTGGAGGCTGTAGGGCCTCAGATAGAAAGTCTGTGCAGGGAGTGGTAAGGGCAGCAGAAAAGATAATTGGGATATCTCTGCCCCTCATCCAAGATTTAGCACATGCACGCTGTTTGTCCAGAGCTCGAAAGATCATCAGTGATGCCTCCCATCCTCATCATGGTTTGTTTTCTTTGTTACCCTCTGGGAAGAGGTTCTGCTGTATCTGATGTAGAACAGCCAGATTGGGAAACAGCTTTGTCCCCCAGGCTATTGGATTCTTGAATGCCAAATAGGTTCTTTTAGGTGAAATATGTTGGATATGTAAAGAATGTATATTTTATAGTAATTATGGATTTTTATTAGTATTTTAATGTTTGACTGAAATTGTGAGTTAAAGAATATATATTTTTTAAGAATGTATATTTTATAAGAATGGGTATTTTATAGTAATTATGGTTTTTTATTATTATCATTAGTATTATATTGCTTGAGTGAATTTGTGAGTCAACTGCAACGAAATTTCATTCTATTGTGCACTTGTAATTTAGTGTATAGTGGGATGACAATAAAGTTATTATTCTATTCTATTCTATTCTATTTTGATATTCTTGAGATGTTTCCATGATCCAGTGCCACGACCCCTTCTGAAGCCAGCCTGCACTTCTGGTAATTCCTTTTCAATATTCAGCACCAGATATTGTTCTATAACCTTAAGGAGAATCTTGTTAGCATGAGGGATGAGGACAATTGTACGGTAATTGGAGCAATCCTTGGAATTGCCCTTTTGTGGCAATGGAATGAACACTGATCATTTCCAACCCTGTGGCCATGTGTTCGTTTCCCAAATTTTATGGCACAAGGCTGTGATGGTTGTAGGTGGTACAGGCCTCAGCAATTCTGCGGGGAAAGTATCAACACCTGGGGCCTTGTTGTTTGGCAGTTGGCTCATTGCCCACACACTGTCTTCTGAAGAATAGCTGGTTCTATTTTTTATGCCCTTTCCTCATCATCCTGAGAAGGCTGGGCCTCTTTGTTGCTGGCATACAGCTCTTCTGTATATTCTCGCCATCTGTTCTTAACACCTTGTTGGTCAGATAGTTTGAACCAGGTTTTTATGATTCAAAAATGATTTTCATGGGAAAATTGAACCAAATGATCACCTGCATCATTCCTCTCCCTGAGTCCAAAGAGGCCAGTGATACCTGTTTCTGCTTGGCTGCCAACGTTTGTATTGAAATCACCCAGTATATAAACAATGTCTATTTTGGGCACTTGCTTCAGAGTTTTTTTGATGCTGGCACAAATAACCAAGCACAAATTCCAACATATTATGCAAAGACCTTGCTCTCTGGAGAAGGCTCTAATGCTGGGAAAGGTAAAGAAAAGAGGATGACTAGCAGCAAAGTGGATGGACTGTTACAGTGCTGATGAGTGCAATGTTGTAAGACCTGGAGGATCAGGATTAGGGACAGATCATCATGGAGAAAATCTATCTATATGGCTGCTAAAAGTTGACCCTGACTTGGTGGTACATAATCAATCAATCAAAAATGAATGGCTTTTTCTTTGTATTCAAAACAAGTCAGAATATATATATATTGAGCATGCTAATTGTGTTGACCTGTTCTCAGGATACACTAAATGCAATGTAAAAAATAACTTTTTTAAAAAATATATGATTTTATTAACTAAAGGTGCAAGATGATGAGATACAAGAATTCACGGAAAAAGAATTTGTTTCACTCTAGCTGCAGTCTCAAAAATTCTATTTCTAATATATTAATTTGACTGGAAACTAATATTCTATTTATTTTCAGGTTTCCCATTCAAAGCAAAGAGCAGTTTCAGAAGATGCATTTCTGTTGGAATATGGGTAGGAAAGAGTTAAATTCTATTTCTACTCTAATAGCATTAATTATAACCTTTGCAGGTGAAGACATTTTCATTTCTAAAAGTGCATGTTAAATGCAAAAATGCATACAGTGTCACATCTAGTTTAGTTTTATGCCACTATAGTTGCTAACCAAATATATCTCCCTCAGCTTAATTAATATTTTAATTAAGGGATTTACAATGTGCAACATGATCACATATAGGATTTTAGCCATTAATTCTACTACAGTTAAAGATTGCAGTCCTATACTCCTGAAACAGAAGCACATTGTAGAATCAAATATATTCTATCCTCTCAGGTTGGGAACAGTTCATAATGTGGAAGAAAAATCTACCATTAGAATCCCCTCTCCTGGCAGCTTATCAGACTATTGCTTTCCAAAAACAGGAAATCCCAATCTTGCAAAGCCTCCAAAGGGAAATTGATGAGAACAAAGGGAATTGAACATAGGATAGGGAGGAAGAAATGGAAATTTAAAACCATCCACTTGACTATGGGAAATTCAAATCAGCTAATTCCTGGTCTAAATACATCCCCACCTCCATGGATTCAAAAAAGAATGAAAATCAGCACCTGAGAACAGCTCTGAAGGCCTGTGGATATCCAAATTGGGCCTTCACTAAATCTAAATCAACCAGACCTAAAACAGCGACAGATAGGGCTGAGACTCAGAGTAAACGGAAGAACCTGGTCATTCCTTACATGGCTGGCATGTCTGAAAAGATAAAAAGGATATTTGGCAAACACCACATACCTGTATATTTCAAACCCACCAACACACTGAGACAGAGGCTTGTACACCCCAAAGACCAAACTCCAAAACACAAGAAAAGCAATGTAGTGTATGCAATCCAGTGCAGTGAGGAGTGCTCTGAACTCTACATTGGAGAAACCAAACAACCTTTGTACAGGAGGATGGCCCAACACAGGAGAAGTAACACCACAGGACCAGAGTCAGCAGTTTATCTTCATCTAAAGGAAAAAGGACACTCATTTGAGGACATTAATGTTCACATTTTAGACAGAGAAGATAGGTGGTTTGAGAGAGGGGTCAAGGAATCCATTTATGCCAACTTGGAAAATCCTTCCTTGAATAGAGGTGGGGGCCTCAGGCACAATCTTTCCCCTATTTTCCTTCCTGCTTTGTCTTCTGTGCCTAGGAAGATTAAGACCATTTCGCAAGCTCAACATCAGCATGGTAATCTTAACGATCCTCCTTTGGATGATAAAGGGACTTAGAAATAAACATCTCAAAATAACCATGACCTAGCCCCAGGTGCAAGGTCACACAGCCACCTAGAAACATATTTAAGGATTCCCTTACTAACTTTGCTCAGACTGAAGAAGCTCCTTGGATAAGGAGCGAAACATTTCCACTGAGAAAATAGAAATCCAGTTGACATAATTCAAGCTACAGACAATTCCACCTGGATGACTGAGAACCTTCATAGACATATGGTCTAAATACATTATCTCAGAATGTCTGTTATTATTAAAACAGAACAAGAAGGGCAATGAACCCTGTTTTTTTCAGCTGTGACAATTATAATAGAATACTCATGAGATAGAGAACTCAGTATCTTCTTTAGATAGCTTTGTTAATATACAAAGGCTTTCATAAGCTTGATCTAGTTTGACTTTATTTCCTTTACTTCATCTGGGTCATGAAAGCAAATAATTACTATCCTTGTGTTGTGGATGAAGAACTGAGGTTCGGAAATAATGGTTTCCTTGTGTCATCTTTTTCTATCAATATTTGACTCTAGTCAAAATGTACTCTAGTTTCTCAACTTCACAGGACCAGAATGAGATGATTGTTCAGGTGGTAGATACAGGAATGAGAGGTGTTTGAAGTATATAGATATTAGGCTATGAAACCTGCTATGATGAAAACTACCTGGTTTCCATAAACTGCAAAGGAAGATGCTCTTTCATTCCTTATGTCAAAGAAAAATTCAACATCCAAACTACTCATATCCTATAATGAAATGGTAAAAAGAAAACAGTATTTTGCCCTTCAGCTCAGCATTAGTATGCCTAGACTATCCTTACATTTCCTTTCATTTTAGTAATTTGAGTTCTGTTACTGCTGATAAACTTGTAATAATATGTTTTCTCAACTAGTATTTCTCACATCAATTTAATGGTGATAAGTACTGCTTATGCTCAGTGTGATGGGGATCCATTACATTCCAAACAAAAAAGCAAATTTTCCAGGGATATACTGTACAGCACTTAGGTCATAGATAGATTCCAGATGACAGGGAAGCAGATCCATTCCCCATTCAAGAGGCATTTGTTTTTAGCTTGTTTCCATATATTGAAATCCATCCATCATCTATCTATCTATCTATCTATCTATCTATCTATCTATCTATCTATCTATCTATCTATCTATCTTGTCTTTCTATCAATCAGCTGTGCTTAACATTATTCATGTTTACCCATTTTATACACACTGGAAGATTTGCAGACATGAGCAGACAATGAACTGCAGTTGGGAATTGTTCAAAAGTAGACAAATGATCTAACAGAGGGGTCTCTTTAAAATAAAATAATAAAAAAATAATAAAGAGAATGTCATCGGATGGGGTCTAGGAGGCGGGCCTTCTCTGTGACAGCGCCCACTTTATGGAACAGCTTGCCCCCAGAGTTGAGACAGATCTCCTCCCTCCCGACCTTTAGGAAAGAGCTGAACACCTGGTTCTGCCGCCTGGCATGGGAAGGAGGAAGGGATAGTCTCTCATGGAGATGGCTAATCCCTTAATTGATGTCCTTCCTTTTAACTAATATCTTACCCATCTGGATTATACTTATTTTATATTGTTTGTAATTTTACATATAGATTTTAATTATTGTCCTGTAAACTGCCCAGAGTCCCTTAATTGGGAGATGGGCGGGGATAAATTTGAATAATAAATAAATAAATAAATAAAATAGATCCAGTCTTCTGTAGTCTTCACATTTCCATCATTTTACTTCCTGTGTTCAAAAATATTTCCATAGTTTTGCAGAGGCAATATGTTCTTATATTTTTCAAGTTATATTTCAATGATATCAGGGGAGAGGGGATTGGGACTGAGGCTCTCAACATGATTATCTTAAACTGAAAACTTTAATAAAACATTTACCTTTAGATACTTATTTCTAATTATTGGAAAACAAGTTTTTTTTTCCATTGGCACCATACTTGTACAAAAGAACTCTGCAATCTTGGCCTCTCTCCTGAATATTTAGGCCAACTAACTCTGGAGAAGGCCAAATCAACAGTAAAAGAAAGAATTAGGGACATTGATAGCTAAAATGATATTACCAGTGTTCCCAAATTCTATTGCCAAATTCTAGATAACCGCAAACCCTCTACTGCAGGGTATCTATACAATCTCCCCTTAAGAGAAAAGTATTTACAGAAAAGTATCCTATATATGGCAATGAACCAATGAACCAATTAGTTCATTCACCAATGAACAACTAAGTTGATAGAGTTATTGGATATTTATTTATTTAATTAATTTTTATCCCGCCTTTATTATTTTCATAAATAACTCAAGGCAGCAAACATACCTAATACTCCTCCCTCCTCCTATTTTCCCCACAACAACAACCCTGTGAGGTAAGTTGGGCTGAGAGAGAGTGACTGGCCCAAAGTCACCCAGCCAGCTTTCATGCCTAAGGCAGGACTAGAACTCATAGCCTCCTGGTTTCTAGCCCAGCAACTTAACCACTAGACCAAACTGGCTCCCTATATAGTAGATGATTCTATGCCTTCTGACATTTTCATTATTTCAGTTGACATCAGAATTCAATTCTTTTATTTGAAACTATGGGAACAAAATATAAGACAATGTCAGGTTTTTGTTCATTGCTTAATGATATTGTATTTGAACTCATTGGCCTTGGTTAGAAACCAATGATATATCAGACTGCCAGAATATAACTGTAGATTTAGTAGAAGCCCCTAGTTGAAGACTAAAAACTAAAATATCACTGTCAAGAAAAGCCCAAAGGAAAACCAAAGATTCTGCTGTTGAATATTGGATTTTTGGAATTAAGACAAGAAAAATAAGCCAGCAGAAGAAACCATGAGAAGCCAGGGACTGAAGTTGAACCAGATTAGAGAGCTGAAAAATCCATTGTTAGTAAGGTGTTAATCTTCAGTGAAGCAGACTGAAATCTGATAAAGCTTAAATCTCATGAGACTAACCCTGAGAAGATTTGGAGGGTGACAACTGCAGCAGCAATCCTACAAAACTGCTGAAGGTCTTGTTCTTACGAAGTTGTCAGTTTTCAGACAGAAGCAACCACATAATTTCAGTTCCGTATCTTCGCAGTGAGTCCCTTAACAGAAAGAGGACTTCAGTTCTTATAAAAACTATATATGCAAAGTGAAGAGGAAATGATAATGGGATTTATTTATTACCACAGAAATAAAGAGATAAGATGATAGATAGATAGATAGATAGATAGATAGATAGATAGATAGATAGATAGATAGATAGAATATAAAAAGTCTACACACCCCTGTTAAAATGCCAGGTTTTTGAGATGTAAAAAAATCAGACCAAGATAAATCACTTCAGAATTTTTTCCACCTTTAATATAACATACAAGCTGTACAATTCAATTGAAAAACAAACTGAAATCTTTTAGGGGGAAAAATAAAAATAAAATCTTATAGAATATCATTACTGAGTTAGCCCAGGTCTCTCTTCTCCCCCCTTTTTTCCTCTCTCTCTCCATTAATTAATTTATGTTAAAACAAAACAAAACAAAACAAAAACAAGGAAAGAAAACACATCCCCTTTGTACTTTTTTTTACTCACAACATTCAGATATGTGATTTTTCCAATTGCAGATTCTACTGCCTCAGAATGTTACTATTTATTATCAGTTCCTATTGGTAACTGAGCTGTTCTTTACCACCAAAGTATGGAGCTGGCTTTTCCAATCATACTTTTTAGGCATATACAAATATACATATACCTTTCTTTCTATTAATGTCAAAGTTTCCTTCATTTAGTAGAAAACCTGACATTGTTTTTGGCTCCTATATGTACATCTATCTACTGTCAGATGATATTTTTCAAATGCTATTTATGTATTCTGCTTCTGTTATGCCTGTTAAATTAAATCAAGCAGATATTTAGAATGAATGACAATAAGGTACCAGACATCTGTTGTTGTTTTTCACTCAAAGACATTCCTTTAACCCCAGCTTTTTAAAAATCTTAAGCCATCCTTCTACAAAGTAAAAAAGTACAAAAGTGATATTCCTCAGAGGATTTTTTTATACCCCACAAAGCATAGATTGAGACTGTGAATGAATTAGTCTGTGATTACACTTCAATGAATTCAGAGTAGAAGTAAAAGGATTTTCCTCTCTCCTCTGTGAATTGTGTGATTGAAAAAGTGTGTTTGAGAAACTCTGGTCACTGGCTATTAGAACAGAGCAGAGTAAATCTGAATGTATTTATTCCACGAGCTTTTTTCTCTTTACTAGTTTTTGCTTTGATGGCTCATCCACATAATCATTTAGTCTCCAGTGGGCTTCTTATTTTGTCTTGGCTCATTTTAAATTTTGTCTGCTTCTTTATATGAGAGAAAATAGTCACACGAGACAACCATCAATGCTGGAACTTCTGCCTCCAAGAACTCTCCAGAAAACACCAAAGGTTTGTGAGGATAAATATAATATATACATTGAAAAATTCAATGTTTTTCCCCCCTCTGTCTCACCTTTCCCTGACCTGGTGCTCATGCCAAATGAGAATATTAGTAGTCCCATACTTCATAGTTAATACATCTGGAAGAAATCAGGATTGGGAAGTCTATTCTGTCTTGTAAAATATGACTCAGAGAATGTAAATTTGTGGTTCAGATTCCTTTGCAAGATAAAAAAAACATAATTTCAAAACATGGGTAGTTATTAACATTATCAGCACAAGCTTAGCAGTAACTTCAATCTAAAATGATGAAAAAAACTGTGAAAAGTAGGACACACTTCAATGGCAAAATGCTGATAGAACTGTAGACTCATATTAAGAATATCCTAAAAAAATATTGTTTGTGATTTGAACTACCTTTTTCTAAAACAAACAAACAAATAAATTAAAGCCACGGTGGCTTAGTGAATAATTTTGCCTTACAGGCTGCTTGTGAATCTAAAGTTCACTCAAATTCACCAGATAGTTTGGACCAATTATATATTTTTCTCTTTGTTTCCCCTGGCTAAACAGGAACAATAATTATTTTTGCTTCTCCCCTCTTTGTTTACTATAGTCACTCTACACAAATTTTATGGTAAGATGAGGTTATCATCCGTGATGAATAAGATTTCTCAGTCATATTCAAACACTCATGCATCACCCATCTCTAAACTACATCTCAGCTGGGTCATTTCCCATATCTATGTGTGAAAGAAATGTAGTTGTATTCAAAACCAATGAGCTGAAAAGAAGGGGTCAGGAAATATATTGCATTTGTTCTCATAGACAGTTGAAATTAATCCCCCAAACATTGCTGAGCCTGCCCAGCTGCCTAAATTCACTAAACAAAGCAGAATAGAAGGGGAGCATGGTTTCAGATTAGTAACAACCTCTCTTCTACACCTGATTGACTCAGTATGCCTATTGATTTTCAGGCAAATGTGAGAATGGATCAAAGTGGCTAAAATAGGAAGCTCTTATATTTTTTCAGCCATGCAGTTAATCCTATTAATGTTGTTGTTTTTCTTACATGTAGAAAGAAATTGGTCTATGCCATCTGAAGTATGGCATTCATTCCAGACTAGAGCTTTTTTTCTGTCTCTGCACAACTTGCTCAGGGTCAATTATTCCCTCATCTGTTACCCAGGTTTGGAGTTTGGTGAATAGGTACCTGGCATATAATTTGCTAATAATGTTCAATAAACTAATTGGCCTATAGTTAGCGGGGTCATTTCTATCCCCCTTTTTATATAGGGGAACAATTATGGCTTCCCCCAGTCCTCTGGAATTTTAGCTGTGTGGTTAATGTATGAAAAGAGCAAGGCCAATACAGGAGCCCACCAGTTTGAATTGGATTTAATTAGCTCAGCAGGGATATGATCACTCCCAGGGGCTTTACCACACTTAAGCTGGTTAATAAGATTGTTAACTTCCCTGCATGTGACTGGGGGCCACTGCGGTAGTGAGGATAAGGGTAAATCCATCAGATAGGTGTTAGCATGCGGATCACAGTAGAGGGTTTGGAAATGACATACCCCTATGCTTGAGGGAATACTACAGTGCATTTGTATGGTGTCATTATGGCATATTAGTTATAATATGCCAGAATAGGGTCAGTTCTTGCAGGGATTTAAGTAAAATTCCCAGAACTGGAATAACCCATTGGGGAAAATACAGACATAAAGCCATGGGCACATACTACAGTCATCTAATGCAGCAAGTATTGGAAGAAGCTATGATGATATATGCTATGAGCAGCTAGTGGGTTAAATCATCTTCAACAGTACTGCTTCTCATCTATCATTGTTGATCCATTGGTTGCAACAGGAATTGAACAGGGAGCCTGATGTCGTGGGCTGAGAGAGAAAGTGACTGGCCCAAACTCGTCCAGCTGGCTTTCATGCCTAAGGCAGCACTAGAGCTCACAGTCTCCTGGTTTCTAGCCTGGAGCCTTCACCACTGGACAAAACTGGCCCTTAATTGATGTAATTTTATATATTTCATTAAATAATTTGTACAATTGTTTTGTTGTAAACCATTCCAATCATCTTGAAACACCAATGTCGATATTATAAGCAACAAGGTATGTGTCAGGATGTCATCCATGCCATCCTGCCATGGCACCAGGAAGCATCCCACCAGCCTGTTAAAACTCACAGGGTTGGTTGGGGGGTGATTTGCAGTAAAACCACCAGACATGTAAGTGGAGACTTGGTGTATTCACAGAACTGCAAAATATATTAATCAAAGTATCAAGGCGAGTGATTCAGCACCCAGGACAGATCAAAGGGCAATATTGCCACATTAGTTGATTCAGACCTAGAAAGACGAAAAACTGAGAGATGAAGAGAAGGGCGATCAAGCAGTGAATCCTGATTCGGGGGGGGAAGAAACTTGGAGATTATTAAACTGTTGGTTGCAGGACTTGATTCACTCGAATCTTTAATGTGCAATGGATCACTGGTTTTAATAAAGATTCCTTCATATCCCTAAGTGGCTTGTGTCAGGAACTCTGATTTAATAGTCAATGGACTGGGGACTCCAGGCTTGGCTGCCAGCTCGACCAGTCAGATTTCTCAGAGTGCTGAGAACTGGCTGAATTTTCCTTGCTTGCAGTGGATTGCAGAAGTTGTGGACCACTGAAGTTTTTTCCCCTGAAGAAGGGGAGACCAGAAGATTGCTCGGGGGGCCATTGGAATTGCCTACCCTTGTTTTTTCTCTGTACTTTCCACCGCGGAGAAAACAGGGTAAGTGCAAGGGAAATGGCCGAGAGAGGAAAAATGGCTTTCCAATTAGTACTTCAGGAGTTCAGAAGAGAGATTACTGAGGCTCTTTCAGATATTCAAAGATCATTGGAATTACTGTTCGTAACTTTGCAAAACAAAGAGAAAGAGCAGAAAATGGAAACAGAAACAGAAAAGAAAAATGCTTTTGAAGTAGAGGAGAAACAGGAGGAGGGAATTTTAAATATATTAGTTCAGAAAAACATTCTGAAGGCTATACACTATAATCTCGGTATAGATATGTTGTGGCAGTGGAGACAGGGTGAAAACATGGGTGTACAGTTGGATGGATGTTGTGAAATACGTGGAAAGGGAGAGAAGGTTGCTCTGATATTCTATATGAGATATAGAAAGGAGCAGGCTGTATATTGCGAATTTGCCATAGCGTATTGTGATTTTGGCATAACCTAAACAGAAGATATGAGAAACTGTATGGATATAAAGGCTAATGAAAATATGGATTTGAATTGTTATGAGAAATTGTATGGATATATAAAAAGTGATATTCTAAATGTAAGATATAAGGCTAAATACAAACATAAGTTGATATTATAGAATATTGTTTTCTTTAGAGATATATTTATGAGAAGATAATGATATGATAAGATGAGATGGAATTAGAATGATGGTTACTACAGGATGATATATATCAATATGTATTGTATGAATATTATAAGAATTGATATATTAGGTATTAGGTTAAGTGATATGATAGATTATGCACTTAGTTTAAATGGACACTATTACAAGGAATGGAAATTATAGATGGATAATTGAGATATAAGAATTCCTTTTTTATGGAGATATATATACATTAGAATTAAATTATAGAAACATATATGTATGAACATTATAAGAATTGCTATATTATGTATTAAGTTAAGTAATATGTTAGGTTATGAGTCATAATATGAATAGAATATATTGTAGTTTATTAGAAGTAAATAAGCTTTTATTTGTTATACTAATTGGACTTTATTGAAGATATAAATATGCAGTAATGAACATTCAACATTTAACTACTACTTCAAGGAGTGGAAGCCAAAGATGGATTATTGGGAGACAGTAAGAAAGGTGAAAACTATATGAAGATTAGAAGATTGGATTAAAGAAATCAAAAGGCATATGACAAAGAAAAGTTCCTGTATATTGTATGAAGGACTAACATTTAAAATTAATTATTGTACTTTAAGTTCAAAGATAGATTGGAGGACATCTATTTTCTATATTTTCTTTGCTTATTATTTCTTGACTTCACTTTTTCTTTATCTTTTTCTTATTTTGTATTTCTGTTTCTATTTCTTTTTTCTATTCTAACTTTTATTATGTATTGTAAAACTTAATAAAATTTAATAAAAAAAATAGTCAATGGACTGGGGACATCACAGAAAGATTCAAGTCGTTATGGAGACCTTACCCAAAGACTCCAAGTTTACTGAGGAAGGTCTACAAATGATGAACCCATGGGAACCCCTCTGATATCGGGAGGGGGAGATGGGGAATATGGAGGAGAAGAGGGCTCTGTCCAGAATGCGCAGGAGTGCACAGCATGAGAAGGCAGCTCGCCGAGTGGGAGAGAAGGAAGAGAGATGGAACTCAGAACCCCAACGAACCCAACCAGGTGAGACACCAGGGGACAACTGGAGGGGGAGATCAAGCCAAAGGTCTGAACTGACCTTGAGAGAACAAGCCGATCCAGGACAATGAAAAGAACCAAGTTTGCTTGGTCCCTGGAGGTGGGAGGAGGCACAGAGAGTAATCCAGACTGGTGGGTGAGTACGCAATAAAGAGGCTCCCGCTCCAGGTGGTCAACCTTGGATCAGCAGATGGAGAAAATGAAATGAGAGATTAGTTTCCATAGGAGAGTGTGTATCCGACCTGCAGGAAGTGGTCGAGGAGCTCCTTCAGAAACTAAGCTGGGGGACGACGACCAGCGTGACGGCGACAAAAGATTGGACATCCTCGGAAGGAGAGAGCAACGAATCCGAAATGGAAGGAGATCACAGGATGACCAGGTTGGTAACTGCTCACCCCCCTCATGGCCGAACCCAAGCCGGTGTGATGAGACAGACCCCAAGCACAGAAGGGTAGTTCGGGGTGAGAGACTTGAGGGTGAAGTTCACTGGGGACCCAAAAAGCCTGGCGTGCTTCCTAACCCATGTGAGAGGGTTCATGGAAGAATGTGAGGAGTTATTTCCCACCGAAGGCTCCAAGGTGCAGTACATTTCGACTCACCTTGAAGGCGAGGCCACAGAATGGCTCGTAGAACTGCATGACTCAAGTGCCCCAGAGCTAGAGGACTTAGAGTGTTTCATGAGCGCTTTAAGGGACCGGTTTGAAGATCCCCTTTCTAAGATGAGAGCCAAGACCAGCTTACAACATATTAAACAAGGAAGCATGTCAGTCTTGGAGTACGCCACAGAATTGAGAAGGCTGGCTGGGAAACTGACACTGGCCGGAATCACTGAAAATTGAATACTTCCAAGGGAGATTGCACCAAGAAATCCTAGAGTGGTCCCTAGCAAGGGGGGACCACTTGATTCACTTGAATCTTTATTGTGCAATGGATAACTGGCTTTAATAAAGATTCCTTCATATCCCTAAATGGCTTGTGTCAGGAATTCTGATTTAATAGTCAATGGATCGGGGACATCACAGTATGCAATTCATCCATAAATCTATCGTTAATGTGAGTCCCTATCCCCTTTAAGGACTTATAAAATGTTCCAAGGTTAAATACTCCTTTGAGATTTCCAGTCCAAAATAAAATACCTGATGTTGGAAATTTTGGTCCAATTCTTTTGAAGCATTCCAATATCCTGCAATAGGCTTTAAAAGAGTCTTGTGACTGGAGATTTGGAAAGTGCATTTGCCATTGAAATTGGAAATATTCTGTCCCTGTTAGCAATGGATGCAGTTAGTTGAGGAGGAAAGTGAGCTGGGGGTCAGGGGAGTCATTTAAGCACATGTTTATAGATCGAAAAAGACAGCTGTTTGCCTGGATAGTAAGTTAACTGCTGTTTTAAAATTCCTTACCAGTGGCTTGTAGTGTAATATTTTATATCTTCATGTTTTGTGTATGTTCTGCTTTCTTTTTCAGAGAGATTGACAGGTGGAAAACTGTGTATTACAGATACAATGTTCACTTTAAGGTTGACCAAAGTAACTATGCACTTTGTTTGCTGTAAATTTCCGGCAGATTGCTGGTTGAAAAAGTGTATTCTGAACAAGCATGTACATAAGATGGCCAATAGGCAGAGAATTAAATGGCTGTATTGAAGTGAATCAATTTCGTGCTATTGCTTCTTTCCAGGGGTCAGAATTTTGTTGCTCTTTGTGAAGACAATGGACAATTCAACATAGCCACCATTTCAATTTCCTAAATCATTACATTCACACACATATGATCTGACAGCATCCTCTCCTTTGTCTGCCAAGGATCCCCACTTCTTGGCTAGTACTGTCCTGTCCCAGCCCAATCACACACAATACACCAGGGAGGCAGTTGTAAAACTTTACTGAGAAACTTGTGAGGTAAACTTGTGAGGTAATGAACAGGCAGCAAGGGAGTGTGAGTGCAAACGCACACACCCTACAAAAACAAGCCCCAAAGGTCCCATGAACTTGCCTTAAGGGAGTTTCATGTTCAAAACACAATTAGTCAAGTGAGTCCAAGAGTCAAGAGTCAGGTCACAAGGTTTTCTGATCAGGAATCCAGGCACATGGAGTCCAGTAAGCAGACAGTTGTCCCCAACGAACGGTCTGGGCTTTCTTGTGTGTAGCCTCGCCAACCTCCGCTGTTACTCTCTCCTTTCCGCTCTCCTTTCTTGAGCACTGGGAAGGGGCAGCAGCTCTGAGTCTTTGTCCTCACTAATCAGTGGCGCCTGTGCCTGCTGCTTGATGACCAGCCCCAGCTCCTCTGTCTGCTCAGGCAGCCGTTCATCTGGAGCTGTCTGCTTGCCCTCCATCTCTACGTCAGAGGCTGGCTGCCCGTCCTCATCGTCTGACTCAGATTCTAAGCCCGAGCCCCCCATGACAAGTACTTTATTCTACTGGCCAATATGGAACACAACAAATACTGTAGGTGTGTCAATTCACTCCCCATACTCACAATTGCTTTACTGTGTTTCAGGTGAAGGAAAAAAACTCAAAATCACTGTGCAGGGCAATAGTAGTTGAAATTCAGATCATCCTGAAGGGGCAGGAAAAAGACACCAAGGTGCCACTTACCTTCAGGAAGGATGGGGGAATTGATTGCTGTAGAACTAATGTATCATTGACATGTTTTATTTCTCACCAATGTTGGAGCTCATCTGTTGCAAATGGAAGGCTGTAGAATGAGCTGAGAAGGTAAAATCAAAATGGGTAATTTCAGAAATGACCTGAGAAGGTAAAATCAAAATGGGTAATTTCAGAAATGACCTGAGAAGGTAAAATCAAAATAGCTATTTCCCCTTCCCCAGTGCTTTTGCACACCTGAGAAAACACTATCAGTACTTCAGAAGAATAAGAAGAGACTGGAGAGGCAATCTGCCCCTCAGTGATTGTCAGACCTGAAACTGGCAGAATACATGCAGATCTACAGATAAATGGATTGATGATAGACAGACAGACAGACAGACAGACAGACTATTGACACAGTACAACCAAATAAATTCATAGTGTTGGAAGGGTTCAAGGCAACACCCTGCCTTCTCTACCAGACTGCCATTTTCGAAACACTGCTCCCCCCAATATTGCCTTCCCCTTGAGCAAGGTAAAAGGTTAAAAGTTACAAAATAGAATGGGTTCAATGATAAAGGGGATGCCAGAGGTTAAAATGTAAAAGGAAGTCCAACTGTTTAGACAAAGGATTCCCTTCAGATTTAATCAGAAACCTTGGAAAACAAAAGGTCGTTCATTCACAGAATTTAGCAGAGCCCATTCAGGTGAACAGCCAAACAGATCTCCATAATCAAATAACAAAAGATTCCTTCCAAGGTTAACAGTCCAGGCTAGTAGACAAAGCCACAGCCCCACAGGGAGGCTGGACAATCAGAACAGGAAACACAAACAGCAGGGAGCCTGGACACAGAGTGCCTCCTCTCTGGAATCCGGTAAACTGCATTTTTCTCAGAAGTTCCTAGGGGACACTTTTACATAACAAGAGCCAAGCTCTCCTATATAAAGGGCTTGTGGGGGAAATGCAAGTGTGGCCACCTCCAACCATCAGACACTGTACTGTACATGCTCTTGGAAAATAAAATTATCTCTGTTCAAGCAATCGCCTATGAACTTTCATTTCCAGCCTGGATCAGACCTGGTAAGATTTCCTTCCAACAATAGCATTTTTTGATAAGTGGGGTGAAGTTTTTTTTCTGAGATTTAAATGTTAACTCACACAAAGCAGAAAGTATCAGGATGATTTACACAGTTTCATGGAAAGGTATAACAAGAGCCAAGCTCTCCTATATAAAGGGCTTATATTGTTGTAAACCGCCCAGAGTCTACTGTTGTAGAGATGGGTGGTGATAAATTTGAATAATAAGTAAAAAGGGTAACAGTATGTAGATAAGCACAACACTATTACAGTCAATCTGATATTTAACTTGAATATGGAGAATATGCACTTAAACTGTTCACACTGTGAACTGTGGCAGCAGGGTGACAAGGAACTGCTCTCCAGGCAGAAACTGGGTTCATGCCTAGACATGTCCAGCATGACTCAGCCTGCATAGTGTGCTGTTCTGTGCTAGCTGTCATGCTTTCTACCTTTCTCCTGGAGTTATTTATTATAAAGAACAAGAGTAACAACTATATTTTGCTCAATGATTGTTGGAAATATGTTACTAGAGTTAAAACATAGTACTGTAATATCAGTAATTGAACAGAATAATGAAGACAGGATCACAAGAAAACTAAGCCTGATGGGGAAAAAATCTGATTTCATTTTTAATTTCAGGATGAAATAGTCTACCTAGAAAACTCATTTATAGTCCATGTGACAAAATTCTTGTTGACCTGTGTATACAATCAATGATTCTTTGGGTATTCTCTCAGAAAATAGGACTATGCCCCTAATGCTTTAATCTTTTTATTATAATCAGCAAATATTAAATGAATGTGTCCAATAAGAACCTCTTACTTTAGCAAGGAAAAGTAATATTATCAAGGCTACTCAGTACTAGTTTAGTTTCTGTAGAAGGACACATAAGGTAAAGATTTCCTTGAACTATCCCTTGGGAAGAGGGTAAGAATGGAAAGAGGCAATTATAGATGACCTTGCTTTGGTCAGCAAACACATAATGTTGAATCAATACTTGGCATAGAAAGGACTTATTGTAAAAATGTTTGGCACTCACTGAAATCTGTATACATTACTGAGTGTGGGTAGAAGGCAAGAAGAGAAGAAATGAGCATTTCTGTCATTATTTCAAACTTTGAGTAAATTTCCTTCTTTTAAAAACAATGATTAAATATGCCTCCCTTTTTCACAAACTATAGGTTGAAAATCTCAGACATTGAATATTATCCCACTGCTAAATGTTTGGATTCCATTGTACATGTTCAAATAAGGAGACTTAATTAAAATCCAAGAAACTAAAATGCATATTCTCAGCGAATATTTAATCACTGCATCTCTCTCTCTCTCTTTCCTAGAAAATGAGAAAACGGTAATTCGCCAATGAACAATTTTCATAACTAATCTAATGGATTTCAGAGGAACTATGGTGATATAAATTGTTCAACTCATTTTATTTATCTGCTTAGATAATTATATAGATTTTGCCATAAAACAAGCTTATTGTTTGCCTTTTTTGCTTTGGTTGATATAAAGTTGTATCCTTCAGTTGTTTGCTTTTGGATGTTATCCATATACAGGATAACTGTAATCATTATCTTGCACACCTGTTCTATGAGCAGCACCCACACCATCACCTGAACATCATTACTTTAACTCTGATGGCAAACACCCATGCAGAAGACCAGAGCAAAGGTGGCAGGACACAATTAATGTGGACATGAAAATCACCCAGTTGGACCTGGTTGCTCTGTTCAATCATGTGAAATGGTGTCCATTGATCCAAAAAGAGGATACTGCACCTGCGGGAAAATGCTAGGATGAAGAACTGTAATGTCGGGGCGAGCGGATGGAGCGGCCTGCTTCTCTCCTAGGCACCAGTGATCCAAGTACTATGCAGTAAATAGACTCCAAACAGAAGTTATATCAAATATCCTATTTACTTATATACATACATATTTACAGATCACTTCCACACAGGTAACAAATGATAAACCAACGATACAGCATACAGAGGTAGAATGAGAATAAATGAGAAGAAAGAATACAGGACATCTCTGTATTTATATATAAACTGACCAATCACCTTATAGGTCACTCTCATTATCCACCACACCCAACTTAACTCTAAGCACCTGTTGTATGAGTCACACACTGACACATCATCCCTACAACAATGGCTGCTAATTGGGTGACTCTGCAGAATATTTCCCCTTTCACCTAAATATCAAGCCTCTCAATATAATTTATATCTAGCTGTAAATTCCTGGGTATATCAAACCCCAACACCCCTTCAATTTACAATAGATATTACATTCACATTTCACTTGTACAGAATAGAAGACATACACATTTGAGATATACACATCCTATGTCTATCTAAGCTTGGAGACTTTGTCATCACATCTCCTACATTACATTCAGATGGACAATATTGCAAATCAATACAATACAATACAATAAACTTCCAATTATTGACTAATCACATGTTCTTGATCACATGAAGTTTGCTCATCATCTCCAGTCTCTGTTTTAACAAAATCTGTTATCATCGGGGTTGGAACTTCCTTGCAATTATTGTTCTCTCTTAGCAGTTCTTCAATTTTCTTCCACTGCTCTAGAACATAACCCCCATCAACCTTCTGAATACCCACGCCTAGGTAATTTCTAATTTCTCCCAGATCTTTGACATCAAATTGTTGTTTCAGATTTTCAGTAAATTCAATTACCCTGCTTTGATCTTTCGCTATAAAACATAAATTGTCTACAAAAATCAAAAGCAAAATCTGTTCATCATTTTCACATTGCTTTACATACAGACATGGGTCAGCTATACTGCACTTGAATCCCATTCTTTGTAATTCCTTATCTAACTTTAGATTCCAGCAACGTGCCGATTGCTTGCGTCCATACAACGCTTTCTGCAACTTGTATACTCTTCCTGCAATATTTGATTCATAACCTGGGGCTTCAGCCATATAGATTTCTTCTTTCAAATCAGCATGCAAATATGCTGTGGTGATATCATAATGGTGTACTACACAATTCCCAGCTGCTGCCATTGCTAAGGCAAACCTAAATGTCTCCCCTCTTAGCGTTGGTGCAAATACCTCATCATAAGTCTGATTCTTTACCTGGGAAAATCCTTGTGCTACCAACCTAGCCTTATACTCAATATCACCATTCACTAAGGTTTTCTTCTTATAAACCCACCTACAACCTACTGCCCTATGCCCCTCAGGCAACCTAGTAGATTTAAAAACCTTATGAGAATTAATGGCTTTCATTTCCACATCCATAGCAGCTTTCCATTTACTCTGCTCGTGTGATGGCAACTGCAAAACATCCTTGTAATTACGAGGTTCATAATTGATATAACACACTTTTACATCACCTGGTGTATATCGTTGAGGTGGTATGCCCTTGTTAACTCTCTCAGATCTGCGCAATATTGTAGCATCCTGCATCATTGGCACACTAGGAGTTAATTCCTCTTCCTTCTTAATCACATCAGTGGACTCCTTCCGCTCTGAGAACTCAAAACTTCTCTGACTAGGAAGAAAAACTTCACTACTCCCGTGTAATCTCTGCCAATTGCTGTGCTCACTAAAACTTGCTGATCTAGAAATAACAACTTTCCTGCCATCAGTGAACCTATATCCCTTGGTCCCTGGCTCATACCCCAAAGACATCTTCTTCTGTGCTTTTGCCTGCCCTTTCCTGCGTACTTCCTTATACACGTGAACATAGGCAGTGCACCCAAACACCTTCAAATGAGCTAATGATGGCTTCTTGCCATATAACATATAATATGGAGTTTGATTTACAGATACACTCCATAACCTGTTAATTATATAATTAGCAGTTAATATAGCCTCTCCCCAGTATCCTCTAGATAACCATGAGTCAGCTATAAGTGAATCCTTTACTGTCTGCAATGCCAAATTCCTACGTTCAGCCACGCCATTCTCAGCTGAACTATGCGGATTGGTTCTCCTATGCACAATGCCCCTTCTACCGAGCCATTGCTGAAAACTACCACTCAGAAACTCAGTACCCCGGTCAGTTTGTAAACTACACACCTTTGTGCTATATCTACATTCCACAAACTGCACCCAGTTTCTAAACTTATCAAATGTTTGACTTTTAGCTTTCGATAGGTAACAGAACCCAAATCTGATGTAATCATCTACAATGACTAAAACATATTTAGCACCCCCTATTGTAGCTGGTAATGGACCAATTAAGTCAGTGTGAACTAATTCAAAACATTTATGTGACTTCCTATCACTGAATTTGCTCACAGGATATACTTTTGACTTTGCAACCTTAAAAGCTGTGCAATCCAAATACACTTGGCACTGTTTCAAATTCATTCCAGAACTTGCTTCTGACATCTTTTCAATCACTTTGAAACTCGGATGCCCCAGCCTTCTATGCCATAGATGCTCACATGAATCGTGTGTTGGCTTATTAATTGTGGCCACGTCATGGCTTCTGCTTGTCCTGGTTTGTACAATTTCATATAAATTGTTCTGTAAAACACCTTTACCACAAACATTATTATCTTTCATGACAATATATTCACCATTACCAAACTGTACATTATAACCCAGTGTATACAATTGAGAAACACTTAGAATATTGTACTCTAGTTCTGGTACACATAACATGGATAATTCAACATTTAATCCTGGTACATACACTAATCCCTTACCAGTCACAGATGCAATGGTTCCATTTGCTAGGCTAACATGGTCACGGTCAGCCTGAATAAAACTCTTAAACATCTGTCTGTTCTTGGCTACATGCTCACCAGCCCCGCTGTCAATCAGCCATGGTCCCTTTAAATCTTTTACACTTGACATAATTAAAGACAGCTGTGCATTGTCTCCCGGCTTGGAATTCCCCGGCTTGGCTTTAGGCTTCTGTTTCTTATCACAATCTTGTAACAAATGCCTTGCCGAACCACAGCGAAAACATTTACGCTTTACAAATAAAATATTGTCAGACTTATTAGAATAAAATTCCTTAACAGAAACACTGTTTTGCTTAGACCTAATTACATTAGAATCTAGCCTCCTCTGCTCTTCTTCCAATAATCTGCCAGACAAATAATTTACGGTCAAATCCCCTTCAGATAAAGACCCGAAGCTTGTAGCTAAATTATCCCATGTTTCATTTAGAGAACTGAGAATTACATACACTTTATTTGCTTCTGTAAATGGCATATCTCTCTGAGCCAACTCCTGAAACAAATTTGTCATATAATGCAGGTGATCCCGAATATTATCAGTTACCCCTAATCTGGCGTGATAAAGTTTGCATGTTAACATAACCTTGCATAATGGCGTGCTTCTCAGATAAACATTCTTTAAAGCTTCCCAACATGTACTAGCTAACGTACAAGTTCTAACATAACATAATTGGCTATCCTCCAGACATAAAATTATGCTTGCCAATGCTTTCTCATTCATTAACACAATCTCTTCTTCGTCTGACTCACATGGGGGGGTCAAGTACAATTTTCCAAAGACCCTCACATCGAAGATACATTTCCATTTTGTATGCCCATGATGAATAATTAGTGTTATTCAGTCTTTCCAGAGGAAAACCTCCCCCGACTGCTGGCAACATCTTCACGTCGCTCATCTGTCTTCAGCCCCTTCTGGGCAGACACCGATGATTAAAGACACAGACCTTATCAGAATGTCCTCCAGCTGCAAAACAAGCGTAGGAGAAAAAACACACACGCAGGCACGGAACCTGTTAAAGCTCCAAATCACTCCAAATAGCCACACGACTCCCAGATAGGCTTCCAAAGCTTCCAGCTCACAGACTGCACATGATCCCACGATCCACAGCCAGTCCAAAGCCTCTGTCATCTCTGGCTTCTCTGTCGCCTCTGGGCCCATAACCTGTCAGGGCGAGCAGATGGAGCGGCCTGCTTCTCTCCTAGGCACCAGCGATCCAAGTACTATGCAGTAAATAGACTCCAAACAGAAGTTATATCAAATATCCTATTTACTTATATACATACATATTTACAGATCACTTCCACACAGGTAAGAAATGATAAACCAACGATACAGCATACAGAGGTAGAATGAGAATAAATGAGAAGAAAGAATACAGGACATCTCTGTATTTATATATAAACTGAATAATCACCTTATAGGTCATTCTCATTATCCACCACACCCAACTTAACTCTAAGCACCTGTTGTATGAGTCACACACTGACACATCATCCCTACAACAATGGCTGCTAATTGGGTGACTCTGCAGAATATTTCCCCTTTCACCTAAATATCAAGCCTCTCAATATAATTTATATCTAGCTGTAAATTCCTGGGTATATCAAACCTGGATATATTGTAATAATTAAATTCAGGATTTCATGGCCCAGGGAATCCATAGCTGATTTGTAGTTTGTCTGTGACTGTTTGATAGGAATCCTGTTAGGAGATACAGTCGGTCAGTTTGCAAAAATGTCAGTTCCATGGGATGCCATGGAAACCACTAGCCATTCTCAGAAAAAAAGAGCATTTGACAGGTACACTTATGGGATACTTAACAGGTCTGGGTAGCAGCTCTTTTCCTCAGAGGATGAAAGCCGGGGTAGGGTGACATTTGAGGAGCTACTTAGCTATTAAGGTAAGATAGATTCAGCTCCTTGACAGTATAAGTTATTTTTTATATGTATTGTCGAAGGCTTTCACGTCCGGACTTCGATGGCTGTTGTGGGTCTTCCGGGCTGTGTGGCCGTGTTCTGGAAGTTGTGGTTCCTAATGTTTCGCCAGCATTATTTTTTATACTTTGTACAACTTTTAAAGTCAAACAAGTGCAGCAAGTTTCTTCAACATATACCAAGAAATAGACTTGGAAAGCAGGGATGAAAAAAATAACTAAATTCTCTCCACTATTGCACAACCTGTTGAACATCTGTAAAGGTTTTTGTTCACAAAAGAATTCCCTGATGGAATTTTTAAGAAGTGATGCACTTTTTTTCTTTATTCCAGTACCTTAGAGAACCAATGGACCTTTCAGTACATCAAAGAGCATGACATGTTACAGATTATAACTGGCACCAAAGCATTTATTAGTAACTGATCTTTGCTTAATGATTATATTGAAGAATCAGCTCCCACCTGCCTGCCCCCCCCAAAAAAAATTGGTGATATAGCATTGATGTTTAGACACAGAAGCACTGTGTTTACTGAAGCACATGCTTCCTGCCTTCCTGAAAATAACTGAGTCCTAAGATAGGCAGAGGAAGTCAGTTCGGTATGGTGGCTAAAGGCACTGATCTAGAAGCTAGGAGACCATGAATTCTAGTATCCCCTTAGACATGAAGCCAGCTGGGTGACTTTGGGCCAGACACTCTTTCACAGCCTTACAAAGGCAATGGCAAAGCACTTCTGAAAAATGTTGCCAAGAATAATGCAGGGACTTGTACAGGCAGTTGCCAGGAGTCAAAACTGACTCATAGGGAGAGATGGAGGAAGAGAGAGAAGGCAGAGTTATTCATTATAGTGTCACAAATTTGCCTTTTTAAAAAAAAAAAAAAAAAGTTGTTTCTGAGTTTGGAGGTACTGTATACCAGCTGCGCTGAACAGATTCTAAATATTTGACCACATGTTTGCAAGATAAAAACTGAAGTCTCATTAGTCTGTGGTTAAAATTATAAGAAGATACAAACATATACATTTTATAATAGGTTTTCTTAATCTAATGCTTAGGTTATATATTCAGACATTTTAAAGCATAATTTAAAAATTACTAATGCAAGATTTTACTATTCCGAATATATGGTTATATGCAATTGCTGTTGTTAAACATTTTCTATAGACAAAAAATAAAAGGGAAAAAAGGTCCTTGTTTGAAAGCAGAATAGTGATTTAGAACATCAAAGGTGTGAAATTACCAATGTCCTTTGAAGTAGTAGTTTGCATTTAAAGTTAAGGATTAGAAGGTGACCAAGTGTTACTGCTCTCACATTGTCAATTTAACTACTCCAGAGTTAGGTTTTTCTTTTTTAAGAAATTCTGTCACAGATGTCTGAAATTGTTAAAATTTAATTTTCTTTATCTCTTGTCTGCAGAATGTTCATTTGCATAATTTGGTTTATTTCCAGCACAATGTGGCAATAAAATAAGTTCAAGAGAACCTATTTAAATATTTTAAAGAGATTGAAAAAAAAGTATTTAGGAGAAATGCAATGAACTTTCAAAATCATACAGCATATAGTTCAGCTCTGTAGCTTTCAATCCTCTCTTTTTGATGTATGCTGTTGATAGTGTCAATGAATTTGAAAATAGTAATTTATAATCACACAGAATGAGGCTGAACATGGAATATGATTAATCACCTCAAGAATTGTTCAACCACTGAAAAAGTAAGTTCCTTGACAAACAGATAAGAATGCTAACGATAAGACATTGTAAAGCTGAACACAGATGGAGTAGGACTTCCAAGGATATTTTACTAGCATCAATAAGCTCACATTAGAGGACTCATAGATATGACCAAACAGGAACATTGCTTGCTTATAAATATGGCTCTTTATATCAAGTTGCCCAAATTCCATTGCTATTGCTTATTAATGTCTTCTGGGAGCCCAAATATCAGAAATTTCCATTTAAAAAGGAGATGAAAACAAACTCACTGATGCTCATGTCAATTAAAATATTTTGTTTTGTTTTTATGCCAAAGCACGGTCTTGGAAACTGGAACATATTCTGAGAACATATTGAAACTGTCAGCATTCTTGAAATAGTCACCGTATTGTGAGAATGTAATAGTGCTAATGTTTACATAAAGCAATATGCTACATTATAAACGTTCCAGGTTAGAATTCTGATTTATTTTTGCTTAGAAAAATATTGCACTACTCATTGACAGGATTTAATTTAAGGCTTGATTTGCTACTCCTTTACTGCAGATATTTTTATATTCTGTCCCATAATCCCTCTTTTAAAGCCAGTCAATAAACCCAATTATAGTACTGAATGCTCATTATTTTTTTGCAGTAATTCATAAGATAGTCTCCAATGTCCCCCCCCCCCCAATCCAGGGTATGTCCTGTCCTTCATCACAAGCTGCAATGATCATTGAAGGCAGATTTTGCATGCACATCTTTTTTAAAAATATAATGTTAATCTGTTTAATCTCCATTTTTTCTCAGTAATCAGAGTGGCATGGATCAAAGGACATACTAGATGTAATCATTCTTTCATAGTCTGTGAAGTGGACAGGGTCAGTACTTCTTTGCAGGAGGGGATGATGCCATTATCCTTGAAGGAGGAACAGATCCACCCCCACCTCAACAGGCTTGCCTTGGATTCATTTATATATTGTTATACTGGTTATAGGATTCACCTATATCCAACCTTCTCTCTGTAGGAAAGATTGTGGAAAAATGGAGGGTCAACAGCCACAAAAAGCCTTGGAAGAAATATATTATCCAGATATATAGCAGTCAGGTTTCAAACCTGGGCCCTCAATGATGACTTGTGCTGAGACCTGGATGATAAAGGCACATTCCTCCTTGTTTGTTAAAATTTATGACCATTTTGATAGTGTTGATCACAGTATCCTTTTTGACTGCCAACAAGGGTTGCTAGTTGAAGGCTCTATTTTGCAGTGGTTTTGCTCCTTCCTAAATAGGATATTCCATTGTCCTTCAGGCCTGCCATTCATTCTAAAGCCCGCTGATTCTGGAAGTATACTATATTTAATTCTCAACAGGGTGATGTTCCCTAGGGAGGGCAGGCCCATAAACTGGCAGCCCTCCTGGACTCATAGGTCCTGCAGGTAGAGGCCATGTCCTGAAGAACATTTTCCAGGTTAGATTTTACCTAGTGCAGGTGGTTCATGTTCACTCATGCCCTTGTTATCTTCAGTTTTCATGGGGCTACCATTGAAGACCACCTGGAAACTTCAGTTGGTGCAAATGCAGCAGCCCAAATGTTTTACTTGAATTTTTTGTTACTGTCATGTAGTGCCATTGCTATGGGGGCTGTATGATGGGAGGGTCCCAAAAGCAGGTATTCTTTATGGAGCTCCATCCTTTAAAACTTCTTGCCTCCTATAGCCCTTTGAGGTAGTCCAGAAAAGAAGCAAAACAATGCATACCAGCTCTATATTTATTGTAAGGTTACATTAACAGAATTTTGAAGACTGAAAGTATTTCTTCCCTCATCTCCTTCTACTCTTTGGAAAACTAGGGAGAGTCCTTTCTGAAATGCTACCCATACCTCTTCTCCTTTTGTGGACTAAGATATCTTTTACATGCCAGTTGTCCAATCTGCAACTCTTTCTCCTGTCTCCCAAGGTCATTCCCAAATACCATTACACCTCCCAAGGCAAGGATAGTTCTCACTCTCATGACTTTCCAGAAGCTTGTTAAAACGTGGCTATTTTATACCATGCTTTTGAGTGCTGTTAATTGTGTGAGACATATTATATTAATTGTAATTTTGAACCATAATTACCTAAAATACTTATGTTATTGAATATTAGGTATTTTTAAAAAAATATTATTGTATTGGGTGTAACTGTTGCTTTTATACTTCACTTAGAGTGGTCATAAGTGGGGCACTTTATAAATGCAGTAGTAAAAAAAAGTGACAATTAATTTAATATTTATTAATTCAATTTGTATAGCTGCCCATCTAACATGGGCATTGTGACTCTAGGCAGCTCACATAATTAAAAGAACCACAAAAAACAAAAACAAAAACAGAATACAAATAAAACAACAAGTATAAATAAAACCATTAAAACCAAATTAAAAACCATACAACATAATCAATCGGAAAGTACAAGTGATGTGTCAGTCAATGCAAGCATGAAGCAGGCCTACACTACAACTGGATCCCCAAACATAATGCCAAAACCATGTATTCAGAGCCTTTTGAAAAGCAAGCAGTGACCCAGGCTGTTATGGCCCTGCTGTACTTGTCTTCTGATAATGAGGAGGAGGAGGAAGTACAGGCAGCGGTTTCTAGGGATAATAATCCTGGAGGGGGTAATTCCAGCAATGTTGAAGCCAATAACTCCACTGGCTGAGGCAGATACAGTACAGCAAGCCCCCAGGACTCCCTGCCTGCACCCACTGACAGCCTCTCACACTCTGAGGTCCACCCACCCAGTCCCAAGCAGAGGCGTGCTATAAAGGTACAACATTGGAAGGCGGAGCTCTGCAGGTCAGATAGACTGGCCAAGAACCAGGCTGGCAGGAGAGTAGACTCCAATGAGTAATGTACCTCAGTTGTGCATCTGGATGGTGGCTCACGGTGGCTTATTTATTGGCCTCACTCCCTGAGAGAAAATGCTGAGAACAACTTTTCAACTCTGCTCTGTTATCTTTACCTTGTCATGCTATGCTTTGACCTCTGGACTCTATCTCACCATTCTCTCATCTTTTCCCTTGGATCTGTCATGTGTTTATTGGATTCCTAATCTCCTCCTGGGTACCATCAGATGACACTCCTTAATAGATGGGATGTGTTAATTAATATAATTAAATGTTCTTGAAATATAAATTATCCAAGCCCATTTACATTTGTGCTAACTCTTTGTATTTCTTTATCTTGGCTCTTCCCATGTTTTGAAGGAAATCACTGGATACCAACTGTGGTGGGAAAAATGCCCACTAAACAGGGAACCAAAGTATCTGGAGATATTACAACAAACTGTAGTTTATTGGCATGCACAAACCTACAGTGATCACTACGTTCCTGGCAAGAAAAATGCTAAAGATCCAAAATCTACAAGGTTACAGTTTATATACCCTTTTAAAAGGATACAGTTAATTACAAAGGCAATGTAAATTGCCATATGACCTTCATACTAGGAATGAAAAACATGTTTTTTTCAAATTTTCAAAGGGAAGGAATCTTGAAGAAAGTGACTGGAGACTACCCATATGATCAATATCTATCTATCTATCTATCTATCTATCTATCTATCTATCTATCTATTCATCACCATCCATCCATCCCCCTCATGGGATCATTTCACTATTGCCTCAGAAACATATGATTTAAAGGAAGACAATACCTTTTTCAATCAATGAAAATCAACCCTGCTTAAATTAACTCTGGGAACTTCACTTAGATATATACCAATAGCAAAGACAGTATAAGCTTCTTATCTTTTTATATATTTCTCCAATGTCTATGTAAATCTTACTTCTTATTCCATTCTTTCAAAACAATCTATCTAAATGAATGTTCCTAAATACAAACATGTAGGAGTTTATGCATTACACATTACTTCTTGTGAAACTCTTAAATCAAAGTTAATTATTTGGTACTTTCTCAATTAACTTGTTGATCATGATGGAGAAAAAGGAGAAAGAGAATCCTACTAACATCAAAGCATAATTTTATAAGCATACTTCTTTAGGTTGAAATACCATACACATATTACCAAAAATATTATGACTCCCCTCTATATCTCGTATTTTTGAGTAAATATACATAGACCTTCATTTGTGGATACTGAAGAAATAAAAGCAGACTGCCAGAAATTTTACAAATCACTGATTATATGTATGCATGCATGGGGGCGTGGTGGCTCAGTGGGTAAGATGCCGGGCTTGTCGATCGGAAGATCGCAAGTTCGGAGGTTTGAATCCCTAGCCTGCGTGATGGAGTGAGCTCCCGCACTAGTCCCAGCTCTTGCCAACCTAGCAATTCGAAAGCATGCAAATGCAAGTAGATGAATAGGTACCACTTCGGTGGGAAGGTAACAGTGTTCTGCGTGCGTCATGCCAGCCACATGACTGTGGAAGCGTCTTCGGACAACGCTGGCTCTTTGGCTAACAAACGGAGATGAGCACCGGCCCCTAGAGTCGGACACGACTGCACAACTGTGCGGGGGGAACCTTTTTATGTCTGTGTGTGTCTGTATGTCTGTGTGTGTCTGTGCATCTGTGTGTCTTGAGCAATAATCTGAACCAAATTCTTATTAAATATAGATATACAGTATAAAGGAAAATTATAAGCTTCTAAATAGTCATATATTTTATCATTAATTTTACTCTTATAATTTTAGTTACTATCAAATTAAAAATCTGTCTTTATTCATGGAGTTTTTTTAATCTACATTTTTAATACTACTTCTCTATTCTTCATAGAAAATGACAAAAGATTTTCACTAAAATTCCCCTGATCCTGAAATAAAAAACTGCCTGCGGTGGTTGTATAAAATTGCATGTCTCTTGACTTCCCTGTCACTTTCAGTTATCAATATTTCATAGGAAAGCTAATGGGAACTATTTTTACATTCCTTTATTTTGGTATTTGAAATGAATTTTGCAGGTTTCTTTTCATCCATTTTTAATAGGCGAGACAGAATTCTCATAATCCATATTTTCAGCTCAAAGGCATGCCTTAAATGCAATACAGTCCCCTGATATACAATAAGTCGCATAGAACTATGTTCATAAAGCCTTTTATTGCTCAGTTACTTGTGCTTATGGAAATGAAATCATTTGCTCAGATTTAATTTGAAAACAAACAGGCAAAAAACAGTATATATAATGTGTCCAAGTGTGTGAACTTCAGTGTAAAGGTTGCTGTCTCTCTACCAGATAATCAAAAGCCATTAAGTTAAAAGTGAGTATTGTTGAAATCTCTTACTGCTGAGGACCCAGTCACTTTGAGGCAGAGATGTAACAGTTTGAAAGAGGTTTACTACCTAGTAATTATTGACTAAACTATAAATTTAAAGGGTTAAAAAAGAGAAATAGCCTCAAATATTCTTGTCACCATCTGCCTTACCCCCCTCTCTCTTAAATATGTATTTAAATCAAACAAGTTATCTTTTCATCTAACTGTAGTTTGATGAATAGCCTATTGAATTCAGATTAGTGATAATTTATATAAACACTTGTATGCCAGTAAAGGAGTTCACCCATCCATAGCTGTGATAAAGTGGATACTGTAATTGTACCACTATTGATCTGAAATGGCTAAAGGTTAATATGAAGAGGCAAAATCTGCTGATTCATTTTTTTTCACAGAAAGATGTACCTGCAATGGGTCAGTAGGTCTGCTCTTATATGCAGCAGACAGTTCAGCACAGTTTAAACTTGAATCTAGAGAGTTGATACTGCTTTTCCACATGTGCCATGCTCATCTTAGACAATAATCTGTTGCATCATTCTAAGAAGATTTGGGGATAATTCTTTTTCATGTTTGAAACAACAAACAGAAGTAAAGCACATTGATTTTGACAAGAATATTCAATAATCAGATTGATGATTCCACCAAACCTTATTTATTTATTAATCTTATGTGTAGACTGCCAAATCCCTAGGGATTATCAACAGTTTGCAAGTTAAACTATGGAACAAACAATATACAATAAACAATAACTGTAAAACAAAGGTCCACAAACTAATGAAAACACAGAATTAATTAAATTAACCAAATCAAACTATAAGGAAATCTAGATAGAATCACAGCCCAAATGCCCTCCAGAAGAGCTTCTTTTGGCTATATTCTTAGGCTTTTGCTGTATTAGAAAATGTGTGTATGAATGATACATGTATCTAGCAGCAGTTCTTTCTATTACAGAGCCTAAAACCATATTCAATTCATAAGGCTATGAATTTTGTATTTGTAATGTAATATAATCTATCATTTATTATTATCTCTAATACAATCTCATATTCTGAAATCTATATGAATCTATAATAAGAAATTGTCACTACTACCTTTATGAAAGTGCGTTCGATCATTAGCCTTTATTTGAATCATGTCTGCAAATATTTTAGTCAGTAGACTTTGGAAAATACATTTTAAACTGCACATGTTTAGTTTGATTGCAAAGTACATATAGCAGAAGAGATAGAAATAAAACAAACATATTATTTGTATAATTTTCTTATTTTAATTACTGTTGAATCTAAGAAGTCCAAGGTGATCTACAAGAACTTCTATTACAGTGGAATAAAAATAACATATAAATACTTGACAAGAGGAAAATATCTGAACAAATGATATGTAGAATACTGCAGTTTTCCCTCAAAAATATGAGTGACGGTTTAAATTCCAGGAAAGTTAATTCTTAGATTAACACTAAGATTATATTGATAGTAGAATAAGTTATGCAAATTTGTGCTGTGATCCTAATCTCTTCTCAATAGGTGGCAGCACTTGGCTGCCTTGAATGGGTTTGGAACCTAAACAATGTTAAATCTAGTTAGCACTAGGATGGGAGATCGGCATTGAATACTAGAGGTATAGATTAGAGTAAAAAGTATATTTATATTTATATCTCCTCATTCTTCTTCTGATGTTCCTGGAACTTTTTTATTTTGTTGTTGTTGTTGTTGTTCAGTCGTTCAGTCGTGTCCGACTCTTCGTGACCTCATGGACCATAGCACGCCAGGCCTTCCTGTCCTCCACTGTCTCTCGGAGTTTACTCAAATTCATGTTCATTACATCGGTGATGCTATCTAACCATCTCATCCTCTGCCGTCCCCTTCTCCTTTTGCCCTCAGTCTTTCCCAGCATCAGGGTCTTTTCCAGTGAGTCCTCTCTTCTCATTAGGTGGCCAAAGTATTTGAGCTTCAGCTTCAGCATCTGTCCTTCCAATGAGCAGTCAGGGTTGATTTCCTTTAGGATTGACTGGTTTGACCTCCTTGCAGTCCAAGGGACTCTCAAGAGTCTTCTCCAGCACCACAGTTCGAAAGCATCAATTCTTCGGCGCTCAGCCTTCCTTATGGTCCAACTCTCACAGCCATACATTGCTAATGGAAAAACCATAGCTTTAACTATACGGACCTTTGTCGGCAAGGTGATGTCTCTGCTTTTTAATATGCTGTCTAGGTTTGCCATAGCTTTCCTCCCAAGGAGCAAGCGTCTTTTAATTTCATGGCTGCAGTCACCGTCTGCGGTGATCTTGGAGCCCAAGAAAATAAAATCTGTCACTGCTTCCATTTCTTCCCCTTCTATTTGCCAGGAAGTGATGGGACCAGATGCCATGATCTGGGTTTTTTTAATGTTGAGTTTCAAGCCAAGAGTTTTTGCACTCTCCTCTTTCACCCTCATCAAGAGGCTCTTTAGTTCCTCTTCACTTTCTGCCATTAGGGTGGTATCGTCTGCATATCTGAGGTTGTTCATATTTTTCCTGGCAATCTTAACTCCGGCTTGTGATTCATCCAGCCCGGCATTTCTCATGATGTACTCTGCATATAAGTTAAATAAGTTCTTATTAATAACTTCTGGTAGTTCTCGGTTCACATGCTGCTGAAGCCTAGCTTGTAGGATTTTGAGCATAACCTTGCTGGCATGTGAAATGAGCGCAATTGTATGGTAGTTTGAACATTCTTTGGCATTGCCTTTCTTTGGAATTGGAACGTAAACTGACCTTTTCCAATCCTGTGGCCACTGTTGAGTTTTCCAAATTTGTTGGCATATTGAGTGCAGCACTTTAACAGCATCATCTTTTAGGATTTTAAATAGCTCAGCTGGGATACTGTCTTCTCCGCTAGCTTTGTTGTTAGTAATGCTTCCTAAGGCCCACTTGACTTCACTCTCTAGGATGTCCGGCTCAAGGTCAGTGACCACACCATCGTATTTATCAGGGATATTAAGATCTTTCTTGTATAGTTCTTCTGTGTATTCTTGCCACCTCTTCTTAATCTCTTCTGCTTCTGTTAGGTCCCTGCCTTTTTTGTCCTTTATCATGCCCATCTTTGCACAAAACGTTCCCTTGATATCTCCGATTTTCTTGAAGAGATCTCTAGTCTTCCCCATTCTATTGTTTTCCTCGATTTCTTTGCATTGTTCATTTAAGAAGGCCTTCTTATCTCTCCTTGCTATTCTCTGGAATTCTGCATTCAGTTGTTTATATCTTTCCCTTTCTCCCTTGCCTTTTGCTTCCCTTCTTCCCTCAGCTATTTGTAAAGCCTCATCAGTCAGCCACTTTGCTTTCTTGCATTTCTTTTTCTTTGGGATGGTTTTAGTTGCTGCCTCCTGTACAATGTTACGAACCTCCATCCATAGTTCTTCAGGCACTCTGTCTACCAGATCTAATCCTTTAAATCTATTCCTCACCTCCACTGTATATTCATAAGGGATATGATTTAGGTCATACCTGATTGGTCTAGTGGTTTTCTCTACGTTCTTCAATTTAAGCCTAAATTTTGCAATAAGAAGCTCATGATCTGAGCCACAGTCAGCTCCAGGTCTTGTTTTTGCTGATTGTATAGAGCTTCTCCATCTTTGGCTGCAAAGTATATAATCAATCTGATTTCGGTATTGACCATCTGGTGATGTCCATGTGTAGAGTCGTCTCTTGTGTTGTTGGAAAAGAGTGTTTGCTATGACCAGCGTGTTCTCTTGACAAAACTCTATTAGCCTTTGCCCTGCTTCATTTTGTACTCCGAGGCCGAACTTGCCTGTTATTCCAGTTATTTTTTGACTTCCTACCTTAGCATTCCAGTCCCCTATGATGAAAAGGACATCTTTTTTTGGTGTTAGTTCTAGAAGGTGTTGTAGGTCTTCATAGAACCGGTCAACTTCAGCTTCTTCGGCATCAGTGGTTGGGGCATAGACTTGGATCACTGTGATGTTGAATGGTTTGCCTTGGATTCGAACTGAAAGCATTCTGTCGTTTTTGAGGTTGTACCCCAGTACTGCCTTTCCCACTCTTTTATTGACTATGAGAGCTACTCCATTTCTTCTAAGGGATTCTTGCCCACAGTAGTATATATAATGGTCTCCTGAATTAAATTCGCCCATTCCTGTCCATTTTAGTTCGCTGATTCCCAATATGTCGATGTTCAATCTTGTCATCTCATGTTTGACCACATCCAGCTTACCTTGATTCATAGTTCTTACATTCCAGGTTCCTATGCAATATTGTTCTTTACAGCATCGGACTTTCCTTCCACTTCCAGACACATCCACAACTGAGCGTCCTTTCGGTTTTGGCCCAGCCGCTTCACTCTTTCTGGAGCTACTCGGAATTGCCCTCCGCTCTTCCCCAGTAGCATTTTGGACACCTTCCGACCTGAGGGGCTCATCTTCCGGCGTCATATCTTTTAGCCTTTTGATACTGTCCATGGGTTTTCTTGGCAAGGATACTGGAGTGGTTTGCCATTCCCTCCTCCAGTTTTGGACCACGTTTTGTCAGAACTCTCCATCATGACCTGTTCTTCTTGACCTGACTTCATTGAGTTACGCAAGCCCCTTCGCCACGACAAGGCAGTGATCCATGAAGGGGTTTTATTTTTTAAAAAGGACTAAAGTTACTAAAAATAGAAAGCTATTGGCATAATATTAACCGGGTTATTTCCAAGCTATTTAAGTTTTACTCATTGAAAATATAAAACATTTAAATCAATGTCCATGCATGATCATTTTTGAAGATACTGCTTTAAAATTCTATTTTTAAAAGCTGGAAACCAATAAAAAAATTAGTTAAGCCATCTGAATACCAGAAAAGCATACAAGAACTTGAAAGGATGCCAGTGACTAAGAAATAAGCGCACTTGAGCCAGAAGCATTATTCATGAAAATCAAGAGGAGAAAAGAAAAGAGTTATTTGTAAAAGTAGGTTTTGAGGTAGGATTTGGAACAAGAGATTTAACATTCCGTGCTAATGCACAGATCTGGAATGTTAAAAGTGTCAGATTAAAAATCTTCAATATCAGATGAATGTTTTATGGACACTGAAATATCATAGTATCTGTACTGGTACCCATGGAGCAGACAGTACCTTCCTCAATGTTCCTCAGGCATATATACAGTTTATATACACATAATATACATAATGCACACACATACTTTGAGCCTAGACAATGTCAACTTGCCATCTGCTGAGGCACAATAAAGTGTTTCTCCACCAAAAGAAAGCATTTCATTCATAGGAACTTCTGTGTGTGTGTTGGGGGGGCGGGGGGGGGGAGGAAGCCAGCAATTGATGAAATGAGCACTGCAGTGTTATGACACAAACTCTGTCCCTTATATACTGATGTGTGATATTGCAGCACAAGCATGAAAGGGAAAAGCCTGTGTCATGACATCATGACTCAGTTTTGTTATTATGACATTACAGTGTTCAAGAACAACTAACCTGGGGGGGGGGTAGTGGGTTTAATTAACTGGGGGAGGGACTACATACAGTATTTGAGCATTTAGACAAACAGAGTATAATTTTGTCAGTTAAATAAATTATTTATTAAAGATTTAAATAAAATCTTTAATTAACAATTTATAGGAACATTCACCAAGTTGGACCAAGGGACAAACACAGATTGTATTCACATTTTAAATTTTATGAGCTGATTAAGTCTGGTCCCTCCCTCCCTCCCTCCCTCCCTCCCTCCCTCTATCACAGTATTCTTTGAAGAGTAGAAATTTATTTTCCAGTGCTTCCTGAAAGGACCATGGCAATGTACCTTGGTTACAAAGACAATTTAGGAAGTGATGAAAAAGAAGTCCCTACTGTTTAAAGAACACAATATTATTTAAAATGTGTCAGACTTAAAAAGAGAGGAGGGAGGAAAGGAAAGAGAGTGGGGAGGGGGACAGGAAGAAAATCACTCCCAACAGGATTTAAGATAGAACTGTCCTTGCTTATTGCTTAAGGGTGTCTCTGAAATATTTTCCTCTAGTTTGCCAATATCCCTAATTCAGTATGGTAAAGGAAGACATTTTTATTTTCATACCCAAGTTATTTTTCTTTTCTTCAATGTTAGACAAAAACATAGAATTATGGAGTTGAAATATTCCCTAGATATAATCTTGTCCAATCCCCTGCTCAGTGCAGAATCTACTAGATCATTTCTGACAGAAGATCACCCAGCCTTTGTTTGAAGACTTCTAATGATGGAAAACTCAGCACATAATGTGGCAGTCTGTTCTGACAGGTCATACAATCAGGCTGATAGCTAGCCTGAATCTCCTTCCTTGTATTTTTAACCCATTGGTTCTGGTCCTGTGTTCAGGGCAATAGATGTAAAATGGGTTGAAGAACAATTTAATGGGTAGGGGAATCATCAAATGTAAGATTGGAATATGCCTTGCTGTAAAGATATGAACTTGGGAGACAGGAGGAAGAAACATAGCCTAGACAACAGTCTGATAAACGAAATTTGAGTTCAAAGGAGGAGAAGGCAGACGTGTCTGAGAAGGGAATCTCCTTAGTTTTAGGGAGAGTAAAAGTGAAGGAAGGGAGGGTACTTTGAGACTTGCAAGATTGATGTTAGCCTAGCAAGGTAGTCCAGACAAAAAACACACCAAGAGTACTAACTCTATCTTTATTGAAAGGTTACATTAACAGAATCTTGCAAGTCTCAAAGTATCCCTCCCATGCCCATTACATGATTTGAAATTAAATCTTAACATGATTAAAATATTTTGCAAATTCATCAGTGCAGGAATCCATAGCTACTCCTAATTACTCCATGGCCTAGAATGTGATAGTCATTTATCCACCTGATACAAAACTGCTTAATTATTACGTACCTTTCTCTTTCCATTTGCCATTTCTAGCATATTAAGTTTTAAGGTTTTCAACTTCTTTATTTTAGACAACAATCAGAATGTAATGTTTGAATTGTGAATAATAATGTTATTTTCAGTGATTGATCCTGAATATAGTAATCTCTGGGCTACCTGTTTGAAATATCACAAAACAAAGCCTTAGAGTTATGTGTCAGCAGCTTACTTAACAACCTGAAAAAAATAAGGCTTTTGTATTATTGCTTTTATTTATCTGTAATGTTCCATATAATAAATAGGGGCGTGGTGGCTCAGCGGGTAAGATGCCAGGCTTGTCGATTGGAAGATCACAAGTTCGGAGGTTCGAATCCCTAGCCCCACGTGATGGAGTGAGCTCCTGCACTAGCCCCAGCTCTTGCCAACCTAGCAATTCGAAAGCATGCAAATGCAAGTAGATTAATAGGTACCACTTCGGTGGGTAGGTAACAGCGTTCCACGTGCATCATGCCAGCCACATGACCGCGGAAGCATCTTCGGACAATGCTGGCTCTTCAGCTAACAAATGGAGATGAGCACCGGCCCCTAGAGTTGGGCACTACAATAATACAAAAGCCTTATTTTTTTCAGGTTGTTAGCTAAGCTGCTGACACATAACTCTAAGTCTAACTGCACAAATGTGCAGGGGGAACCTTTACCTTTACCTTAATGTCCCATTAGTGAGATAGACTCCTGCCATAAGGAAATTCATTCTCATGAAGATACCATAAGATTCAAATTATTCTAACCTACCAAATGTAGTCAAAAGTCAGGTGAAAAATCAAACAGCATTTAAAAGGAGTTGCAGTATAAAAACAAAACAAAAAAGTAATACTAACAATATTGATTCAAAATCCTTTCCATTCCTAATGCAAGATCTGAAAAAACTAATAATTAATTTTCAGTATGACCTGCCTATAATATAGAAGTTAATTTATTACTGGAAGTTCTCCCAAAGGGTTTTTATAAAACATATCCTATCTCTCAACAGTATTGTTCCTTAGGATAATTTGTAAGATTGATTTTTGTTAATGTTAAATCAAAAGAACAATAACATATTTTGACCATCTCATATTAATATTTAAACATTAATTGCTGTTTATCCCCAAGCATTCTTTGCTAGAAATTTAATTTAAAGGGAAAATATATATATTTTACAGGTTGTTTGGCTATTTTTTTTGTTTTTCAGTTGTTAGACAAATGACAGTCAAAAATTATTGCAGATAACGCAGGAACATATGTGATTTACGTATGTGAGAGGGGCGGCTATCTAAATCGAATAAAATAAATAAATAAATACATGTTATGAGAAGAAACCAACATAAATTCTGCCCATCCCCATTCTAAAAGACAAAATTTCTAAGTAAACAATGAGGTTATACATCCTGGTCTAGTCAGTAGCTTGAATCATGTCAACTGGATTTCTATTTTCTCAGTGTAAACGTTTCGCTCCTTATCCAAGGAGCTTCTTCAGTCTGAGCAAAGTTAGTAAGGGAATCCTAAATATGTTTCTAGGTAGCTGTGTGACCTTACACCTGGGGCTAGGTCATGGTTATATTGAGATGTTATTTTAAGTCCTTTTATCATCTAAAGGAGGATCGTTAAGAATAACATCTCAATATAACCATGACCTAGCCCCAGGTGTAAGGTCACACAGCTACCTAGAAACATATTTAGGATTCCCTTACTAACTTTGCTCAGACTGAAGAAGCTCCTTGGATAAGGAGCGAAACATTTCCACTGAGAAAATAGAAATCCAGTTGACATGATTCAAGCTACAGACAATTCCACCTGGATGACTGAGAACCTTCATAGACCTTGTCTAGTCAGTTTCACAACCCACTTGAAATGTTGTTGTTGTTGTTGTTATTATTATTATTATTTTCCCCAGCTGTGGAGGAAAAAAATCCAGGACACATCCATGGGTAGATTTGAATGTTTGAAACTACTAATACTTATTTAAATGAGGCATAATATCTATAGATTAAAAGCATAGTTTAAAAGCAGTATCTGTCTTAATACCAATGATCATTACTAACCTACCTTAGATAATACACAGTTATACATATATTATGTTTGTGTCTATCAATATTGGAAGGCAAAATGTCTCCCTGTCAATAGAGATTATCTGAAATGTGAAAACTTTAATTACGTATTTCCCCCAATAGAATGGTCAACTATTATAATTACAAAGAACCAATTCTATAACCCTGTAGGCCTATATTATTTAGCAGCCAACACCCCAGAGACACTTAAATACCATTAAGGATATAACTTGCTGGTTGTAGCAACAGATGCTGCCACCTCTAAGATTTATGTATGGCCCTGTGGGCTTTGTGGAGAACAAAGCCAGGAACTTTGCTGGTGCCAGACATTTTAATTAGGCAGAAATTTCTTCACTCTCTGTTCCTCTTCCAACTCTTTCATCTACAAATGATGGCACCACAGGAAGCTGCTAAATGGCTGAATAGGACAACACCCAAAACAAAACTGCTTTAAGTGGAACCTAGACTGAAAATAATAACTCCCTGGCTAGGATGCTAGGAATTCAGTGTGTGTGCGTATTTTTTTCTCAAAAAATTGAAAACCAGAACAAGAGTTATTCTAATATTATTAGCATAATAAAGCTTTACCACATTGTTTAAAAAAGGCAAATTAATGGCTTTTGCATTGCAGGAATTCAGAATGAGTCATTATGATCAATTCCAACATTATGGAAGAGAAAAAGAAATTACTTCCAACTACTTACATCAGTTTCGGTACATGAAATTTTGGAGATATTCTTAAGTAAGGATGAAATAGAAATTCATTAAATAGGGAAGCCATGTATATTCAACCAGTTTATTCTATCACAAGTCCACTGGCAGTAAATAAAAAATTATTACTGAAGAATCTGCTTCTGATTAGCATTGTTGGATTAAATTCAAATATTTAATACAGAAACATTCCAGCTTTAATCTCCTGCCATTTTCTGTGGGTCAAAATCTGAGAGCAAAAAAGTGAAGTATTCACAGAGTATAATTATAAAGTAATCTTCCCAAAATGAATATAAATTTCCCACTGGTTTCAATGTCATAGATTACCAATGAATGAATCTGATCATAATAAAAGATAGTATTTCACCAACTCTAGTATATTTGAATTAAAAGTGCTGTGGCAAGACATAGTATAAAACACACAAACAGAGTGAAAGATATTTATATTTTATATATATTTCTTTATTTGTCTGTTTATCTATCTATCATCTATCTATCTATCTATCTATCTATCTATCTATCTATCTATCTATCTATCTATCTACACAAGCATTCCAAAATCATTTACTCTAATATAGTAAAAGTCAGAAGCAGTAGAAATAGAGGACTTGTAAGTTTAGGTTTCCCTTTTTTTAATAAGATTCCTTCTTTGATCATTAAAGCAAACCTAACTGTATTAGATGAACAGTGCTGGCACAAATGAACTTGTAAATTCACTACGGACTTTTAAACTTAGCTCTGGCACCTAGCCGAAATCAACTAGAACTTGTTTGATCCAGTTCCAAAGAATGTGTATATGTAACTGGATAAGCATGCATTTGTAATAAGGTAGCTAGCGAGTGGATCACATGCTTAATGATTTAGCTAAGGAGGAGCAAATAGCATAAAAGAGAAGTCACTGTCTTCAATCCTCCATTTTGAAGAAAGGTTTCATTCAACCATTAGTCAAGTAAAATAATATGCAGATTGATTCTGTGTGGTTGCATTTTATTCTGGTTAGGAAAGAAAATTTCCATCAAGATTCAAGGGCACCTTAATTCAGAAAATATTTGCATTTTAACCGACTCACTGTTGATAGATAGATATAGATATAGATATAGATATAGATATAGATATAGATATAGATATAGATATAGATATAGATATAGATGATATAGATGATATAGATGATATAGATGTTATAGATATAGATGATATAGATATAGATATAGATATAGATATAGATATAGATATAGATATAGATATAGATATAGACAACATATAAGCATATATAACAAAATATAACATATAAGCATATATGTATACAAAATCCAGTTTCACTAATTTCTGTGATAATTAATTTTGCATGGGTGATGAAAAGGTTTTTTTCTGAAATTTTCAGATTTGCACTTTTCACCATTTGTGTAAAAAGCTTTTCCAACTCATTTTTAAGGTACCCTTGAATGTCTTAATTTCTTCTGGCATTTTGAAATTTATTTTATAATTGAGAAATGATGGAGGGTGCAGTATTGGTTTTGAGGGTTGTTGTTGTTTCCATGTTAAATGAGTGAAGACCTACAGACTACTGATAATAACCAATTAAAATTCTTGCATAAGATTCTGTTGGGGTAGCAACAGAACTGTAATATTCTGTCCATGCTTCCCATGAAATACTTGTGCAGGCATTAGAGAATTTAGTGTAAAGAGAAACAGTTCAAGGTTACCCAGCAGTGACTTCCTTCTCCTTCTCCTTCTCCTTCTCCTTCTCCTTCTCCTTCTCCTTCTCCTTCTCCTTCTCCTTCTCCTTCTCCTTCTCCTTCTCCTTCTCATCCTTAAAATGGTCACATCATGGTTCCAATAAATGCTAGGCATGAAACTGTGTACTCATTAAAAAGTCTGGTGATGCTCTAATCATAGTAAACTTTTTAACATTAAAAAAGAGGAAAGTTTTTGGTGAATTTCCAGTATGAGTATATTATTCAATAAACTACATCTGAAAATTTCCAGGATAGAATGCAACCCATAAACATGGGAATAAAACTGGAGTGGATATATCCTGTTCTGTTAATCTGGCTGGAATGATGATTAAGCAATGATGGACAAGTTATGATACACATAACTCAACCATCTTGTTAAATTTATGTATGTATGTATGTATGTATGTATGTATGTATGTATGTATGTATGTATTTAGTGATGGGACAGATTACTTTTTAATGATATGCATTATTCATACATCCCATTTTCCTTAAAATATTTGTTTTAGAATGCAATTAATTTCAGCATATTCCTTGTTCCTTTAATACATCAGCATGTTTGGCTTTAAGGGCCTTTTGACTTTTCTACTAGCACATTATTACAACTGCATTTTCTGTTCCTCTTCTGTTCCTAATGTAAATATGAAATGTAGAGTGAAGGTTGCCATCATCCTGATCTAGATTTAAACTTAAGATTTAAACTATGAAGTTTCAAATGATGGATAATACTGAGGGAAATCAAATCAAGATCTAACATGGCTGTGGTTAAAATCTGTAACACTTGGGGGGGAAAAACCTGAGGGAACAATCATGTTAGCTAAAAAATACACCCTGCAAACCAGCACAAAGCCAAAATTGAACATGTTTCTGTCAGTGCCAAATGCCTATTGTGTAAATTTAAGAATAAAACTCTAGTTCATCTCCTTAGTGGCTGTAGTAAAATTGCTCAGAATATAAACCACACTATGATAGGGCTGTAAAAATTGTCCACTGGAAATTATGTAGACAATTTGGCCTTAGTGTTGACAAAAACTACTGGAACCATATGCTTGAAAAAGTATTGCAAAATGAGATCAAAATTCTGTGGAATTTTAAAAAATGAACCAATAGGCACTTTAAAACATAATACACCAGACACTACTGTTACTGAAAAGAAGAAGGTATGCTTCATTAATGTGACAATACCTGAAGACAGTCAAATTGATGAAAAACAACTAGAGAAAATATTAAAATATTATTATTTACAAACTGAGGTTAAAAGATTATTGTAGAAAAATAAATTGTCCAACTGATTCTAGTTGTAGCTTTTGGTGCAATACCAAAAGGATTCACCAAATATTTAGAAATTTTAAACTTATGGACTTGACAGCACTAATTTTACAAAAGCCAACCCTTTTGTATACTTTGAATAGCATGCATTTTATGGCAATACCTGTATGAATAGGATTCTGTAGCTAGGACCAAAATTACTGAAGTCAACACCTAGTCAATTAGACTGTGATATTATTTGGATGAAATCATCATCATCATCATCATCATCATCATCATCATCATCATCCCCTCCATGGATATCCCCTTGTTGTGGGGGAGATTCTTGTGATGCTCTGATGGGTTTGAGAGCTATGCTGGTGGTAGTGTATTCCACCAGAAGGGCCACCCAAGCCAGACAGGTCTCAGCAGAATTGCCAGACTAAGTGTACCCATCAACCCATTCACTATGGTGAGAAGACAGAAAATGAATCCTATACCAGATCGGTTATCACCCGGGTCAACAAGGGCCATGTCAGGTATAAGAGTTCCTGGACATCTGTTGACAAGTGGGCAATAAGACTCAGGAGCTATGGCTGGGCAACCAGGGCTTATCCCTGTAGGATTACTTGAAGAACACAACCACCACAGAAAAGAGAAAAGTATACAGTGTTGAATACCGTGCGATTATGGCCTGCTATTATAAATCAGAACCAACAAAGTGGGGCTACTTAAAATGAATATTTGAACTGTGGAAAGGAATTCTAGTCCTGCCTTAGGCATGAAAGCCGGCTGGGTGACCTTGGGCCAGTCACTCACTCTCAGCCCAACTCACCTCACAGGGTTGTGGTTGTGGGGAAAATAGGAGGAGGAAGGAGTATTAGGTATGTTTGCCGCCTTGAGTTATTTATAAAAATAATAAAGGAGGGATAGAAAACAAATAAATAAATAAATTTATCCAGACTCAAATATCACTGAACAACAATTAGCAGATCGAAGGAGATTCATTATTAGAAATAAAATATTCAGGGATTTTGATTTGCATATCAAAGCAATAGCTGGAAGTAAGGTTTCTTTAACTAGAAAACTGTATAAAGCTTATCTGTCGGAGGACGGGAGCTTGCCTGAACATTTGCATTTAATTCAGCAGCTGTTTGTAGAATTGCAAGAGAGAGGTATGGAGTTTACACCTCTAACAAAAGCATACATTCTTTTATCCTCACTGTATGAAATGTGGGGTACGTTAATTTGCACCCTAGAAGCAATGCCCGAGGCTGAACTTACTCCTTCGTATGCTTCTGGACGACTGCTTGCTGAGTGGGAGAAACAAAAGGAACGGCACTCGGCTCCACCCATTTCTTCTGATAAACTTTGACAAAACCTTTGCACCTGTTACAAAGGGTGAATCAATCAGATTGTTGCTGAAGGATGCTGCATTAAAAGGGATGTCAGTTCATCATTGATATTCAAATTGCATTTTTGTATGTTGAATTAGACCAGAAATTGTACAGTACATGCAACCACTGCCTGGTTTTGAACAAGGTAAAAATTTAGTGTGTGAACAAGGTTTTGAACAAGGTAAAAATTTAGTGTGTGAACTACAAAAATCAATTTTTTGTATTTTTGTACAATTTTTGATTTTTGTACAACAAGCAGCTCACTGCTGGAATCTAAAATTTGATGAAACACTGCAAGGTTATGGTTTTGAAAAAGGAAAGGCAGATCCATGTGTTTATGTTAAAAAGACAAACAAAGTTTTATGTATTTGTGTTTGTATGTTGGTGATTTACTGTTACTTACTTCATCAGACAAACAGTGACTTGATTTTGAAATGTACATGAAGAACAATTTTACGTTAAAGAATCTTGGCATAGTGACAAATTACTTAGGCTTGGAAATACACAGATAAAAAATAGGTAGTTTCATGGTAAGCCAAAGTAATAAGATCAAGAGACTTCTAGAGGAGTTTAACATGCAGGAATGTAAATCAGTCTTAACCCCTATGCTTCCTGAATTCCAGAAGGAGGTGGGATAACCTGAGTTATCTGAGGCAGGTGGGTGTAAATCTGCGATTGGAAGTTTATTTTACATTGCAAATCATTCTCGCCCAGATATTTCTAATTCTTTTTCAATTTTAAGCAGACAAGTAGAAACACCCACTTTTACTGGGAAAGCAGGATTGAAAAGAATATTTAGGTATTTAGAAGGCACAGAGGCTTTCTGCTTCTGGGACAGGAGAATTACAGGCCTATACTGATTCAGACTGGGAAGCAGACCTCAATGATCATAAGTCAACTTCAGGAGCTATAATACAGTATGCTGGCTCAACAATTGCCTGGCATTCTAAGAAACAGACACTTGTTGCTCTTTCTACAGCAGAAGCAGAATTTTATAGTGTAGCACAAATCTGTAACGAGCTTGTATGCTTTAAACAATTATTAAAAGATATAGGCATGGAATTGCAGCCGCCTGTAACTGTTTTTGAAGATAATCAAGCTTGTATTCATATGGCTCAGTCTGAGGGTTGTAGGAACATAACTAAGCATATTGACATACAATGCTATCATGTCAAGAATTTAATAGCAAAGGGTGAAATCATGTTAAAGTATTGTGACTCAAAAGACATGACTGCTGATTTTCTAACAAAGCCCCTTGCTGCAGTAAAGACAAGGAGTTAACTGAAAAATTGGGTTGTGACTTATACCTCTAGCACAATAAGAGGAGTGTTGGTGTATTATTCTTTTGAGGAGTAAGTCTGAAAAAGGTCAGGCAGCATGTGATTCAGGCTGAAGAGTGTAAAAGAACCTGCCTGCTTGACCAGCCCTCTCTTGCTGCCTACTGGTTACTGCTTCTTTCTGTTTACTGCTGTTTGCTTGCTTACTACTTCTGGTATGTGGATTTTGTAACACTTCCAGGGATCTGGAAGAGGACTGTAAATAGTATCTGCTTTGTATGTGTAACTAATACAACTGCAACTAAGTTACTACAATGACTGGCATCATTTTATTGGCCTCTGAATGCTAATCACTTTCTGATACTCTGCATGTGCAAGAAAATACACACTCCAACAGTAATGGCCTACTGATTTGATTGTGGAGACATTCTGCGTAAGGGATAATATTATATCTCCCCTATCATATTGAGAGTAAGGCACTGAACCTTGCTTACATGAATGCTCTTCTGTGTGTAGGAGAAGTTCTTCTAATACAGGTAATTGGGGGATATGTCGATGAAGATTCTCAGTCATCCAGGTGGAATTTTCTGTAATTTTCTTCAGACTGAAGAAGCTATTTGAATTAGCAGCGAAACGTTTCAACCAAAAGAAAGGAATCCAGTTGCCATGACTCAACCTACAGGTAATTGAGGGATGTGAGAGGATTATGAAAGAAGATTTTGGGATAATAAAATGGAATTTTAGATCTGCTTGTCCAGATCAAGAACCTCCCTGATTAACTACTTGTGTAGCTTTGTCTATTCTGAGTGGTATTAAGAATGGAGTAGAAAAGCCACAAGGAAAAAAAAAATCATTGCCTTTTTTGCTATGATCAAGTGTGGATTAACTGTGATCTGCCCTGACAAGTGATTTGCCACACAAAAGTGACTACTACATATTGATAAAGTATTGAGGTTGAGCTCATTGCCCTTGATCAGCTATTTTGCCTTGATAAGAGAAGGTTCTCTGCATATATTGCACTGAATAATTGCTCCTGTTACTCATGGAACTGATGCAATGTGGCCAATATAACAAATAGAAGAACAATGTTGCTTGACTTCATTGGGCCATTTTGGTCAATGCTGAGATAAAGCAAGTGATCGTTGGATAATCTGTGCAGCCTGGTTGGTCATTCTTTAACTGCAGTTTCCCAGTACCAGCAATTGAAATTCAGCTGTCACATTATTTTGGGTAACTCACTCTTTCTAGACAAGGAGAAATAACATGCTCTCAAGCAAACAGGACACAAAATCCTATTTGAAAACACAGAAATACTGGACAACACCAAAAGCCACTACACCAGATTATACAGAGAAGCCATTGAAATTCACAAACACCAGCACAGTTACAATAAAAAAGAAGAAAGTTTAAAAATTAGCAAAACCTGGCTACCAGTCCTGAAAAACACAGCCTGCAAAAGGTCAACGAACTCAGTCCAACCACCAGGTCATGGGAATACTTCTCACAATGAACATGCTAATCACGCTCATTAGCCACTCGTTAACATTTCAACACAACAAAAAAACCCACCTAATCTCCTATAATTTAGCTCTATAAATAGAACATTGCCACTCTACCTGGGCACAGAGATTTTGCTTCTATCTGTGCTCCTGCCCTCTGAAGATGCTGGCCACAGATGCTGGCGAAACGTTAGGAACCACAACTTCCAGAACACGGCCACACAGCCCGGAAGACCCACAACAGCCATCGAACTCCGGCCGTGAAAGCCTTCGACAATACAAGGAGAAATAACTTTTGTATTGCCCTAAAATCTGTCTCCCACTTCCACAAAACTTCCAGATAAATCCATGAATGCTGTAGGCTTAAAAAAAAAGTTGCTTTTTGAAAACTTTGAGGGTCCTGGTGCAAAAAGATCCCTGTTTTTTGGATAGAAATTATATTGTTTTCCACAGTCAAAGCCCTAGTATCTCTTATTCCAACAGGCCAAGTGCCTGTACTTCTTACCTTGAGATGAAGCTATGAAAAAGCTCATGAAACGTTTATCAAAGCATACCATGACTCTGGAAGTCATAGCAGTGATGTTTCAATTAAAGAAAAAGAATAGAAAATTATTCCAAATCTTTTAAAACACTATTTTGTGGTCTATATGTAGATGTCCTGTTCAGACTAGGCGATGACTATATACTTTAAAATAGAATAAACTTTATTTGCAATTAACTAATTACATTCATAAAGTCTTTTGAATGGTAAACACGTAGCAGGATTTAGTTCCAACCCAGCAAGGTCGAAGCACTGAATGGGGTAGATAAACTAGGTTCAACTGGTGGTTGTAATTCAACAGCACGAAAGAACGGGGCTTGGTTTTTTGACAAGGTGACTTGAACAGGTTTGGGTGGAAATTGCAGCAAGGCACTGCTGGATGTGGCTGGAAAGCATGATAAGCTAAGGCTGGACTTGACTGGAATGTGCGGTGTGGCAAGGCAGGACTCAACTGGAGAACCCGAAGTATAAAGGCAGGACTCGACTGGAAGACTCGATGTAGCAAGGCAAGAATCAGCGGAGAGCTGCGGCGTAACACGGCAAGGATCAGCTGAGTGGCACGGTGTAGCAGGGCAAGAATCAGCTAAGAGATGTGGCGTAGCAGAGCAAGAATCAGCTGGAAGGTGGGGCATAGCAAGGCAAGAATCAGCTGGAAGGTGGGGCATAGCATGGTAAGAATCAGCTGAGTGGAGTGGTGTAGCAGGACAAGAATCAGCTGGAGTGTGCAGCAAGGCAAGGCAGGGCTTTACTGGAAGACACGGCGAGGAATCATTGCAAAACTTGACTGCAGGTAAGGGCAGCTGGTATAACTCTGAAATTGTGAAATGTGCAGGCTCTGATACTGCGATAGTTACAGAGCAAGGTCTGGAGGGTAGTTCTGGCTCTACTTCTCCTGAAGAAGTTCTTGGCTCAGTGGAACGGTTGTTTCCGGCGGCTTGCTACTTGTGCTGGCGTCTTTTTAACCTGTTCCCCTCGCGCCGTTTATCCTCAGGAACCAATCAGTCTTCTTTCTGTTTAGCGTGCTTTTTGGCTCGTCTTTCCCTTGCGCTGATTGGTGGCTTAGAGCAAGCTCCCTGGTCTTGGCCAATCAACTGCTCAGGATTCTCCCGCTCTGCTGAGTCATTTTGGGTTTCGTTTTCCCCAGTTTCCTCCAGATAGGTTTCAATTTCCCCTTTTTGCTTAGCATAGGTTTCGTTTTCCTTCTTTTGCTTAGCATAGGTTTCGATTTCACCCTCCTCAACATCAGATTCAGACTCAACCCTTACAGTAGACCACCTGAAGTTGGTCCAGTTCTCCAATTATTCTCTACACTGGACCTATAGGACTCTTAGAACAAATAATATTTTCAAATTTTCTATTCCTGGAGAGGATTTCTGTCTCAGAATTGGGGCTTCCCATATTATCATCCCATTACATTTAATGAATGTTTCTTCTTACACTTTTCTCCTCTATTCTAATCACTTACTTTCTTATTCTGCTAAATGTTGTTTAACAATATAACACACTTTCCATTGACTTTCCAAGATCTCTTTCTTTCCACCACCCCTTTTAGAAGACCTTTGACTATTTTACTTAATTCTCAAAACTTCTGTCTCCCTAATTTTGTTTGTTTCTCAAAATGGTTCCAGGCAGAATAAACTAATTATCAGTCTGAGAAACCACTTCTGAGACACTGAAGTCCCTGTTAAACCAGTTAGCCAAATTCTTCATTGTATCTGAGCCCTAATTCTAAACAGTTTCTTTTTCTGCTTGTTTTATATACTACTAGTATTTTTTATATTTCATCTCATTTTTATTTTATTTCTCATTTTGTATTTCACATTGGATTACTATCCTACACAACCAAATATTAGAATTTGAACATGAAGTAACTGAGTTCAGAAAGATGCACTTTTTGCCATTAATTAAAAATTTCTTGGTGGATCTGTATTTGGAATTGGTCTTAATTTTGAAGCATTTTCTGAACATTTCTGTGGGGATGTATAAATGGTTAAAAAAAAAGTCCTATATCTGATCATAGGTTATGATTAACAGCTCATATAAGTATGGAAAATAAATAATGGAGTATGGATTTATAGAAATTAGTGTTTATTTCATTTGATAATATTATGCCTATTTAAAAAACACTAGGCCATTTTAAAATATTATACTTACTTCCCCAAATTTGGTGCTGTCAGAAGTGTAGCAGGGAAGACTTACTGTTACTTCCTACTATTTATATTAGCAGGATTAAAACACATATTATATTGTGGAGTCCATGGTGCTCTCTGAGCCTTGTTTTTTTTACAGACGTTTCATTGCCAGGCTAGGCAACATCTTCAGTACGAAAAGGGAGTGGAACTTGCTCTCTGTTTATATACCCTGGCTTGTCCTGCCTGTGTTGGTGAGGGTGTTGTACTCTCCTTGGTAGTACCTTGATTGGGCTGTTGTTTGCTGCTTGGTTGATTGACTGAGTTAATAGTTCCTTGATTAGGGTATATTGTGCTGTTTGATTGTTCCTCTGGTGCTAATCTTGCTGTTAATCTTTGCATATCTTGTTGTTGATTGCTGGCAAAGAGGTGTTCTGATCTTCTGGCTTTTCTATTGTCTCTTATAAATGGTATGTAAATGTTGTTAACCTCTATATGTCTGTTGTAGATAACTCCTGTTTTTTCTTCTTGGGTTACTGGGTCTTTTGGTTAACCGCCTAGAGTCCCCTCTGTGGGGGGAGATGGGCGGTGATATAAGTTGGAGAAATAAATAAATAAATAAATAACTTACAATGTTCTGAAGGGTTTTGGTTGGTTTGTGTGCTACGGTGATGCCATGTGGTTGTAACAGTCTATTAGTAGTTTCTGAGATGTTTCTGATGTATGGCAGTGTAATCCTTTTCATAGCTTCTCTTGGTTTTGCTGTGGTGGGTTGAGCGGTCAGGCACTTTTTGATAAAGTTGTGTGGATATCCATTTTGCTGGAAGATGCTATATAAGTGGTCTATTTCCTTTTTCTGGTGTTCTGGGTTGCTGCAGTGCGTTTGTGCTTGTCTGAATAGAAATGATAAAATATTATCATTTCTATATATACCAAATCCAATCAAGGAACTATTAACTCAGTCAATCAACCAAGCAGCAAACAACAACCCAATCAAGGTACTACCAAGGAGAGTACAACACCCCCACCAACTCAGGCAGGACAAGCCAGGGTATATAAACAGAGAGGAAGTTCCACTCCCTTTTTGCGCTGAAGATGTTGCCTAGCCTGGCAATGAAACATCTGCAAAAAAAAAAAAAACAAGGCTCAGAGAGCACCATGGACTCCACAGTTCAACCCTGAGCTACAAATATTCTCTTCGATTGGTATCACATATTATATTGTCTGTCAGCCAAATAATAATAATAATAATAATAATAATAATAGTAATAATAATAGTAATAATAATAGTAATAATAATAATAATAATAGTATAATATATTATAATAATATATTATTATAATATACTCCAGCAAAGGAGATCGTTACCTTGTCGTGGTGCTGGAGCTTGAGCACCTCAATGAAACCATGAGCTAAACCGTGAAGGGACACCCAAGACGGGAAGGTCGTGGCAGAGAGGTCAGACTAAATACGATCCCTGGGGAAGGTAATGGCAACCCACCCCAGTATTCTTGCCGTGAAAACTAAATGGATCAGTACAACCAGAGATATGTCAGTATACCATCGGAAGATGGGACTCCCAGGTCGGAAGATGGTCAAAATGCTACTGGGGAGGAACCGAGGATACGTTCAACTAGCCCCAGATGTGATGACGCAGCTAGCTCAAAGCCGAAAGGACGGCTAGCGGCCGACGGTGCTGGTGGTGAACGACGAGTCCGATGTTCTAAAGATCAACACACCATAGGAACCTGGAATGTAAGATCTATGAGCCAGGGCAAATTGGATGTGGTTATTGGTGAGATGTCAAGATTAAATATAGACATTTTAGGTGTCAGTGAACTGAAATGGACTGGGATGGGCCACTTCACATCAGATGACCACCAGATCTACTACTGTGGACAAGAGGACCACAGAAGAAATGGAGTAGCCTTCATCATTAATAATAAAGTGGCTAAAGCAGTGCTTGGATACAATCCAAAAAACGATAGAATGATCTCAATTCGAATTCAGGGTAAGCCATTTAACATCACAGTGATCCAAATATACGCCCCAACCACAGATGCTGAAGAAGCAGAAGTAGATCAGTTCTATGAGGATCTGCAGCACCTACTAGATAATACACCAAAAAGAGATGTTATTTTCATTACAGGAGACTGGAATGCTAAGGTGGGTAGTCAGACGACACCTGGAATTACAGGCAAGCATGGTCTGGGAGAACAAAATGAAGCAGGACATAGGCTGATAGAATTTTGCCAAGACAACTCACTGTGCATAACAAACACTCTCTTCCAACAACCTAAGAGACAACTTTATACATGGACTTCACCAGATGGTCGACACCGAAATCAGATTGACTACATCCTTTGCAGCCAAAGGTGGCGGACATCTATACAGTCGGTAAAAACAAGACCTGGAGCTGACTGTAGTTCAGATCACGAACTTCTTATTGCAAAATTTAGAATCAGACTAAAGAGAATAGGGAAGACCCACAGATCAGTTAGATATGAGCTCACTAATATTCCTAAGGAATATGCAGTGGAGGTGAAGAATAGATTTAAGGGACTAGATTTAGTAGATAGGGTCCCGGAAGAACTATGGACAGAAGTTCGCAACATTGTTCAGGAGGCGGCAACAAAAAACGTCCCAAAGAAAAAGAAAACCAAGAAGGCAAGATGGCTGTCTGCTGAAACACTGGAAGTAGCCCAAGAAAGAAGGAAAGCAAAAGGCAACAGGGATAGGGGGAGATATGCCCAATTAAATGCAAAATTCCAGAGGTTAGCCAGAAGAGATAAGGAATTATTTTTAAACAAGCAATGCGCAGAAGTGGAAGAAGACAATAGAATAGGAAGGACAAGAGACCTCTTCCAGAAAATTAGAAACATCGGAGGTAAATTCCAGGCAAAAATGGGTATGATCAAAAACAAAGATGGTAAGGACCTAACAGAAGCAGAAGAGATCAAGAAAAGGTGGCAAGAATATACGGAAGATCTGTAGAGGAAGGATAATAATATTGGAGATAGCTTTGATGGTGTGGTCAGTGAGTTAGAGCCAGACATCCTGAAGAGTGAGGTTGAATGGGCCTTAAGAAGCATTGCTAATAACAAGGCAGCAGGAGACGATGGTATCCCAGCTGAACTGTTTAAAATCTTGCAAGATGATGCTGTCAAGGTGATGCATGCCATATGCCAGCAAATTTGGAAAACACAAAAATAGCCATCAGATTGGAAAAAATCAACTTATATCCCCATACCAAAAAAGGGAAGCACTAAAGAATGTTCAAACTATCGAACAGTGGCACTTATTTCACATGCCAGTAAGGTAATGCTCAAGATCTTGCAAGGTAGACTCCAGCAATTCATGGAGCGAGAATTGCCAGATGTACAAGCTGGGTTTAGAAAAGGCAGAGGAACTAGAGACCAAATTGCCAATATCCGCTGGATAATGGAGCAAGCCAGGGAATTTCAGAAAAACATCTATTTCTGTTTTATTGACTATTCTAAAGCCTTTGACTGTGTGGATCATAACAAATTGTGGAAAGTTCTTGGTGGTATGGGGATACCAAGTCATCTTGTCTGCCTCCTGAGGAATCTGTATAACAACCAAGTAGCAATGGTAAGAACAGAGCACGGAACAACGGACTGGTTTAAGATTGGGAAAGGAGTACGGCAGGGTTGTATACTCTCACCCTACCTATTCAACCTGTACACAGAACACATCATGTGACATGCTGGGCTTGAGGAATCCAAGGCTGGAGTTAAAATCGCTGGAAGAAACATTAACAATCTCAGATATGCAGATGATACCACTTTGATGGCTGAAAGCGAGGAGGAGTTGAGGAGCCTTATGACGAAGGTGAAAGAAGAAAGTGCAAAAGCTGGGTTGCAGTTAAACCTCAAAAAAACCAAGATTATGGCAACGAGCTTGATTGATGACTGGCAAATAGAGGGAGAAAAAGTGGAGGCAGTGTCAGACTTTGTATTTCTAGGCGCAAAGATTACTGCAGACGCTGACTGCAGCCAGGAAATCAGAAGACGTCTACTTCTTGGGAGGAGAGCAATGGCAAATCTTGATAAAATAGTTAAGAGCAGAGACATCACACTGACAACAAAGGTCCGCATAGTGAAAGCAATGGTATTCCCTGTAGTAACCTATGGCTGCGAGAGCTGGACCATAAGGAAGGCTGAGCGAAGGAAGATAGATGCTTTTGAACTGTGGTGTTGGAGGAAAATTCTGAGAGTGCCTTGGACTGCAAGAAGATCAAACCAGTCCATACTCCAGGAAATAAAGCCAGACTGCTCACTTGAGGGAATGATATTAAAGGCAAAACTGAAGTACTTTGGCCACATAATGAGAAGACAGGATACCCTGGAGAAGAAGCTGATGCTAGGGAAAGTGGAAGGCAAAAGGAAGAGGGGCAGACCAAGGGCAAGATGGATGGATGGTATTCTGGAGGTGACGGACTCAACCATTGGGGAGCTGGGGATGGTGACGGCCGACAGAAAGCTCTGGCGTGGACTGGTCCATGAAGTCACGAAGAGTCGGAAACGACTGAACGAATAAACAACAAATTATAATATAATATAAAATGTAGTAATATTTCCTACAGTATTAATGAGGAAGAACTTACAATATTACTTTCTAAGAAAGACTAAAAAACTTTGCAATCTAATTCAATCTAATTCAATATTATGTTTTTAAACTGTGTAGAAATAATATTAAGACTTGTGAATTTGATTAAAATAAAATATCAATGGAAATGGAAATGGAAAATTCACAGGAATGCTTTTGAGTTTATCTCAAATTACCTTAATATGGATGTTCCTTTAAATTGTAGATCTGTTGTAGAAGAAATCTATACATTTCTGTTATATTTCTTATAATATTCTGAATTTTAATGCTTTTTATAGAACCATATATTTTAAAATGGAACAGATGTTGTATGTGTAACAAGATCGCTTAATTAAAAAATATATTACAACACTTCAGATTGATTAAATTATAAACATATACTTTTCATGACTTTGTGATAAAACAGCTGAATGTTCTTCACTCAATTCTGATTTTATGGAAATGGAAAATACTCCAAATTAAATACCATAAAATAGATCACGTTTCTCTATAAAACGAGATCCTCATGTGGTGCAGAGTGGTAGGTGGCAGTACTGCAGTTGAAACTCTTCCCACGACCTGAGTTCGATCCCAGCAGAAGCTGGTTCTCAGGTAGCCGGCTCAGGTCGACTCAGCCATCCATCCTTCTGAGGTCGGTAAAATGAGTACCCAGCTTGCTGGGGGAAAGGTAATCATGACTGCGGAAGGCAATGGCAAACCACCCCGCTCTATAGTCTGCCAAGAAAACATCAGCAAAAGCGGCATCCCTCCAAAGGGTCAGTAATGACACAGTGCTTGCACAGAGGACCTTACTTCTTCTTTCTGTAAAATGAAGTCAGTATAATAGCTGTTCAGTGGAAATAGTATGGATAATATTAGATAAAATAATTAAAGTTGGGACTACATAACTACTCTATTCTTTGAGCCTTCTACAGAAAATGCTGTGTTTTACCAATCCATTTTGATGATGTAGGATGAAGGTCTGTTGGTGATGGCCTGGCCAAACCTTTAATTGTTTGAGAAATTCTGCAGAATGAGTGATGTCTAGAGGTCCTTTTATATTCAAAGAGTGATAAAAGGTGGATCCAGAAAATCTGTCATTAATATATGGGAAGATTCTAGAGAAAAGTTAACCAGTAAGCACTTTAAAAGCAATCTAGAAAGTGCTTAAAAACAATGCTGTGATTACTATAATCTACATGGTTTTTTCAGGATTACATTCCTTTGGTGAAGATTATCAACTGATGGATACATCAGAACAGGAAAGTCTGATGAGCTCCTGGATGTCACAAAAATACTGGGAGATCTCCAAGGAACCACAGAAAGGGTATTGGGATGCCAGGGAGATATGCAGTAAGAAGGGAAGCAGCCAGGAGCCGGCCACCAGTTCAAGCAACCATTTTTGGTTCATCATGCTTTAATGGGAAACAAAGTTTACATATTTTGTAAACCACCCAGAGTCCCCTATTCGGGGAGATGGGCGGGGATAAATTAATATTAAAAAAAAAGTAAGTAAGTAAATAAATAAATAAATAAATCTTATTTCATTCTTTTTTCTTTTTCAGTTCTTAGCAGATTGTAGGGATGCTGTGAAAGTACACTGACATATCTTAACTTCACTTTACATTTGCCTAATTATCCCATGATATTTTGATTAGCATGCCACTTAAGTGTGTGATCAATGTCATGACAGCTAACTGAATGTATAGATGACCTGAAAATCATACTCAGAGAGTACTCAAGGTTTCCACTTTTATAAGTGGAAGAAGGTATCAAGTGAGGTGCCACAAGAGTCAATATCTGGGGTAATTCCAACATGTTGGGGAGATGGTTCATCCCCAACACAGGCATAGCAACTTTTGCTCTGTTTCCCTGTAAAAAATGTTTCTGATTTTAACAGAGCAAAGCTTTTTCCTATCCAGGAGACAAAGAGGCTGGGACAGCTGCCTTTGCTTTATGTGTCAGAAGTAATGCCTGTCCCAGTGTTGATTCTGCTTGAGATAAAGGAATGTACATTCCCAATCTGAAAAGCCAGCTGTCATTCTTGTGAACGTAGGCTAGAATCACAACAGTATCAAATCAATCATACTTTTAAAAAAAAAATTCAGTCCTTTTCCATATGTATGCATGAACAGATTTATGCTTAAATCACATAGGGGGGAAAAGAAAGAAAAAGACAGCTCTTTTTCTAAACAATTATTCCCCAGACAGTCACCATTCTCATTCCTTCTTGGATTTCCAAATGGCATGATTATTTATTCTGTATTCTCTCATATCATTCATAACCACTCATCTATTCATGCAACCCAGCAGAATAATTCTTTGTCCTGGATCACATTTTTTCAGAATGACACACAAGAATGACAGTCTGGTTTTTTTATTACTACTGTTCATTGCATTATAACACCAAAAATACAACAACCAAAGTGATACCAATTCATATTTTTTAACATACACTGTAGACTTAATCCTATATTTTTACTTCCCTGCACATAATTATCAACTCTATTACATAACATCTGACTACCTCATTCAGCTGTATTACATCATTTTCCTTAGCTTTACAGATTAAGCTTTACAGATTGACTGATTGATTGACTGCTTTCAGTAACTCATGCTTTTTACCATTTACTCCTCATATATTCCAAGTTGCAATCTTTGCTATATCACAGGCATTACCAGATAAGCCCATTAATACACTCAAGACTGAGAAACACTATCTCAAATATTTTAAAGTAAAATTAAATTTCAGATAACAAGCAATTCTGGTTTTGAAATTTATAATTTGCTAGATATTTGGTTTACAGGAAAAAAAAAACATACACTGTCTCATGTTGGCGTCCCCACCAAACACCTCTAGTGAGGATTCAGAACTATGTTACTTAATATAGAAGTTAAAGTAAATGAAATGAACTCTATGACTAACTATGAGTTGTGCTAACCCTGAGATACTTTCATCTCTTTTCTCTACAATGCTGGTAAAAAGCCATATTGTGGGCTGAATGTAGCCTAAATTCTCAAAACGTTTTCCTGTTCAATTAATGCATGAAATTTATATTCTAGAATAAGCTGAGAATATTTGCTGGAAGCAGAAGAGAGAATAAATTGATATTTTGATTTTTTTTAAATGAAAATGAGAACTAAGGCGTATAAGGAGAATGAGTATGATGCTTTTTGCTTATCTGATATTTTAGGAGATGTTTCTTTTGAAAGAATTATTTAGGCATGAAAATTTTTAAAGAAGCTAAACTTCATTCAAGAATTTTGATTTTTGTGGATTTATTTTATTTTAATATTAATATTTTAATACTAAAAAAATAAATAAAATAGAAGGACCCATCTCTCTAAATAAGACTAAATATACCTGCTTAACCAGGATCTATATTTTCCCTTATAAATGATGAACCTAGAAATGGTTTCCATGTTCACAGAACTGGGTCATATGTATACTGCATGTATTGCAAACATGAATGTAATTCTATAAAATAAAATAAAATAATATAAAGGCATCTAAATACGTAGATTTCATAGAATTGTTGCGCTGTGCCCTGTATGATTCACTTGACAGTTGAAGGTCACTACTGGCATGCTGTTATTAGCCTTGCTCACCAAGTCCTAGAAGTCTCATAAAAAGAGGAAGGATGTTTTGTTTAAAAACAGTGTATAGTGATCATCAGGTGAGAAAGGCCTTCCTTCTTTAGATGCGAATGACACAGTGAGAAAAATGAAAAGAAAATGTCTGGACCATGAATAACAACTTCTCATTTTTTAAAAGACAGAAATATGTGTTTCTTTTCTTTAGTTCAGTCTGTTCAGTCTCTGTGGATGCCTTGACACAGCCCTTCATTTACAGCTTAATGTAGCAGATAGGAATGCAGATCTGTAGTTTATCATTTTTAATTAAAATATAACATGACTTGCTTGAAATTGTGCTCATAAATTATTTAGCAAAGAACTTCAAATATGTGACAGTTCTACAAGCAGAACAAGTGAACTGTAAGCTGAAACCTATAAAGAAGTGAAGGGGTAGCAGACCTTTATGCCAAGACTCTGGAAGTTCTACAAAAATACATAGTTAGGACTACGCCAACAAAAAGAGAGATTTAATTTGCAAGTTGAAATTAACCATTCTGCTGGAGGGGTAGTGGGGGGGGGGAGAGATCCAGAATTGCTTTCTTTGTTCATTCATTTTTCAAGATGTATCCAGACAAGTTAAAGGGAATAAAGTCTGATTATTAGACATTATTCTAATTCAGAAGCCCCAAGAGCAGAATTCTAAAATGAGGCTGAACAAAAAATCTCAGGCTACCTCTAGCAATTCAGGAATCTCTTGTGATCTCCTCAGGTGCTACTCTGCAGGTTACTCAGTGTGAGACCTTGGTTGTGAAGTTTGTTTGTTCGTTTGTTTATTAAATTTATATAGCTGCTTATCTCATTTGCATGTGACTCTGAGCAGTGTACACAATTAAAACAAAAGCTAAACAATCAATATAGTTTATCCATTAAAACAGATAAATACAATTAAAACCTATAATAACAAAAAGACAGGGAAGAGTGCAATCAACTTATACCTACCATTTACTGTAATGGGCTCCAAGCTTCCATGGGATCCCCAGACCTGATGGCAAAACCACAACTTGAAGGCCTTCTGGAAGGCCAACAGGGTTGGGGCCAACCTCACCTTGGGGGCAATTGTGGCACACAAGGGTGTGTGCCACAGAGAAAAGGCTCTCTTCTGGAACTCCACCAAACAAAGCTCCTTGGCTGACAGGACCCACAACATGCCCCTCCTGCCAGACCTGATGGGACAGGTAGATATAATTGGGCTAAATAAATCCCTCAAATAACCTGGCCCCATGCCATGTAGGAATTTAAAGGTCATCACCAGCACCTTGCATTGGACCTGGAAGCAAACTGACAACCAATAGGATCCTGTGCAAAGGCCCTCCTGGCCATGACTGTAGGGGCTACAAAATGGATGTTCCTCTTTCATAGAACAGCATTATATTAACTTAATTGCAAAGCTGAAATATGCTTTTGACACTTCACCAATAGGTGACACTTATGACTGGTACATGGTGGTAGTGGTGTTCCTTCCTCCAGCCCATATTTTGACACAATTCCTTGAACCTTCACTAAACCTGGGAATGGTTCTTATGATTGATTGTCCCACTCACAGCTTTTTAAAGAGGTAGTGAGATCACAAGAGGGGGAGAAAGAGGGGGCTATATTTTGTTTTTACTGCATTCATAATTTAACATTTCATGTTGAAATGGTGCTGTGTGTGATGGTGCTGTCTATTATAAAGCACTTGCTGCAAGAGATCTGTACTGGGTATGGCAATATAACTCTCTCTCTTAGCTTCACATTCCAAGTAGACAGAAAAAGATTAGATAAGTAGATTTATTGCAGAGATGTAGGAAGCCATCTAACAACACCCCCCCCCCCAATTTTGCCCTATATTTATGTTCATCCTAATGTTTAAATTCTGCCTCTCTTCCTCTGCTGATTTGATTTGGTTGCTCACTTCTTGGTACTTCAAGATTTATCACATCTCTCCCATGTTTACAGAATGGTTTTCTCTGGCATGATAATCCTGCTTTACCTATTCCAGCCTGTACACTAACTGATAATTTTGGGTCCTCAGTTGGTTTATCTAACACAGAGCTTTCCAAACTGTGTGTCGTGACACGTTAGTGTGTCGGCTGCGGTGTCTGGGTGTGTCGCAGCTCCTGCTGCCTCCGAGCCCTGCCAGGATTCCGCGCAGGTCCTAGTGCCTGCCTTGTGCCTTGCTGCCTCCAAACCTGCCCTGCCAGGATTCCGCGCAGGTCCTAGTGCCTGCCTTGTGCCTTTCGGCCTCCAAACCTGCCCTGCCAGGATTATGCGCAGGTCCTAGTGCCTGCCTTGTACCTTGCTGCCTCCAAATCTACCCTGCCAGGATTCCGCGCAGGTCCTAGTGCCTGCCTTGTGCCTTTCGGCCTCCAAACCTGCCCTGCCAGGATTATGCGCAGGTCCTAGTGCCTGCCTTGTGCCTTGCTGCCTCCAAACCTACCCTGCCAGGATTCCGGGCAGGTCCTAGTGCCTGCCTTGTGCCTTGCTGCCTCCAAACCTGCCCTGCCAGGATTCCGCGCAGGTCCTAGAGCCTGCCTTGTGCCTTGCTGCCTCCAAACCTGCCCTGCCAGGATTCCGCGCAGGTCCTAGTGCCTGCCTTGTGCCTTTCGGCCTCCAAACCTGCCCTGCCAGGATTATGCGCAGGTCCTAGTGCCTGCCTTGTACCTTGCTGCCTCCAAACCTACCCTGCCAGGATTCCGCGCAGGTCCTAGTGCCTGCCTTGTGCCTTTCGGCCTCCAAACCTGCCCTGCCAGGATTCCGCGCAGGTCCTAGTGCCTGCCTTGTGCCTTTCGGCCTCCAAACCTGCCCTGCCAGGATTCCGCGCAGGTCCTAGTGCCTGCCTTGTGCCTTGCTGCCTCCAAACCTACCCTGCCAGGATTCCACGCAGATCCTAGTGCCTGCCTTGTGCCTTCCTGCCTCCAAACCTACCCTGCCAGGATTCCGCGCAGGTCCCAGTGCCTCCCTTGTGCCTTGCTGCCTCCAAACCTGCCCTGCCAGGATTCCGCGCAGGTCCTAATGCCTGCTTTCTGCCTTGCTGCCTCCAAACCTGCCCTGCCAGGATTCCATGCAGGTCCTAGTGCCTGCCTTGTGCCTTTCTGCTTCCAAACCTGCCCTGCCAGGATTCCGCACAGGTCCTAGTGCCTGCCTTGTTCCTTGCTGCCTCCAAACCTACCGTGCCAGGATTCTGCGCAGGTCCTAGTGCCTGCCTTGTGCCTTGCTGCCTCCAAACCTGCTGTGATTCCCCACAGGTCCTAGTGCCTGCCTTGTGCCCTGCTTTAAGAGTGTGTTGCGAAATGATGCATGTCTAAAAAGTGTGTCACCAACATGAAAAGTTTGGGGAGCTCTGATCTAACAGTACTTTCCAATCCTAGAATCAGGAACCCAAATTACACAAATTATCCATAATGGCTTTCTGGTCTCAACTTGAAACATCCTGTGAATTATTCTCTTTTCTCATCCATTGTTTTCCTTCCTTCCTTCCTTCCTTCCTTCCTTCCTTCCTTCCTTCCTTCCTTCCTTCCTTCCTTCCTTCCATCCATCCATCCATCCATCCATCCATCCTTCCCTCCCAATCTTTTATTCTCTCAGCAAATAATTCATTAACTTCTTCCTATATTGTTTTGTTTTGCTTTTGTGGTATAAAATTGTATATAGTGTAGTTATGGTGTGTAGTTGAGTTGTGATTATGCTTTTTTCCTATCTGCCTTGAAGCAGCATTCCCACACATTTGGGTCCCATTTTGGTTCCAGTAGATAAATGTAGATTTTATTTATTTATTTATTTATTTATTTATTTATTTATTTATTCATACATACATACATACATACATACATACATACATACAATTTATATAGCCTCCTTTCTCACATATGTGACTCTGGGCACAACCTGAAGTTGCACAAAGGCCCTCCTAGTCACGACAGTTGGAGTGTCTGTTTTCTTGCTCACGCAGAGTATCAGAAAGCGATTAGCATTGGCGACCAATAAATGATGCCAGTCATTTTAGTAACTTAGTATCAGTTATATTTGTTACACAAACAAAGAGATACTATTTACAGTCATCTTCCAGATCCCTGGAAGTATTACAAATTCACATACCAGAAGTAGTAAGCAAGCAAACAGGAGTAAACAGAAAGAAGCAGTAACCAGTAAGGAGTGAGGCAGGGCGGGTCAAGCAGGCAGGTTCTTTTACACTCTTCAGCCTGGATCACGTGCTGCCTGAACTTTTAATGTTTGCAGGTGTTTACCTAATAAGGCTTTATTGCTGAGACTTACTCCTCAAAAGAATAATGCACCAAGAAAGACTACCACCTGCTTATTGAGGACCCCCAGATTGCACATCTTGTCTGTTTGGGGCAGTGCAACCCAATCCAGCACCAAGAACCTGAAGGCTGCCAAACACAAAGCCACTCAGTCTTCCTAGGATTTTGCTGAAGCCTTCCCCATCCAAACCCCCACAGCCTCCAGGCACCAGGGTAGGATATCAACAGCATCACTTAGTTTGTCTGGGACAGAGACAGACATACTGATGATACTTACTTACTTACTTACTTACTTACTTATTTACTTTATTATTTATTTATTTATTTATTTATTTATTTATTTATTTATTTATCGAATTTATCACCGCCCATCTCCCCCAGAAGAGGGACTCTGGGCAGTTTACAGTAAAAACATAATTAATTAAAATACAGTTATAAACACAATAAATACCTATAAGATTATAAAATGTAATTAAATCTGGATGGCAGAGGTTCTTCTTCAGTCCATGAGTAAAAAGGAGCGACTCTTGGGCTGTTCTAGGAAGCTAGCCTCCCCAGGAGTGAACATTGTCCTTCCCGCTCCAGGCATGTTGACAAAACCAGGTTTTGAGTTCTTTTTGGAAGTCCGGGAGAGAGGGGAACTCTCCTACCTCTGAGGAAAGAATGTTCCAAAGGGCAGGGGCTATTGCAGAGAAGGCCCACTTCCGTGACATGGCCAGATGGAATTCTTTAACAGAGGGGGTCCAGAGCATGCCCTCTCTGCATGCCTGGGTGGGACGAGTCGATGTAAAGGGGATGAGATGGTCCCTTAGGTAACCTGGACCCATACCATGTAGGGCTTTAAAGGTCATAACCAACACCTTTAACTGGATCCAGAAGCAAACTGGAACCCAGTGCAGCTCGTGCAGCTGAGATGTTACATGTGTCCACCTTGGGACACCCAAGATTGCCCATGCAGCTGTGTTTTGGACCAGCTGTAGCTTCAGGATATTCTTCAAGGGTAGCCCCATGTAGAGTGCATTACAGTAGTCTATATGGGAGATAACAAGGGCATGAGTGACCGTTCGAAGGGCCTCTCATTCCAGGAAAGGGCGTAACTGGTGAACAACACGAAGTTGAGCAAAGGCCATCCTGGCCATGAATGCCACCTGCTCTTCGAGCAGGAGTCATGAGTCCAAGAGGACCCCCACGTTACACACCAGGTCTGTCTGGGGCAGTGCAACCCCATCCAGAACTAAAGATGACAATTTCCCAGATACCGAGGGGCCATTAATCCACAGCCACTCCATTTTACCAGAGTTCAGCCAAATCCTGTTTTTCCCCATCCAGGCCCCCACAGCCCCCAGGCACTTGGACAGGGTGGTCACTGCATCACTTACTTCACCCGGGATGGAGATGTATGATTGGGTATCATCGGCATATTGATTATACCTAATCCCATGGTGACGGATGATCTCACCCAGCAGTTTCATGTAGATGTTAAAAAGGAGCGGAGAGTGTAGCGAGCCCTGTGGCACCCTGCAAAGAAGGGCCCGCAGGCTGGATCTCTTGCTCCCTATCAACACTGACTGGGACTGGCCCCAGAGGAAGGAGGTGAACCAGCACAGAACTATGTCGCCCACCCCCAACTCCCTGAGCCGTCCCAGAAGGAAACCATGGTCGACGGTATCAAAAGCTGCTGGGAGGAGAAGAAGAGCAAGGATGGATGCACTGCCTCCATCCCGCTCCCACCAAAGATCATCCATAAGTGCGACCAATGCAGTTTCCGTCCCATGACTGGGCCTGAAACCTGACCAAAAAGGATCTAGATAATCCATTTCATCCAGAATCCTCTGGAGGTGTAATGCCACCACTTTCTCAACCACCTTCACCAAAAAGGGGAGGTGGGAGACTGGACGAAAATTATCCAGTACAGTAGGGTCCAGCGATGGCTTCTTGAGGAGGGGGTGCACCAGTGTTTCCTTAAAGGCTGCCAGAAATACCCCGTCTCTCAGGGATGTATTTACTATCATCTGGACCCAGCCACATGTCACCTCCCGAGCTGCTTTCACCAGCCAGGAGAGACATGGATCTAACTGGCAGGTGGTGGCATTTACAATCTGGAGTATCCTGTCCATTTCCTTGGGTCCGACAGGATCAAACTGTTCCCAGATAACAAGGTAAGAAAGTTCCCTGGGTATCTACTCAGACCCTGTCTCACGCTCGGAGTCTAACTTGGAACGGATCTGAGCAAATTTATCCTGCAGATGCCAAGAAAATTCCTCAGCATGGCCCTGCAGATGGATTTCTGACTACCCTTTCCCCAGGAAGGATTGGGTGATCTTAAACATGGCCACCGGGCGGCATTCTGTGGATGCAATAAGAGTGGAAAAGTACTGACGTTTTGCCGCTCTTACCGCCACAAGGTAGCACTTAATAGCGGCTCTAGCTTGTGTTTGGTTGGATTCGGTCTTCGTCTTCCTCCAGCAGTGCTCTACTTCACTCCACAGCAACAGATGACCTCACTCAGCAGATGCATGTAAATGTTAAACAGGAATGGAGAGACTATTGAACCCTGCAGCACCCTACAGAGTAGGGGCTGAGGACTAGACTTCTCAATTTTGTGCATAAAGAAGTCTTGCTGCTGTAATCATGTATTGCATAATTCTTGTAAATTGCTTCCCAAGTTGTCCTTCTATTATTCCCAATAAAAATAATTCCGGTTTGAATGGGACTCGAATTTGTAATATGTTTTGCATCAATGAATGTATTTGAGTCCAAAATTTCTTTGCAATCTCACATGTCCACCACATATGGTAAAAAGACCCCTCTTTTTTTTTTACATTTCCAACATAAGTTGGAAACATTCCCATACATTTTAGAAAGTTTTTGTGGGGTCATATAACATCTGTACATCATCTTATAAAAGTTTTCTTTTAAATTACAGCACAAAGTAAATTTTAATCCTTTAATCCACATATCTTCCCATTGTTGCATTTGAATATTATAACCAATATTTTTAGCCCATTTAATCATACAGTCTTTAACTTGTTCCTCTACCATTTCACCTTTTAACAATAGTTTATACATTTTAGCAATTAGATGATCATCAGCTTCGCATAATTGTATCTTGAATTCTGATTTGGTTTGTTCAAATTCAAAGTCTTTCTTGTCTGATTTAAATTTCTCTACAAGTTGCATGTATGAAAGCCATTGAAAAGTATATCCCTCTGATGCCAATTCTTCTATTGATTTAATTGTATATTGTCCTTGTTCTTTCTTTAAAAAATCTTTATAGGTCAACCATTTGTCTTTAATTCTTACTTCTGTTCTATAGAATGCTTCTTGCGTAGAGATCCATAAAGGTCTTTTGTAACATAAAGTTAATTTATATTTATTCCAAATTCTTAACAAGGATCTTCTAATAAAATGATTTTTAAAGTCTACATTAACTTTAACTTTATCATACCACAAATACCCATGCCATCCATATCTTAGTTCATGTCCCTCCAAATTCAATAATTTTTCATTTTTCAGAACTATCCATTCTTTAATCCAAACCAAGCAACAGGCAGCATAGTATAATTTCAAATCCGGCAGACCTAGTCCTCCTCTTTCTTTAGAATCTTGCAAAACTTTATATTTTACTCTTGGTTTTTTTCCTTGCCAAATGAACTTAGAGATATCTCGCTGCCATTGTTTAAAAGGTTCTTCTGATGCCAATATAGGTAGTGTTTGAAAAAGATATAAAATTCTTGGCAAAACATTCATTTTAATTGCTGAAATTCTACCTAATAGTAATAATTGCAATTTTTCCCAATGGTCCAAATCTTTTTTAATGTCCATCCAAAGTGGAATATAATTATTCTTAAACAACTTAACATTTTTAGCTGTTAAATATACTCCCAAATATTTTACTTTTTCTTCCATTGAATATCCTGTTATTTCTTTCAATTTCTCTTGTTGAAGATGGTCCATATTTTTAGTCAAAACTTGTCTTCTGTAAATTCACTTTGAACCCTGCTAGTGACCCAAAGTCTTTTAATTTCTGTATTAAAATTTCAATTACATCTAGTGGATTCTCCAAAGTAATGACTAGGTCATCTGCAAAGGCTCTTAGTTTATAAACTTTTTAAACTTTGATGCCATGGATACCATCATCCTGTCTAATATCTCTAAGTAAAACCTCTAATACCAATATAAACAAAAGTGGAGATAATGGACAACCTTGTATAGTACCTTTTTGAATTTCACATGACTTACTAAATTCTCCATTAACAATTATTTTGGCAAATTGTGGAGTATATATTGATTTAATCCATTTTATAAAATTTCCTCCAAAATTCATGTTTTCCAATACTTTAAACATAAAAGGCCAATTTAAATTATCAAAGGCTTTTTCAGCATCAATAAATATCAAGGCAGCTTGTTTTTCATAATGTTTTTCCAAATATTCAATTACATCTAATATATTTTGGTCATTGTCTCTGATTTGCCTCTTGGGCAAAAATCCGGCTTGGTCTTGATGAATATAATTCTTAAGAATATTTTTCATTCTTTCTGCTAATATCGTTGTAAATATCTTATAGTCATTATTCAATAAAGATATTGGTCTGTAATTCTTAGTTAAAGTCAAATCTTGTTGTTCTTTGGGGATCAGTGTTATATGTGCTTCTTTCCAAGTTTCTGGCATGGTTCCTGTTTCCAAAATAGAATTCATGGTCTTCTGCAAAGGTAGACATAAATCATCCTCAAAGCATTTATAGTAGGCAGCTGACAATCCATCCGGTCCAGGAGCTTTTTCACTACTAATTTTCTTGAAAGCCTTTACCATTTCTTCTATTGTTATAGAATTATTTAATGTCAATCTTTGTTGATCATTAAGAACAGTTAGTTTTTGTTTACTCAAGTATTCTTCAATGTCATCTAAATTGACATCCTGTTTTTTATATAATTTAGAATAGTAGTCATGGAAGGCTTTTTGAATGTCCATATTGTTCACCAAAATTTTTCCTTCATGTTGAATATTGGCAATCAAGTTCTTTTGTCTTTGTTTCCTCAATTTATAGGCTAGCCATCTACCTGGTTTATTTGCATGTTCAAAATATTTTTGTTTTGTAAATTTCATTTGATTCTCTATCTCTTGAGTTAATATCATTGATATTTGTTTTTTTAAAAATTTAATTTGAGTAAACAAAGTATCATCCATTGGTTTATCTCTTAGACTTGTCTCTTTACTCTTAATTTCATCTAAAATCAGTTGAATTCTCTTTTGTTTCTTCTTCCTCATTTGAGCATTATTGAATAAAGTAACCCCTCATATAAGCTTTACTGGCATCCCATACGGTTTGAATGTTAGTGCCTTTGTTCAAATTAAATTGAAAATATGCTCTTAACTTTTTTTACATACATCAACTACATCATTATTCCGAAGTAATTACTTATTCAATCTCCATCTAAATACATTCCGTTTCCCTTTAAGACTCAACATTACTGGATTATGATCTGAGAGAGTCTTAGTAAAGTTGATATATTACCTAAGACTCTCTCAGATCATAATCCAGTAATATCCATCATCAAGCTTTTAGATATCAAAATCATGTCTATTCTAGAATATGATTTAAATCTCTCTGAGTAATATGTGAATTATCTGGAAGTCCCATTCATGCATCTCCAAATGTCTTGTAAATCCAACATCTCTTTCAGGTCAAAAAATGTTTGCAGCAATTTTCCCTGTGTTAGTTTCACTTCTTTTTGTGACTTACTGTCCAGTCTAGGGTAAATTACCCCATTCCAATCCCCCATAAAACACCAGTTTGCATAAGTTAAGTCCAAGAGTTTATCCATCAAATTTTTGTAAAATACTCCTTTATCCATGTTCGGTGCGTAAAGTCCAACTATCAATGTCTTAGTTCCTTGTATGTTAATTTCTACTAAAACATATCGACCCTCTTCATCAGCTAATATCAGTTTTGGATTTAGCTTTGGTTGTATATATAGAACTACCCCCTTAGTCTTTTTATATCCAGCCGAAATAAATTATTCTCCAAGCTGTTTTTGAATCAAATATTTAGTGTCTTTTTTACAAATATGAGTCTCTTGTAGGCAACTTATGTCCAATTTCAGTTGTTTCAAAAAATGAAATATCTTTCTTCTTTTCTGTGGGGAGTTATCCCCATTGATGTTCCATGTTACATATTTGTATTCCATAGACATTTTATTCTTTAAAATCCCTTTGTCAAGTCCACACCTGTAGCTCCCTTCTCAGATAAGTCTTCAGCCTTCTCTTTGTCTGTCGATGTTTCTCCTCCTTCTGCCAATTCTCCATCTGGTGAACCCATTTCTTTCTTATATTTCTCTAAAAAGCTTTTGCTTTTAAAATGGAAGTTATTCTGAATCTCTGCCCTTTGAACATAAACGATACGCCTTCCAATTTTTCCCATCTAAATGAAATACTATGTTGCTTTAGTTTATCTATAAGGAAAAAATAGTCTTTTCTTTTCCTTAATATTCTCAGGAGAATTTCTTTTAACACAATTATTTCCTTCCCTTCTATATTTAGTCTAGTATTATAATGTTTCCTCAGAATTTGCTCTTTTGTCACTTTTCTTACAAAATATATCAATATGTCTCTAGGAACTTTTCTTTCCTTAGCATAATGTGAGTTTACTCTAAATATCTATCTCCAAATCTAAATCTTGTTCTCTTATCTCCAAATATTTAGCCAACTCAAAAATCATCCTTTCTCTCACATCTTCATCTGCTTGTTCTGGAACTGCTCTAAGCCTCAAAATGTGCTCTTTCTCTCTCATTTCTGCTAAGGCTGTGATATCTAAATTACGTTCAATTTCTTTAATGGCATATTCTGATTTAACTTCTAATTTTTGCATCTGGCCTTGTGTATCTTTAAGTTCTCCTGACAGAGAATTCACCACTTCCTTAACTGTCTGTATTTCTTATTTAAATTCTAGCTTAATCTCTTGGGTTATTTCTTTCTTCATAGCTTCCATCTTTTTGTCTAATGATGTAATTTGATCGTCCATCTGCTTCGTGGAGTCATCCATTTTCTTATTTAATGCTGAAACAGCTTCAAGTATCTTTTTCATTTCTGGTAATAAGGTTTCTGAGGCAGATGTAGCAGAATCAATAGGCGGTCCTCCAGTCTCCTTCTTCTTCTCCTTCTCCGCCCGTCTCGTTCCCAAAGATGCCATAGCCCTGCAAAAAAGAAGAAAAAAGGGGAAAAAAGGGAAGAAAACAAAGTACAACAATAATTGTTTAAAAAAGGGAGAAAAATAAAAAAACAATAAAAGGAAAAGGAAAAGGAAAAAGAAAAAGAAAAAGAAAAAGAAAAAGAAAAAGAAAAAGAAAAAGAAAAAGAAAAAGAAAAAGAAAAAGAAAAAGAAAAAGAAAAAGAAAAAGGAGCAAATGTCCAAAGAGTTGTAAAAAATAAGGAAGCTCCTTTTAAAAAAAATTTTCCTCTTCGTTCATTTATAATCCTTTATATATATAAATCCACGTTATTTCAAACACCCAAGATAAAAAGCCAGTAGAGACTTTTTGTTCTCCTGAAGTCAAAATAAAGGATAAGAATGGTAAATATTACCAGGGTTTCACCTTCTTGTAATTCTTCAATCCAACCACAAGACACAAAGGAAAAAAATTAGAAGAAACATATAAAAAATCCTTCTACATCCCAAATAATAATCCAAATTAAACGTTAAACAGTTTGGCTTCTTCCAAAAAAGCAAATCCAAACAGAATTCAAAGTTCAAAGAAAAAAGAGGAACTTATATATATTAAAAAGTAGTAAGATTTTCTTCTTTCTGGCAGCAGTCCCAACATAAAAGTCATAAAAAAAAAGTATTAATCACTCCATTTATTTCCAAACTCTAATACAATAATTCCACAAAGAGAAAAGAAAAATACCAACAATTGTCCATAGGTAGGAAATTCAAATCAAACTAAAAATAATAACGAAAGTCACTTTCACTTATGGCAAAGTCAATTAACTTTCTTTTCCCACCGTTTAATTGTCCTTTAACAAGAAGGAAATAACACACCAGCAAATATAGACCAAGTCCAGAGACAAATCTTAGCACTTAATAAGAAAAATAATATTTAAAAGTAAAAAGGTGTGTCTAAAAGGTTGATCGGGTAGCTACTTATCTTTTTTCAGATTCACGGCTGCTGTAGAGCTTCGCTTCTCTTCCAGTCACCTTTCGCCGCTTCAATCTCCTTCCCCCGTGGTGGAAATACGGGGGTTGGGAGAGAGCAGCTACTTAAGCGACTCTTTGAGGGTGATTTTTCGGCGAACTTTCTTCCTCCAAATCGCCGCAAACAGCTAACTGCGGAATCGAGGCTAAGAGCCTCGGTTCTTCGCTGCACTTCGATCAACACCCGGAAGTCAAAGTCCAAAATTTACATTTACAAAAAGTCTTTCAATCTCACTCAAATCCAGATGTGCAATGATTCTTCAAATAAGGGCAGTTGAATTTCATTAACTTCATTATAGTTGTTGTTGTTGTTGTTGTTCAGTCATTTAGTCATGTCCGACTCTTCGTGACCTCATGGACCATAGCACGCCAGGCCTTCCTGTCCTCCACTGTCACCCGTAGTTTACTCAAATTCATGTTCATTACATCGGTGATGCTATCTAACCATCTCATACTCTGCCGTCCCCTTCTCCTTTTGCCTTCAGTCTTTCCCAGCATCAGGGTCTTTTCCAGTGAGTCCTCTCTTCGCATTAGGTGGCCAAAGTATTTGAGCTTCAGCTTCAGCATCTGTCCTTCCAATGAGCAGTCAGGGTTGATTTCCTTTAGGATTGACTGATTTGACCTCCTTGCAGTCCAAGGGACTCTTAAGAGTCTTCTCCAGCACCACAGTTCGAAAGCATCAATTCTTTGGCGCTCAGCCTTCCTTATGGTCCAACTCTCAAAGCCATACATTACTACTGGGAAAACCATAGCTTTAACTATACGGACCTTTGTCGGTAAGGTGATGTCTCTGCTTTTTAATATGCTGTCTAGGTTTACCATAGCTTTCCATAGCTTTCCTCCCAAGGAGCAAGCGTCTTTTAATTTCATGGCTGCAGTCACCGTCTGCGGTGATCTTGGAGCCCAAGAAAATAAAATCTGTCACTGCTTCCATTTCTTCCCCTTCTATTCGCCAGGAAGTGATGGGACCAGATGCCATGATCTGGGTTTTTTTAATGTTGAGTTTCAAGCCAGCTTTTGCACTCTCCTCTTTCACCCTCATCAAGAGGCTCTTTAGTTCCTCTTCACTTTCTGCCATTAGGGTGGTATCATCTGCATATCTGAGGTTGTTGATATTTCTCCCGGCAATCTTAACTCCGGCTTGTGATTCATCCAGCCCGACATTTCTCATGATGTACTCTGCATATAAGTTAAATAAGCAGGGTGATAATATACAGCCTTGTCGTACTCCTTTCCCAATTTTGAACCAATCGGTTGTTCCATGTCCGGTTCTAACTGTTGCTTCTTGACCCGCATACAGGTTTCTCAGGAGACAGGTAAGGTGGTCTGGTACTCCCATCTCTTTAAGAATTTGCCACAGTTTGTTGTGATCCACACAATCAAAGGCTTTAGCGTAGTCAATGGAGCAGAAGTAGATGTTTTTCTGGAACTCTCTTGCTTTTTCCATGATCCAGCAAATGTTGGCAATCTGATCTCCAGTTCCTCTGCCTCTTCAAAACCCAGCTTGCACTTCTGGTAGTTCTCGGTTCACATACTGCTGAAGCCTAGCTTGTAGGATTTTGAGCATAACCTTGCTAGCATGTGAAATGAGCGCAATTGTATGGTAGTTTGAACATTCTTTGGCATTGCCTTTCTTTGGAATTGGAACGTAAACTGACCTTTTCCAATCATGTGGCCACTGTTGAGTTTTCCAAATTTGTTGGCATATTGAGTGCAGCACTTTAATAGCATCATCTTTTAGGATTTTAAATAGCTCAGCTGGGATACTGTCTTCTCCGCTAGCTTTGTTGTTAATAATGCTTCCTAAGGCCCACTTGACTTCACTCTCTAGGATGTCCGGCTCAAGGTCAGTGACCACCCCATCGTATTTATCAGGGACATTAAGATCTTTCTTGTATAGTTCTTCTGTATATTCTTGCCACCTCTTCTTAATCTCTTCTGCTTCTGTTAGGTCCCTGCCTTTTTTGTCCTTTATCATGCCCATCTTTGCACAAAACGTTCCCATGATATCTCCGATTTTCTTGAAGAGATCTCTAGTCTTCCCCATTCTATTGTTTTCCTCGATTTCTTTGCATTGTTCATTTAAGAAGGCCTTCTTATCTCTCCTTGCTATTCTCTGGAAATCTGCATTCAGTTGGTTATATCTTTCCCTTTCTCCCTTGCCTTTTGCTTCCCCTCTTTCCTCAGCTATTTGTAAAGCTTCATCAGTCAGCCACTTTGCTTTCTTGCATTTATTTCGCAAATAGAAGGGGAAGAAATGGAAGCAGTGACAGATTTTATTTTCTTGGGCTCCAAGATCACCGCAGACGGTGACTGCAGCCATGAAATTAAAAGACGCTTGCTCCTTGGGAGGAAAGCTATGGCGAACCTAGACAGCATATTAAAAAGCAGAGACATCACCTTGCCAACAAAGGTCCATATAGTTAAAGCTATGGTTTTTCTGGTAGTAATGTATGGCTGTGAGAGTTGGACCATAAGGAAGGCTGACCGCGGAAAAATTGATGCTTTTGAACTGTGGTGCTGGAGAAGACTCTTGAGAGTCCCTTGGACTGCAAGGAGGTCAAACCAGTCAATCCTAAAGGAAATCAACCCTGACTGCTCATTGGAAGGACAGATGCTGAAGCTGAAGCTCAAATACTTTGGCCACCTAATGCGAAGAGAGGACTCACTGGAAAAGACCCTGATGCTGGGAAAGACTGAAGGCAAAAGGAGAAGGGGACGGCAGAGTATGAGATGGTTAGATAGCATCACCGATGTAATGAACATGAATTTGAGTAAACTTTGAGAGACAGTGGAGGACAGGAAGGCCTGGCATGCTATGGTCCATGAGGTCACGAAGACTCGTACACGACTAAATGACTGAACAACAAAAACAGCAACACTGGTCTTCTGGCCATGCAGCAAAGATGGTAAAAAGTATGCTATTTTAAGGAAAGCATACTTTTAAATAACCCAACAAAATGCTTATTTTCTGGGTGGTATAGTGCCAATGAAACAATGGAGAAAATAGAGGCCAGCTATCTTATCATTTCAGTGTCATAATTAGCTAGGCATCCCAATGGTAAGAATGATGCACCCTTACGTCAGCCTCTGCCTGTCACTTATAAGTGAAAATAAATATTTCTCTTAAAATGATGTAGCATGTGCAATTCCCACTGTTTAATTGGTATGGCCTTTTATACATGCCAAAACAACCAACAACAAGTAATTATTGTTGCAGTCATAGTAGTGATAGAGGGAGGGGAATATTAGAAGGATATAGAAAGAGGAAGCAGAAATAGCAGCAATTGCTACTGCTTCCAGCTAAAAGAAATAAGGGAAGGGGATGATAGAGTTGTTGGGGAAAGAGTTCCTTCAATGCATTTTAACCCAGGGCTTCCTAAATCTCAAAACACTTCTGTACATCTCTCCTACTTAACCCATTTCTACATGTGAACATTGAACAGCCTTATTAAAAAAAAATGTGACCGCCTAGGGTCCCTCCTTGAGAGGGAGATGGGCGGGATAGAAGTATGATAGATAGATAGATAGATAGATAGATAGATAGATAGATAGATAGATAGATGATAGATAGATAGATGGTATGGAAACCTATTTTGGATATAGGGTGGTATGATTAAATATCTGTATTCATATAGAATTGCTTTCAAATAAAACTTGTAATATTTTAGATTTACCAAAGTATGTAGTCCAAGAAGATCTTACATTGAGGCTCAGGCAACTGTCCAGCTATACTCTAAGTTTAGCATGGATTAAAGAATAGTTTACAATTCCAATGTATCTTCCTTGAGCCATCACAATAATTCAAATTCCCCCAGTGCATATATAAACTGTGAATGGCATGTTTGGATTGCCTCAGTGTCCACCATTTCAAACCTACTTTCATATAAAAGCCACTTGCCATTTTCTTGTATTTTATTCTAAAGAGTTTTACAGCTATGATTTCCTTGAAAGTTTAACATCATTCCATGACTTGTGAAATGTAATTTCACTATGACAGTGCTCTCTAATTTAAAAACTTATTTTTATGGTAACAAAGGATTTTAATTTAATCAATTAGATATATTTGCTTTAAGACTGGGATGAAGATAGTCAAAATTATTATGTCAGTGATCTTTTGATGATCAGTTCCATGTCACATTGTTCTGTCAGTAAAAATGGCATATTTTGATGTATTCCTCCAAACTATGCAGTTTTTATATTGTGACTGTATATTTCACTCTTAACCACTATTTATTTTAACATGCATTATAAGTGTGCTTATAACCCTAAATACATATCTAATAATGAGTGTGCACTAAAACAATATGGATCAGCCTTTCTTCAGAAGGAGTCAGTTATCTACTGAACAATCTTCTAATTTCAGACCATACTTAACACTAAATCTCCCCTCTCCAGAAACTTGACCTGACAATCTGTAGCTAACTGCAGAAGTTCAGCTTACTGTTGAATACAGGAATCAAACCTGCCTGTGTGTCGGATACAGATTATAGATTGTAGGTCTTTTCCCTTGTCTTCCCAAAATTAACAGAATCTTAGCTATTTTTTTCCCAGCCTTTAAAGTTGATATGTGTTTCATGTTTACTCTGGCCTTAGTTGTCTTCCTGCCAGCTTCAGCCCTTACAGAAAATTAGTTAATGGATACTTGCAGCCCTACACTTGCAAAATGCCTACACCTTCCCTAGCAAGTCCCTTTGCACATTGAGAAGTTTTAGGGTGAAAAGCTTAGAAAGGTAAGAACAGAAAACTATGAATAGTACCCTGATTACACTAAGAACAGAATAAAGGACAGATGAGGAAAGAACACTGGGGAAAAAAATGGGGAGAAAAGGCAGTAAGTATGAAACAAACCTTTTCTGGAAATAATTTGAGATCTCCATTTAAATGACACTCAAAAAGTTTATCAAAAACAGCCAATTCCATAAAAGGACCATAAAAGGAGATTAAAGTAATAAACAATCAAACAAATAAAGTTTCTTCTTTATTATGAGTGCTACGGACTTCCGCTGGGGACATGGTGGACTGAATAGCTGTCCCCACAGGCTTAGCGGGCAGAACTGACAATACAGCATTTTTCTCGGGCTCAGGCAGGTTTTTCCTGAAGCCTAGCAGTGTTTTTCTGGGAAAGGAAAACACTTGGAATCACCCCATCTGTCCTCCGGAACGGCAGATTGCAGCCAGAAGATTGCAAACAGCATTTTGCACTTAACTGGTAATTGCTGCTGGGAGGCTGGGGAGTCACCATTTTCTAAGCCACGCTGTAGCCTTAAAGGGACATTAAGACTGGCCACCCCATTTCTAAATCACCCAATTTATATATTTTTTAAAAGTATAAGTACTCTAAGACAGGCTTTCTACAGCAAGGAGAAGCTGGTTCTCTTGGTGCTTATCGTTATTTTTGGGATTAATAAAAAAATTTTTTTTTAAGTTTTGGCTTGTTTTCCATCCAAATATTAAGAGGATTGTGAGTAAATAATTGTCTCCCTGTTACTAATTTTGTACTAAATTTGAAGATATTAACATTTTCCTATACATTGAATTGGCTGTTTTGAACTTTCAGTTTCCTGCTTCTACTTTCCCTGGGGAACTGTCTGCTTATCACTTTCATTTGTGTAAACATATTCTGTAACTCCTTCATATCCTCAACTTTCGCTGGTTAAGCTCCTAGGGGCACCATAATCTACTGCTTGAGGTATGCAGGATCTTAAACAAACATTTTCTGACTTCCATAGAGATTTCAGATTCCTTCTAATTCTTACCAAGTTTTTATGCAAGGCATTAAGGACATTGTGGAAAATATGAGCTTGAAAATGTGTTACTTGGATGGGGATGTCGTGGATGGAATTGAAGAATTTAACAGTGACAGAAATGTCTCCTCGGCTTCTGTTGAAATGTTTGATTTCTGTAAGAAAAAAGCTCTGGGCGCATTGTGGGGATATGTAAATGCTTTGGTCTATTTAGAAGTGGGATAAGGGTTTAAGAATATTTATTTGGATTGCTTTTAGGTTTTGGCTGATTTCATTTATCTTTAATGATTTGGATTAAGATTACTAAGGTATAAAATATTATTTGGTTTTGGGTTTAATATGATTAAGGTTATTAAAATTATTGTATTATCTAGTATAATGGTAGACAATTTACATGCCTTTTAGTTTGATCTTTATTGTAGTAGACAGGAATGTATAGAATAGTATTAGGAAGAAAATAATTAAATAAATGTTATCCTGGAGAGGGTAGTTGATTAAGATATATATAATTTCTTCTCTTTCTTTTAATATAAGGGGATGGAGCAACTGTATTTAGTGATTTTTATAATGTGCCAATGGAATGATTTATAGAAATAATGTGATTTTGGTTTAATATAGAGTAAGGGATTATGGAAAATTACAGTATATCCTTGCTGTTAAAAGTAGGAAGTCACGTCTTCAAAAATTTTCTCTTGTGTTTCTACCCTTTTTTTAGTTTTTTCTTTTTTTCTTTGTAGTTTTTTGTTTTTCTCTATCTTTTATCTTTGTCTGAAACTTAATAAAATTCTTATACACACACACACACACACACACACACATAAAAATATGAATGCTATGTGAAAAATGAAAACAAAAGGAAAAAAGGAGAAAGCTAGAAGGAATGAAGGTAATTGCTCTCTATACTGTACAGAATTTGAATTCTTTGCATTAATGAATACCTTTGCTCATGTAAGAGAACATAAGGCAATATAACTGATAAAGCTTCATAGATACACATACACAAACACGCTGATATCAGTAGGATGGGTAAATATAGGCACATTTTCCAACAAGTTTCCACCTATTTCTCCTCAAGTAATTTCATCATGGCTCTAAGTTTCAGACCAAACCATCGAGCCAAACTGATACTTTCAACATAATACCAGGAAGTGTGAACATTTCACTGCTCCTCCCTATCCCCATAGTCAGCAGTGTAGGGCCTGAAAGACCTATGGGATGGATCCATACTCCATTTTCCTGAGCTTTTAGACAATGAGAAGGAGGATTGCCATTCCTCCACCACCACCCATCACAGCTAAAGTTCTGCCACCAATATTCCTAATCAGCCACCACTTAATTCTATACTGTGTAAAGACCCATAAGAAGAATGGGCTAAAGGTAGGAAACATACAGCCTCATAAAGGCTATGTTTTCCATTAGGGTCCTGGCCAGGACAAATATCTATTATGTGGAAAGCCAGGACAGTAAATTTAATTTTATACTTTGCTCTCAATAGGACTGTGCTCGGTAAGGAAAATAATGTGCTCAGATAAGCTTATGTACAAAAGGAGCTAATAACAGAATAATCAGAATGTAGATCGGCTAAGGCCCCAGGGATACATGTAGAGACTGAACATTTTGGGTATGGACCTCAGCAACTTCCAAATTGTTTAACAAATTAAATAAAATCAAATTAAATGTAGTTTTGTCTTGGTATCACTTCTTACTTTTTGGGGTGCAGTTCCTGCTATTTTAATGTAGTTTTAGTATAACTATCTGGCCAGAAATACTGTAGCTGTGAACTCCTAGATTAAAGCATTTATATCCAAATTAGTTTTATCTTTTTAGGCATTAAAAGGAATATGTTATAGCTGTCAAAAGGTGATAGCTAATATACTATGGCACATTCTGTAAGTTGTACGTCTGCACTAACATTTAATTTGCACAACCTCACCAGTAAAATAATAGTTCCTGGAATCAGGATGCTATGGACATATATTAGAGGCAGCAGTGAGGCTAAATTTTCCAGTAATAATAAATCAAATATTTATTACAGTCATCATAGACATATAGGAGAATGCGGGGGGGGGCAGATTTTTACTGTGGGACTTTCTTTGGCATGATCAGCTGAACCCTGGTAAGACGGAGTGGCTGTGGATTGATGGCGCCTCGGGATCCAAGGAGTTGTCATCTTTAGATCTGGATGGGGTGGCACTACCTCGCTCAGACTCAGTGCGGAACCTGGGGGTCCTTCTGGACTCACGACTCCTGCTGGAAGAGCAGGTGGCAGTCGTGGCCAGAAGGGCATTTGTGCAACTTCGAGTTGTACGCCAGCTACGCCCTTTCCTGGACTGAGATGCCCTCCGTACAGTCACTCATGCCCTGGTCATCTCCCACATAGACTATTGCAATGCACTCTACGTGGGGCTACCCTTGAAGAGTATCTGGAAGCTTCAACTGGTCCAGAATGCAGCTGCGCGCGCAGTTATGAGTGTCCCAAGATCGGCACATGTGACACCTCTGCTGCGTGAGCTGCACTGGTTGCCAGTTTGCTTCCAGGTCCAATTCAAGGTGTTGGTTGTTACCTTTAAAGCCCTACATGGCATGGGACCAGGTTACCTTAGGGACCGCCTCATCCCCAGAGCATCGACCCGCCCCACCCGGTTATGCAGAGAGGGCATGCTGCGGATCCCATCAGCAAAAGAATTTCATCTAGCGGGATCCAGGAGGCATGCCTTCTCTGCAGTAGCACCCGCCCTTTGGAACATTCTGCCCCTTGAGGTGAGGCTAGCCCCCACACTCCTGACCTTCCGAAAGCAATTAAAGACTTGGCTCTGCCACCTCGCCTGGGATGGGAAGAGTAATAGCTCTTCTTGGGGATGGCTTGCGCTGTAGAGTTCGGCTCGCAAACATTACATAACAGCCTCTTGGATTTTATATTTTTAATATTTAAATTGTATAAAGTATTTTATATGTTTTTAATTACTAACTTGACTGTAAACCGCCCAGAGTCCCCTTGTGGGGGGAGATGGGCGGTGATATAAGTTGGAAATAAATAAATAAATAAATAAATAAATAAATAAATAAATAAATGATCGTTCTACAACTTTGTTTCTACAAAGTAGGAATTTCCATGTTTCAAATTAGAACATCTGATTCTGCCCCTAGGCAAAGGGTGTTTGCAAAAGATGACTCTAATCTTTTATCCCTACAACCACACAATTCTGCCTCTCAGTCAGGTCTTTATTTTTCTGGCATATTTTCTAAAGTCACAGTTTGCACAGCTCTACATCCAAAGGACAAGTGCTTCCAGGAGCAAAATTCCCAGTATCGCTGTGCTACAACTCCTTTTCTAGTATACAACTTCCAACAGCCATTTCTCTGCCTTCTAGCTAGGAGCTTCATTGCTCCTTTCATCATTGTAATGATTTAACTCTCTTAGTGTCCCATAAAGTTATATGGAACTGTGCCTGGAGCAGAAAGAACTAGTATTATATTGAAGTAAGCAAGCCTTTGTGGCAGAACATGAGATTTTCATTACAGAAAGCTGGCACGTTCTTAACTCTGATGTTGTTCTGTGTCAAGAGCAAGAGGGACCCCTTGGCAGTGTTCTTACCACATACTGTACAAGCTCTGATGTTCACTACCATTTTTGGAAGCTTGCTAAAACTTTGCCTGATATGCAGCACTATGGCTCTGTTCCACCTTGGTTAGTGCGAGTTATAGCAGTGCTTATATGCTTAAACTGCTCAGAGGGAAAAATTTCCTTTAAGGGAAGGAGACATGCTTTATATCACAATAATGATCAAACTCCTATTTTGAGACCACAGTATATTATAGACCACAGTATAGGGTAGTATATTCTACCCTAGAGCAGCATCAGTAGAATTTTCAGATGAATTTTATTGTAAAGCAAGTGGATCATTCTGATATCTACTGTATATAGAGTTTGATTATAAACATATCAGCTATTTCTTTGGAATTAAACATTAATTTAAAAAGTTACAGGATATTTTTCCAGTTTTTTTTTACAGCTGAACAATGAAGCTTAACGTAAAGAAAGGCTTTAAAAAATAATAATGATTATGTTGCATTTAGAACACAGCCTGATAATATATTCCCCTTCATAACAAGAAATTTAAGAGCAATGTATAGTCGAATTTAAGAGCCATGTTTCCTGCATTTTTTGCCTGAATCATCAAATAAATGCAGGTCCTACTGAAAGTAACAGGATTTCACTTAGCAGCTAACTTGTAAAAACATTACAATTATCAGATTTTAATCGTGCCCCATCACCCTGTTTTTCGTAATTTCATTATGGAACACATACTTTTTAACATATTTTAGCTTTTTATTCAAAAAAATAATAAAATAGACTGAATCAAGGAACTACCAAGGAGAGTACAACACCCCCACCAACACAGGCAGGACAAGCCAGGATATATAAACAGAGAGCAAGTCCCACTCCCTTTTCACACTGAAGATGTTGCCTAGCCTGGCAATGAAACGTCTGCAAGAAAACAACAAGGCTCAGAGAGCACCAAGGACTCCACAAAATAGACTGAACCAACATTTTGAGTTGTTCTGCTTTTTCTTTGCTACTGTAGCTTTTTGCTATCTTTGTTAAGTGACTGTTACATTGACAGCAGTGTCTGAAGGTGCTCTCTGCTTTCATCAAACTAATGAAAGCAGTGTTGCACCATTGTGCTGCAAGCTCCACCCCTTTTGGGGGTGTATGCGATACTGTAATGCACACAGAAAAGGTGTGGTACTTGTGTTATCATGCTGAAATGCTGCTTGCATCATTCTATAGACACCACCATACATTGCTTCCTTTATTTTGAGTATCTCATACTCTAATCATTCACATGCAGTATTCTTTTCCTTTCCAATCCTTTTCCATGGATAAAAGAATGAACAAAAACACTACCTGAAACTCCAGAATTTTGAGGTTCTTTCCTACATCTCAGTAGTTCTGTTGATATGATTGTAGCTATTTTTTTGCAATATGCTTTTTGCCCTAAAATGTAATGTATTAGGAAAAGATTCTTGTCAGTGGTCTTGATAGATACTGGAAATTGTTGTCATCTTTCTGATCCTTCCTTCTGGGAGACATTACATTTGATGGCTGGGAACCAGGCTACATACACAACTACATTTCTCTACTAAAGCTGGCTGTAATAATTGTGTCAGGAGAACCAGCTGATTTCCCCCCACTTTCCACAGGACTGCCATTTAAAAGGATTGTTTTTCTTTGGTGGCCCCAGCACTTTGGAATGATGTCCCACTTGAGGTTAAATCTGCTCTTACCTTGGCCAACTTTTGGAAGATGTTGAAGACTGAGCTCTTCTGGACAGCAGCTATGTCATGACTTTTTATTACTTGGTACCGTATGCTTTATGGTTTTTGTAATTTTACTTTTAGTTTTAGGTTTCTATTGCATTTGTAAGCTGCCAAACATTTACTAGATTGCAGTGGTAAAAACTGACTGACTGACTGACCGACCAACTGAATACATACAGTACATACATAGTTACATACATACATACATACATACATACATACATACATACATACATACATACCAAGCTGCTGATTCTAGTTAGGCCACAGTTTTGATTACTTGTAGTAGTGAACAATTATGTTTGAAGTATGAAGTTCCCCCGTTGGGGGAGATGGGCGGTGATATAAATTTAAATAAATAAATAAATAAATAAATAAATAAATAAATAAACAAACAAACAAACAAACAAACAAAGTAACATAATCACGCCCTTTTTGAGAACCACTGTTGCATTCTCATTGCCATTCAGGAATCTACTGTTCTGTATCTTGTTCTTCAGTAAACCATTTTCTCTGTTTGTAATAAGTCCATATTGGCAGCAGATCTTGCATTTATAACTAAAACTTGGCTGGGCAGTGATAACAATGTCGTTGGGTCAGAAATTTTCCCAATTGGTTAAGGGATTTTTCAGCAACCTTGACACCATGACTAGGAAAAAGGGTGAACGGCTATGATCAAGAGAGAAACTTTGACCATGACGATGGGCACTGCTGTGGAGATATTGGGATGTGAGCACCTATTTGTGACTGTAGGCTGTAGAGACAAGTTAAGGATCCTGCTTGTGTACTGACTGCCCTGCTGCCTACCAGGTTCCCTCCCCAAGCTGCTTGATCTGTTCTCGGGATTGGCAGTGGAACACCTACTGTAGCTACAGATACCATGTTATATGGGAACAGTTTGATCCTGTTGCACCTGATGAAGTAAACAGGATCCTCCAGATTGTAAATGCCACCACATGCCAGCTTGACCCATGTCCCTCCTGGCTGGTGAAATCAGCTAGTGAGGTAACATGTGGCTGGGTCCAGGCTATGATTAATTATTCCTTGAGTGAGGGGGTGTTCCCGGCTGCCTTTAAGGAGGCGCTGGTGAACCCCCTCCTCAAGAAACCATCCCTGGACCCCACCATCCTGGGCAATTTTCGCCTAGTCTCCCACCTTCCCTTTTTGAGAAAGGTGGTTGAGAAAGTGGTGGCGTTGCAACTCCAGAGGATTCTGGAGGAAACGGATTATCTGGACCCCTTTCAGTCAGGTTTCAGACCGGGATATGGGACGGAGACCGCATTGGTCGCGCTTATGGATGATCTCTGGTGAGAGCGGGATGGAGGGAGTGCGTCCATCCTTACTCTCTTAGATCTCTCAGCGGCTTTTGATACCATCGACCACGGTATACTCTTGGGGCGGCTCAGGGAGTTGGGGGTGGGCGGCGTGGTTTTATGCTGGTTCGCTTCCTTCCTCCAGGGCCGTTCCCAGTCAGTGTTGATAGGGGAGGAGAGAGCTGACCCGCAACCCTTGACTTGTGGGGTGCCGCAGGGGTCAGTTCTCTCTCCTCTCCTATTCAACATCTACATGAAGCTGCTGGGCGAGATCATCCATCACCATGGGATGAGGTATCATCAATATGCCGATGATACCCAGGTATACATCTCCATCCCGGGTGAAGTAAGTGATGTGGTCGATGCCTTATCTCAATGCCTGGAGGCTGTGGGGGGAACAACAGGCTTCAGCTGAACCCTGGTAAGATGGACTGGCTGTGGATTGATGGCCCCCCTGTATCCGGGAAGTTATCATCTTTGGTTCTGGGCGGGGTTGCACTACCCCACCCAGATCCAGTGCGGAAACTGGGGGTCCTCCTGGACTCGTGACTCCTGCTCGAAGAGCAGGTGGCAGTCGTGGCCAGGAGGGCCTTTGCACAGCTTCGAGTTGTGCGCCAGTTACGCCCTTTCCTGGATCGGGAGGCCCTCCGAACAGTCACTCATGCCCTTGTCATCTCCCGCCTAGACTATTGTAATGTGCTCTACATGGGGCTACCCTTGAAGAGTATCCGGAAGCTTCAGCTTGTGCAGAATGCGGCGGCGCGAGCAGTTATGGCTGCTAAGAGATCGGCACATGTGACACCTCTGCTACGCGAGCTGCATTGGTTGCCAGTTTGCTTCCGGGTCCAATTCAAGGTGTTGGTGATTACCTTTAAAGCCCTACATGGCATAGGACCAGGGTACCTGAGTGACTATCTCGTCCCGATAACGTCAGCCTGCCCCACCCGTGCATGCAGAGAGGGCATGCTTCGGACCCCCTCAACAAGAGAATTCCATCTAGCAACGTCCAGGAGGCGTTCCTTCTCTGTGATAGCATCCGCCTTATGGAATATCTTGCCCCCGGAGTGAGACTGGCCTCCTCACTCCTGGCCTTTCGGAAGGCTCTCAAGACCTGGCTCTGCCGCCAGGCCTGGGATGATGGAGGTGGCAGTGCCTCCTGGGGTTGGCTGGCCCCGTAGCATCATGATCTATTTTGCGGTTCTAACCCATCTTGGACTTTATTTATTTTATGCTTGGTTTGTGTCCTGTTCTGACTAAGACTGACATGGAAACGTTACTGAAATAGCTTTATTTACACGGACACACAAAGTGCCCAGTTTACACAGTCCTCTTCTTCTTCCTCATGCTGGATAGTAACAAGTCCCTTGGGTACTCCTGGCCCGACAGGAAGGACCAGAGAGGGTGCAGGCACTGAGAAAGCGGCGATCACTGGCAGTGAACCGGAAGTAACATGTGCGGTGACTGCGGGTGTGGAGTTAGCTTGGTTGTCAGGGCTGCAGGTAGACCGGGGCCCGGGAAAGGCCACCCACTGGTGACTGGCGTTGGCGGGGCTTGGGTGCTGCTCTGGGCTGGTGGGGGCCTGGGTAGACCGGGGCCCAAGAAAAGCCACCCACTGGTGACCGGCGTCGGTAGGGCTTGGCTGCTGGTCTGGTCTGGGATCCGTCTGGGTAGACCGGGGCCCAATAAAAGCCAACCACTGGTGACCGGCGTCTGTAGGCTACAGAGTGGAGGGCAATGGAGGATCGGTTGTTCAGGCAGTCGGGTGAGGAGTGGGCAAGGCGGCAGCGCTTACCCCTATGCTGGCTTCTTCCGCAGGGAGCAAGGACGGAGGCACAATGACTGGAGGAGGTTCGGGCACGAGGCGTGGCACGGCAGCAAGGTAAGATGGTGATCCGAGGCTTGGCGCGGTGGTGGGGCAAGGCGGGGAGTCGGGATCCGGCATGTCAGCAGGACTGGGCTCGTAGGCGACGTCCAGGGCGGCGGCAAAGCAGGGCTCTGGAGCGAGGTTCGTGGTGGTAGCTAGGCGAGGCTCGGGAGCAGGGTCCGGCATGGGGTCTGGAGGCTTCGGCATACAGCTGCTAGAACGGATGTCTCCGGCAATGGAGGTAAGTTGCGCCGGTCTTTTATTTCATTTTTCGCGCCTTTGGAAAGCAGGGGCCAATCGGGCTTCGCGTTGTTCGGCCCGCCTCTCTGCTCTCCTTTGGCGCGCGCTGATTGGTGGAGGCGTCCCTCCTTCTGAGCCTCTGCCAATCAGTATCTCCGTTTCTTCCACAGGGTTCGTGCCAAGCCTGCTGCTTCTGGGGGCTGGCTCCTCTTCCGGATCGGACTCTTCTGGATCGGGCGGCAGACAGGTAAGTGGCCCGCCTCGTGGCCCAACTCTCACACTATCCCCCCCCGCAAGACCTTCCTCCCCCCGGCTTTGTGGACTGGGTTTATCCGGGTATTGTCGATGGAATTGTTGTACTTGTAGCAGGGCATGGATGTCTGCAGCATCCTCCCAGGAGTACTCATCTGGCCCGTAACCCTTCCAGTCTATTAGATACTGGAGACGGCCGCAACGTTTGCGTGAGTCCAGGATGCAAGCAACCTCGTATTCTGCCTCTCCTTGGATGATGACAGGAGGAGGTGGTGTCTTCCTGGTTCTGAGTGGGCTGTCAGCTGAAACAGGGACCAGCAAGGATCTGTGGAACATGGGGTGTATGAGCATGTGTACCGGTAGGGTTAGTCGGAAGGCGACTGGATTAACTATGGCCTCTACTGGAAATGGTCCCAGGAACCGGTGGTCCAGCTTCCGAGATGGTTGTGGAGAGGATAGATGTCTTGTCGACAACCACACCATGTCACCAACCTTTTATGGGGGCCCTGTCTTCCGGTGGCAGTCTGCGAAGCATTTGTAGTCCTCTTTAGCCTTTTCCAACTGCTCTCTAAGCACTTGGTGGCTGGCCTGTAGTTCTTGGAAGAACTGATTTGCAGCTGGCATGGCTGAGTCTGGCATGGTGAGAGGAAACGATCGCGGGTTGAATCCATAATTTGCAGCGAAGGGGGCCATCTGGGTCGAAGAGTGTTGTGCGTTGTTGTACGTGAACTCCGCCAAGGCTAGGAGATCTGCCCAATTGTCCTGTTGATAGTTCACGTAACAACGCAGGTACTGCTCCAGGATAGCGTTCACCCTTTCTGTCCCTCCATCCGATTTTGGATGAAACGCGGTGGATAAGTGTCTCTGGATTCCCAGATTCTGGAGGAGTGCCTTCCAGAAACGGGCGGTGAACTGCAAGCCACGGTCTGACACCACACTCTTCGCTATGCCATGCAGTTGGAAAATGTTTTTGATATAGAGGCATGCCATCTCTTGGGCCGTGGGCAAGCCCTTACACGCGATGAAGTGGGCCATCTTCATCATGGAGTCTACCACTACCAGGATTGTAGTGGCGTCCTGGGACTTGGGAAGGTCGGTGATGAAATCTTTAGAGATAGCCTCCCATGGTTGTTCAGGAGTGGGTAGGGGCATTAGGAGACCAGCAGGCTTGTCTGTTTGATTTTTTGCCCTGCGACAGTCTGGTCAAGAGAATACATATTGTTTCACGTCGTCCCGTATGTGCGGCCACCAAAACTCCCGGGAGACCAGGTTCAGTGTTTTAAAGAACCCGAAATGGCCGGCGGCCAGTTTGTCATGGCATAGTTGCAGGATCAGTTTGCGGAGTTCCCCCGGGGGTTTGTAGTAGTGGCCTCGGAAGCAGAGCGTCTCATTATTACATGCCCACTGATCGGTCTGACCAACGGGAAGGTGCGCCAGCTCTTGTCTCTTTTTCCTTGCCCAGGGGTCGGCTCTTTGTTGTTCTCGAATCCGTTGGCTTAGGTCCCCCTGTACGGTGATGGCAGCAAACCACTCCAGAGGGATGACAGGTTGAGGCGGTGCTGGAGCCTCTAAGCAATCATATTCAGGTTTTCTTGAAAGTGCGTCTGCCCTTTGGTTCTGGCCTCTCGGAATGTAAGTAACCCTGAAGTCGAACCAGGAGAAGAACAGGGACCATCGTATTTGCCGCTGGTTCAAGGTCCTGGCGGTCTTTAGATGTTCCAGGTTGCGGTGGTCGGTTCTTACTTCCACGGGGTGTTGCGCCTCTTCCAAATGGTGCCTCCATGTCTCGAATGCCACCTTAATGGCCAGGAGCTCCTTGTCCCAGATGGTATAAGCCTTCTCTGCCGGGGCGAGCTTCCGGGAATGGTAAGCACAAGGGCAAAGGGTGCCGGTCTGGGTGTCGGCCTGAAGTAAGATGGCGTCGACGGCTACATCGGATGCATCTGTTTCTACGACGAACGGCCGGAACGGGTCTGGGTGCCTGAGGATAGGCTCAGTGGTAAAGGCTAGTTTGAGCCTTTCGAAGGCGCGTTGTTCCATGTCCCCCCAATGGAACTTGGTCTTCTTCCGGAGTAGGTTTGGTAAGGGCGTGGTCAGTTCTGCGAATTGAGGAACGAAATTCCGATAGTAGTTAGCAAACCCGAGCAGTTGTTGAACATCCTTGGCCCGACGTGGAGGTTGCCAAGATTGCAACACCTCCACCTTGCCTGGCTCCATGGCAATGCCGGTAGCAGAGATTCGGTGTCCCAGGAATTCTACGGTTTCGCAGGCAAATTGGCACTTCTCCAACTTGGCGTACATGTGGTGCTCCCGCAGCCGTTGCAATACGGGACCTGCTGTTCAGAATGTCGTCAAGATAGATTATCAGGTACTGATCCAGGAGGTCCTTGAAGATGTCGTTCATGAAGTGCATGAAGACCGCAGGGGCGTTAGATAGTCCAAATGGAACGACTGTAAACTCGTAATGGCCGTAACGAGTACGGAACACAGTCTTCCACTCATCGCCCTGTCTGATATGGACCAGGTTGTAGGCCCCCCTCAGGTCCAGCTTTGTGAACAGGCGAGCATTGCGGAGTCGCTCCAGGAGCTCTGGTATCCGCAGCAGGGGGTACCGGTTCTTGATCGTGATCTCGTTCAACTTCCGGTAGTCACAACACATCCTGAGCTCACCGGATTTCTTTTTTACGAACAGTACGGGGGCAGCAATCGGTGAGGTGGAGGGTCGGATGAACCCCTTCCTAAGGTTGGTGTCAATAAAGTCCTTGAGGGCTGCTTGCTCCGGTTCTGATAGGGAGTATATCCGGCCTACTGGGAGCCTTGCGCCTGGGACCAGGTCGATGGAGCAGTCATAAGGCCGGTGTGGGGGAAGTTGTTCCGCCTCCCTTTCATCAAAAACGTCCGTGTAGTCCCGGAATTGCACAGGGAGCGGGGGTCTTGGGGTGACCAGATGTAACGCGGCAAGAGTGTTGCTGGCATGGGTGACGCAACTAAAGTGAGAGAACACGACCTCCCCCGTTGTCCAGGTGATTTGTGGTTCGTGTCTCTGGAGCCATACTAATCCTAGCACGAGGGGGCAGTGGGGAGTGGTGACCACATAGAACTCTAGCCACTCCTGGTGGTTCTCCACACACATTAGTATGCACTGGGTGGCGGTGATCACTGGGCCAGAACGGAGCGTGCGGCCGTCGGTGGTCTCAACCACCAGTGGAGGGTGCACCTTGCATTGGGGAATTCCCCACTTCTCTGCAAACTCACTGTCCATGAAGTGAAAAGTGGCACCCGAGTCTATCATGGCTTAGACCCTCAGCGTAGGATCCATTGGCACCTGTAGGGTGACGGTGATGGAGAGGTGCTTTGGAGGAGCCGGAACAGGCAATGGTGACTGGCTGGAAGCCAGCTCGGCCCAACCTAACTGCCCATTTAGGCCAAGCTGAGTCTGTTTCCCGACGGGGAGGCTACTGGAGACTTGGCAGGGCAATTTGCAGTGCAGTGACTCGCTCCTCCACAGTACAGGCATAGGCCCTCCCGGCGGCGATGGTCCTTCTCGGTAGGCATGAGGCGAGGTCTGGCGCCCCCTAACTGCATCGGCTCCTCGATGGTACCGGGGCACAGAACGAAGGTTGAAGGCTGGGCGAAACGCCTCCTCGACCTCCGTTGCTGCAATCGCCCATCGATCTGCAGACACAGATGGGTCAGGTCTTGGATATTTCTGGGGCACTCAGTCCTGGCTAGTTCATCGAGTAGCTCGGAAGATAGTCCATCCTGGAAATGGTCTACCAGGGCCGGTTCGTTCCAATCCAGGTCTTGCGACAGCAGCCTGAAATCACTGATATATTCAGCTAAGGGCCTGGCCCCTTGGCGCAATCCCTTAATCAGCCTGGCAGCAGTTTGGACCTTGACTGGGTCCACATACATTGCCCGCAGTTGATCGCAAAACCCGCCATAGTTATCTAGGAGCGGGTCTCGTTGGGTTATCAGCGGAGAGACCCATTTTGCAGCGGGACCCAACAGTAGACTGGCCAAGAAGCCCACCTTGTGATGGTCTGTTGGGAACTCCTCTGGGCAGAGGCTCTGATAGAGCTGACATTGTGCCAGGAAGGCCGGGAACTTGGCAATGGTACCATCAAACTTCTCTGGTACTTGTACCGGGCATTTGGTTCTCTGACTGATGACCGGTGCAACAGCCACCTGTTGTCCCTGCACCTGGGCCACCTGTGTGCTCAAGTGGGCGATCATCTGGCTCAGTTGGTTATTTTGGTCGCTGAGTTGGGCGACCTGCTGGGCTAGCTGTGCGTTTTCCACGGACAGCTGTTGATCCATGACTTCTTGGTTGTCAGGGCAACAAGGAACACCAGGCAGTAACGCTTCCTTCCTTCCCAGTGGAAGTGTGGCCAGAGACAATCTGTCCTATTCCGACTAAGACTGACACGGAAACATTACTGAAATAGCTTTATTTACACGGACACGCAAAGCGCCCAGTTTACACAGTCCTCTTCTTCTCCCTCACGCTGGATAGTAACAAGTCCCTTGGGTACTCCTGGCCCAACAGGAAGGACCAGAGAGGTTGCAGGCGCTGAGGAAGTGGCGATCACTGGCAGTGAACCGGAGGTAACAGGCGCGGTGACTGCGGGCGTGGAGTTAGCTTGGTTGTCGGGGCTGGAGGTAGATCGGGGCCAGAGAAAGGCCACCCACTGTTGACCGGCGTCGGCGGGGCTTGGGTGCTGCTCTGGGCTGGTGGGGGCCTGGGTAGACCGGGGCCCAAGAAAAGCCACCCACTGGTGACCGGCATCAGTAGGTCTTTGCTGCTGATCTGGGCTGGGATCCGTCTGGGTAGACCGGGGCCCAAGAAAAGCCAACCACTGGTGACTGGTATCTGTAGGCTCTGGAGTGGAGGGCAATGGAGGATTGGTGGTTCGGGCAGTCGGGTGAGGACCGGGCAAGGCGGCAGCGCTTACCCTGATGCTGGCTTCTTCCGCAGGGAGCAAGGATGGAGGCGCAATGACTGGTGGAGATTTGGGCACAAGGCGTGGCGTGGCAGCAAGGTAAGATGGCGATCCGAGGCTTGGTACGGCGGTGGGGCAAGGCACGGAGTCGGGATCCGGCGTGGCAGCAGGGCTGGGCTCGTAGGTGATGTCCAGGGCGGCGGCAAGGCAGGGCTCTGGAGCGAGATTCATGGCGGTAGCTAGGCGAGGCTCGGGAGCAGGGTCCGGCGTGGGGTCTGGAGGCTTCAGCGTACAGCTGCTAGAACGGATGTCTCCGGCAATGGAGGTAAGTCGCGTCGGTCTTTTATTTCGTTTTTCACGCCTTTGGAAATCAGGGGCCAATCGGGCTTCGTGTTGTTTGGCCCGCCTCTCTGCTCTCCTTTGGCGTGCGCTGATTGGTGGAGGCGTCCCTCCTTCTGAGCCTCTGCCAATCAGCGTCTCCGTTTCTTCCACAGGGTTCACGCCAAGCCTGCTGCTTCCGGGGGCTGGCTCCTCTTCCGGATCGGACTCTTCCGGATCGGGCGGCAGACTGGTAAGTGGCCCGCCTCGTGGCCCAACTCTCACAGTATGTTTTTTAGAAATTTTGTATAGTTTTTAAATTTTTACTTGCTGTAACCCACCCAGAGTCCCTTGTATGGGAGATGGGTGGGGGATAAATTAAACAAACAAACAAACAAATAAATACACCTTTTGTTGCTGGGTAACTTCAATCTTCTGGCTTCAAGGGCTGGTTTGGATAAAGGTTGGGAGATAATGTTCTCCAAAGTGACAGTGGGCTTGTCTCAGGTTATCTCAGCTCCAATGCACATGAACGGTCACATTTTGGATTTTGTTTTGCCTTCAAACAGTTAATGAAGGATCTGGACATGGAATAAATTTCCATCATCCCACTGCTATGGTCAGGTCATGTTGTGGTCTGGTTGCAATTGGTAGCATCTCAAGACCTCCATACGGTAGTCTGACCACTTTAGATTGTCCGCCTCAGACACCTAATGGACCCAATTGGTTTTCAGAGGGTACCTGGGGATTTTCCCAGCTATCTGATAGGCAGTTCTGTTCAGCAACTAGTGAGCAGCTGGTATTAGGATGCCAGCTAGGTGCTGATCCCTGAGCAATCTCTTTCTTGTGGCCCATCCCAGATGGCTTCTTGGTTTATAGAGAAACTTCAGAATATGAAGCACAAGAAACAAAGCCTAGAGCACTGATAGCAGACATCTAGAAGCAAATCCAACTGACCACTGATGCATGCCTATGAACATGGTGATAAGGATGGCAAACTGTGCTTATTTCTCCTTCATTATTGTCTTGGATGGCTTGTGTCCCTCAACCCTCTATAGGATAAATTCCCAGTTAGGGAGAAAAGAGTCCTGTGATCTCCCACCCAGCTGCTGTGATCAGATTGCACAGCATTTTGCTTATTAAGTCACTTGAATTATTTATAAGCCTTGACTCTGCATAAACAGTGTCTTTAGTGGTGACTTAAGCATCATCTTCTCTGGGAGTCGCTCTGGTTTGTTACTCCTAACACTTCTTACTTACTGCCACTTCACTTCTGGGGAAGAAATGGCAGACTGAAGATGGCTCTGAAAAGTGGAGCCAACAACCACACCAGAATGAAGACCTGGCAAGTAGACTGGCTCTTCGATAATTGATCTCCAGACAAGGAGAGGACTTGAGATCGCCCACAAGTGCTCCAGACACTTGCTCCTCATGAGGAGACTGAAAGACAGCAGTCTCTGGCAGGTTTAGAGCTCTGGGAGATGAGGGAATAACCATCTTACTCAAACCTTGGTCGGCGCCTTTGAAAGGACACTAAGATTGCCTACTTCCTAGCTGAAAAACCTTTGGATCAACAAGTTTGAGAGCAGAAGGTGAGTTTCCTTCAGTCCGTAGTGAACAAAGTTTTAACTACAGGCTTAAGAACTGTATTTATTATTAATTTTAATATTTTAATATTATTTTGAACAAACAGCAAGGGGGTGATTAAAATTTTGATTTTAGAAAGCTACAAATGAACTAAATGTCCAGATAAATTTGAAATAAGATTTTGGAATTAATTATAAAGAATCCTTCCGGTGGAAAAATGCTTTTATTTTGAATTTTTCTTAGAAAAAATAAGATAAGTTTTTAAATATTGGACATTAGAGGGAACTAAACATTACAATTAAAGGAGAACACTTAAATTTGAGTTACAATTACAGAATTAAGCAAAATATTTTAATATTGGAAATATTGAAGGATATTATGGAACAATGAACCCAGAAATTAATTATAATAGTGTCTGCTTCTATAGATATACTGTGTCTAAAAGATGTTCTAGCTGACAAGATCAAGACTAACATGGAAAGAAATGTTACACTAAACCAGAGCTTTCCAAACTGTGTGTCGCGACACAAAAGTGTGTCACCAGCGGGGCCCAGATGTGTCGCGTCAAAACCCTGAAGCGCTGATGGCGCGCCACCGGGCCATCAGCACTTCTGGGTTTTCCTGCAGCGACACACCAATGGCGGCACGTGAAAATCCAAAAGCGCCACAGTCATGGCGGCGCTTCCGGGTTTTCATGCGGCGACACATGAAAATCTGAAAGTGCCGCAGACATGGCGGCACGCAAAAACCGAAAGTGGCAGCAGCGCTTCCGGGTTTTTGCACACTGCCGCAACGGCGGTACTTCTGGGTTTTCCCGCGGCAACACACCAATGGCGGTTGGTGTGTCGCCACGGGAAAACTTTGGAAAGCCCTGCACTAGACATACAAAAGAAACTGGCTAATGTCTTAATAATTAAAAGGGATATACAAAAACAAACCAAGAGAGTGACCTGGATAATTTTCTTATATTGGATTTACAAAGGAGGCTTGTTAAAATTTTGAAGAATTTTGTGAGAAGAGACAAAGAAAAGAAATCAAGTTCTACAACATTATTTGAAGGGACCAAAGATTAAGATTCTTAGTATTAAAAGGAAGGAATATAAAGTTGGTTTATTTGATCAAAGTTAAAATAGATATGTTGTTATCTCTGGTAACCCTTAATGGACTTTTGCTGACATCAAGACTGAAATTACGAGGTTTTATGGATTTGTTTATAGATAAGAGATGGGATATGGGAAGAAGAGATCATTTGTTGTATTTTAAGACAAGGAGATAAGTTACTAAAATTGTTTGTACTTGTGTGAAGGTGGGAAATCACTTCTTTATATATTTCTTTTTTTTTCTTTACTATATTCTTATTTTTTATTTCTTTTCTATTTCTTTTTCTATTCTCCTTTTTTTCCTTTTCTGCACCTTTTATTCTTTCTTTTTATTCTTTTTATTCAGTTTGTATTAGTTTTTACTGTTGTAATTATAATCTTTCTCCAGCAAAGGAGATTGTTACCTTGTCATGGTGCTGGAGCTTAAGCTCCTCAATAGCACTATGAGCTAAACCGTGAAGGGACACCCAAGACGGGAAGGTCACGGCAGAGGTCAGAATAAATATGATCCCTGGGGAAGGTAATGGCAAACCACCCCAGTATTCTTGCCGTGAAAACTAAATGGATCAGTACAACCAGAGATATGTTGGTATACCATCGGAAGATGGGACTCCCAGGTCAGAAGATGGTCAAAATGCTACTGGTGAGGAACAGAGGATAAGGTCAAGTAGACCCAGATGTGATGACGCAGCTAGCTCAAAGCTGAAAGGACGGCTAGCGGCCGACAGTGCTGGTGGTGAACAACGAATCCGATGTTGTAAACATCAACACACTATAAGAACCTGGAATGTAAGATCTATGAGCCAGGGCAAATTGGATGTGGTTATTGGTGAGATGATAAGTTTAAATATAGACATTTTGGGTGTCAGTGAACTGAAATGGACTGGAATGGGCCACTTCACATCAGAAGACCACCAGATCTACTACTGTGGACAAGAGGACCACAGAAAAAAAGGAGTAGCCTTCAAAATTAATAATAAAGTGGCTAAAGCAGTGCTTGGATACAATCCAAAAAGCGATAGAATGAACTTAATTCGAATTCAGGGTAAGCCATTTAACATCACATTGATCCAAATATACACCCCAACCACAAATTCTGAAGAAGCAGAAGTAGATCAGTTCTATGAGGATCTGCAGCACCTACTGGATAATACACCAAAAAGAGATGTTATTTTTATTACAGGAGACTGGAATGCTAATGTGGGTAGTCAAATGACACCTGGAATTACAGGTAAGCATGGTCTGGGAGAACAAAGTGAAGGAGGACATAGGCTGATAGAATTTTGTCAAGACAACTCACTGTGCTTAACAAACACTCTCTTCCAGCAACATAAAATATGACTTTATACATGGACTTCACCAAATGGTCAACACCGAAATCAGATTGACTACATCCTTTGCAGCCAAAGGTGGTGGATATCTATATAGTTGGTAAAAACAAGACCTGGAGCTGACTGCAGTTCAGATCCCAAACTTCTTATTGCTCAATTTTGAATCAGACTAAAGAGAATAGGGAAGACCCACAGATCAGTTAGATATGAGCTCACTAACATTCCTAATGAATATGCAGTGGAGGTGAAGGATAGATTTAAGGTACTAGATTTAGTAGATAGGGTCCCGGAAGAACTATGGACAGAGGTTTGCAACATTGTTCAGGAGGCAGCAACAAAAAACGTCCCAAAGAAAAAGAAAACCAAGAAGGCAAGATGGCTGTCTGCTGAGACACTGGAAGTAGCCCAAGAAAGGAAAGCAAAAGGCAACAGTGATACCCAATTAAATGCAAAATTCCAGAGGTTAGCCAAAAGAGATAAGGACTTATTTTTAAACAAGCAATGCGTGGAAGTGGAAGAAGACAATAGAATAGGATGGACAAGAGTCCTCTTCCAGAAAATTAGAAACATCAGTGGTAAATTCCAGGCAAAAATGGGTATGATCAAAAACAAAGATGGCAAGGACCTAACATAATCAGAAGAGATCAAGAAAAGGTTGCAAGAATAAATGGAAGATCTGTATAGGAAGGATAATAATATCGGGGATAGATTTGACGGTGTGGTCAGTGAGCTAGAGCCAGACATCCTGAAGAGTGAGGTTGAATGGGCCTTAAGAAGCATTGCTAATAACAAGGCAGCAGGAGATGCTCAAGATCCTGCAAGGTAGACTCCAGCAATTCATGGAGCAAGAATTGCCAGATGTACAAGCTGGGTTTAGAAAAGGCAGAGGAACTAGATACCAAATTGCCAACATCCATTGGAGTAATGGAGTAAAATACATACCCCATTGGTAATGGAGAAAATCAGGGAGTTTAAGAAAAACATCTATTTCTGTTTTATTGACTATTCTAAAACCTTTGACTGTGTGTATAATAACAATTTGTGGCAAGTTCTTGGTGGTATGGGGATACCAAGTCATCTTGTCTGCCTCCTGAGGAATCTTTATAATGACCAAGTAGCAACTGTAAGAACAGACCATGGAACAACGGACTGGTTTAAGATTGGGAAAGGAGTACGGCAGGGTTGTATACTCTCACCCTACCTATTCAACCTGTATGCAGGAAACAGCATGCAACTTGCTGGGCTTGATGAATCCAAGGCTGGAGTTGGATTCATACCCTCCATACCCTGGAGAAATCACCGGAAGAAAGATTAACAATCTCAGGTATGCAGATGATACCACTTTGATGGCTGAAAGCGAGGAGGAGCTGAGGAGCCATATGACGAAGGTGAAAGAAGAAAGTGGAAAAGCTGGGTTGCAGTTACGATAGTCTACCCTATCGTTTTTTTCTCAAAAAAAATCAAGATTATGGCAACCAGCTTGATTGATAACTGTCAAATAGAGGGAGAAAAAGTGGAGGCAGTGACAGACTTTGTATTTCTAGGTGCAAAGATTACTGCAGATGCTGACTGCAGCCAGGAAATCAGAAGGCGTCTACTTCTTGTGAGGAAAGCAATGGCAAATCTTGATAAAATAGTTAAGAGCAGAGATATCACACTGACAAGAAAGGTCCGCATAGTTAAAGCAATGGTATTCCCCGTAGTAACCTATGGCTGCAAGAGATGGCCCATAAGGAAGGCTGAGCGAAGGAAGATAGATGCTTTTGAACTGTGGTGTTGGAGGAAAATTCTGAGAGTGCCTTGGACTGCAAGAAGATCAAACCAGTCCATACTTCAGGAAATCAAGCCAGACTGCTCACTTGAGGGAATGATATTAAAGGCAAAACTGAAGTACTTTGGCCACATAATGAGAAGACAGGATACCCTGGAGAAGATGCTGATGCTAGGGGAAGTGGAAGGCAAAAGGAAGAGGGTCTGACCAAGGGCAAGATGGATGGATGATATTCTCGAGGCGATGGACTCGACCGTGGGGGAGCTGGGGATGGTGACAACCGACAGGAAGCTCTGGCGTGGGCTGGTCCATGAAGTCATGAAGAGTCCGAAGCGACTGAACTGTGATGATCTCAACAACAATGTCCCAATAAACACTTCTCCATGCAATTCATTGAAATGCAGATAAAGCTTTATTTAGGATACATGTTCATTGAAGCACTCCTAAAGACTTGAATACTGATTCCCGCCAAACTATGCTCTCTTAACCCTTCCCTCTGCGCGCCAATTCACCAGCGATGATCTCATGGAGCAAACGGTCCCATCTCCTCTCCGTTGCAGGTGCGTGACCTTGACCGAGCTGTCTCTAGCTTCCAGCAGCAGACATAACACTCAACTGTCATTCCCCCTCCCAACTACTATGCAAGCACTAAGCTAGTATTAATTCTAATGGCAGGATTCATAGACATGAACCCTGACATGCCGACCCTCCAAAAGAAAGAATAGTATGCCAAGGATAAGAAAGGTTAAGAAATACAAATATACATAAAGGCATATGGAAAAATTCCAGAATTCTTCAGGCTGCAAGACAATGGGAGGCACTGAGATCTGAAAAACAGAAATAAGAACAATTGTGCAGTTAACCAGGTTTAGAAGGGAATTGATCATGGAATTTCTTCAATAACCTTGGCGCTGAAACATGAATCTTATCAACCCACTCCTCAAACCCCACAGGCAAATGTTTCCATTGCACCAAATACTGTAACTTCCCTCGGTGCCATCTGGAGTCCAAAATGTTCACAATTTCAAAATGTTCGTTATCTCCCACCATGATAGGTGGAGGCGCTACTGGATCTGGATGCCATTGATCAGCCGGTTTAACTGGTTTCAATAAGCTGATGTGGAAGACAGGATGTACTCTACAAAGGTTCTTTGGCAAGTCCAATTGAGCGGCTACTGGGTTGATCACTTTCACAATGGGAAAAGGCCCAATAAATTTAGGCCCCAGTTTCTTGCATGGCTGAGTTGATTTCAAATGTTTTGTAGACAGGTAAACCTTTTCTCCTACCACTAAAGGCCATTCTGGAGCCCGTTTACGATCAGCAAAATTTTTGTATGAATTTTTTGCTTCTTGTAATATATTCAACATTATTGGCCAATTTGATCGTATTTTTGTAATCCATTCATCTGCTAGTACAGGATCAGTTTGTTGAAGTATGGCCGGGTCAGGTAGTTCAGGAATAGGTACAAAATCCTGACCAGTAGCCACTTTAAATGGTGAAAATCCAGTGCTCTGATGAACAGCATTATTATATGCTACCTCAGCAAAGGGTAACAACTCCACCCAATTATCTTGCTGATGACTAATGTAACACCGTAAATACTGTTCCAACACGGAGTTAAGCCGTTCACAAGCTCCGTTACCCTCCGGATGATGCCCAGAGGTAAGACCCTGTTCAGTTCCAATCAATTTTAAAAATGATTTCCAAAATTTGGCAGTAAACTGACTTCTGCGATCGCTGATAATCCGCAAGGGGGCGCCGTGCGCTCGGTAAATGTGCAAGATGAATAATTTTGCCAGTTGACCAGCAGATGGCAGTCCTTTACAAGGGATGAAATGAGCTTGTTTAGAAAATAAGTCAGTTACTACCCATATGACGGTCTTGCCTTTACTCTCTGGTAAGTCTACAATGAAATCCATTGAAATTTGTTTCCATGGGCTTGTTGGCTCAGCCACTGTTTGCAATAGTCCCACCGGTTTCCCGGGTGCTTTTTTCATGGATGCACAAACATGACATGACAAAACATATTGTTTAACATCTTTCCTCAAAGTTGGCCACCAAAATTGCCTTCTGACCAAATGTAAAGTTTTTACAAATCCGAAATGTCCGGCAATTTTGCTATCATGACAACGTTGTAAAATAGCCTTTCTCACAGTCTCTGGAACATATAATCTGTCTCCATTCCACCACACCCCATTCGCCTCAGTTAATGTTTGCTTGTGCTCTTTCCACCAATCATCAGCCTCTATAGCGGTTTTAAGTTCTTTCTCTAGAGAGGGTTCACATAGAGGTTTCGGTGGTTTGGCCTTGCTTCTAGTGATAGCCACCTTCCCTTGCAATTGTACAGGTATGGGTGCTGCATCACTGTCAGAACCAGGTTCCTCCTGGTTGGATAATCCCAATTGTTGGGGAGACATTACTGTGGATACCATCAGTTCTGGTTGAGTGTCATGTTGTGGCAGCCTAGATAAAGCATCTGCTAAAAAGTTTTTTCCAGCTGGCAAATACTTTAATGTGAAATTAAACCTACTGAAAAATTCAGCCCAACGGATTTGTTTAGGATTTAATTTCCGAGGCGTTTTAAGTGCTTCCAAGTTCTTATGGTCAATGAAGACTTCAAAGGGATGAGGCGAACCCTCCAGCAGGTGTCGCCATGTAGCTAGAGCATGTCGCACTGCAAAAGCTTCTTTTTCCCAAACCAACCAACGTTGTTCAGCCTCAGTAAATTTACGAGAAATATATGCACAAGGTCTTAACTAATCATTATTGTCTTTTTGCAATAATACGCATCCAACCGCAGAATTGGACGCGTCTGTCTGGATCACAAAGGGACGTTCTGGATCAGGATGTTTTAAAACGGGTTCTGCAGTGAACAACTGCTTCAGTTGTTCAAAAGCCGTTTGGCACGCCGGCGTCCATTTTAATTTCGGTTGAGGTTTATTTGCTAATACGCCATCAGCCAATTTCTTGGTTTTTAACATATCGGTTAATGGTAACGCAATCTTGGCGAACCCGGGAATGAACTGGCGATAGAAATTTGCGAACCCGAGAAAAGATTGTAATTGCTTTTTTGTTCTGGGGGTTTCCCACGCCAATACATCTTTAACTTTGGCGGGATCCATTTCAATGCCCTGATGGGATATTCTGTAGCCTAGAAAATCCAGTTTTTCTTTGTGAAATTCACATTTAGACAACTTAACATACAGTTTGTTTTCTAAAAGCTTTCTGAGCACTGCTTTTACTAGTTTTACATGTTGTTCCATGGTCTCTGTGTATATTAAGATGTCATCCAGATATACCAATACCCCCTGGTACAGAAATTCATGCAGAACCTCATTAATTAAGCTCATGAAGACTCCAGGCCCGCCCCTTAATCCGAATGGCATGACTTTATATTGAAAACAACCTAATTGGCAATTAAAAGCGGTCTTCCACTCATCCCCTTCTTTTATGCATACTCTAAAATACGCTTCTCTCAAATCCAGCTTAGTGAATATTTTCCCTTTGGTCAGTTGAGCCAGCATATCTTTCATCAACGGGAGCGGATATTGGTTAGAAATACAAATAGCATTCAACCCCCTGTAGTCCGTACAAAGCCGTAAGGAGCCATCTTTCTTTTTCCGGAATAAAACCGGAGCAGCCGTGGGTGAGGTGGATGGCTCAATAAACCCCCGCTTGAGGTTCTTATCTATAAAATTCCTCAGCTCTTGTAGTTCCTTATGAGTCATTGAATACAACTTGGGTTTAGGTAACACTGCCCCAGGCTCCAATTGTAAAGAACAGTCTGTTTTCCGATGAGGGGGCATCTGGTCTGATTCCGTCTCTAAAAAAATCTCCCCCTCCTCCTCATATAGTGACGGTGCCACCGCTGCTTGAGCTAGTTCCCGCACCACACCGAGTCCTGCAGTTTCCCGCTCAACTCCCAAATATGAGCCATCTGCAAATTCCATTTCTCCAGAAACCCAGTCAATCTGAGGGTTACGCTCCCTCAACCATTTGAGCCCCAATACTATGGGCTGATTGGAAATGGGAGCCACAATAAACCTAATAGTCTCTTGATGAGTTCCAATAGTCATTTTTAGGGCTTCTGTATAGTATTCCACTGGACCCCCTTTCATATCTGACCCGTCCAGCTGACAAAATATGATGGGAACTTTTAACTTATGCAACTTAAGTCTCAGTCCTGTAACAATGGCAGGATGCATCAAACATCTTGAGCACCCCGAGTCCAGCATTGCCATCAAATTGTTCTGATCCCTCCCATCCAAAGTTTCAAGCTTTATCTTAACCTGCATGGTAGGACAATCTCCACTCACCAGCGGATCGGAGCGCCGATCTGCAAATGCCTGGCCCGCGGCGCACTTCAAGCCAGACATCGCTCGTTTCCCGCCGGCTGCATGAACTCTTCATCAGAGGAGTCGTTCTCTCCCCCAACCAGATCCCGAGTCTTACTGTCCTCCAAAGCATGAGCTGTTCCCTTGCGTGGTGGTAGCTTAGATGGTTTGGAGGGCTGGCTGTCTGGCTTTGCTTTTACTGTAGAAGGGTTCTGAGGGCAGTTACCAATGCGATGTCCCTCTTTGCCACATTTGAAACACAAGCCTCTCTTTGCTCTGCGTTCCTTTTCCTCTTCCCAAGCAGTAGCTCTAGCTAGCTTCTTCGCCGGGGGCTGTCCCAAAGGGCTTTTCCCCGAGCTATGTAGCTTCCTGTACGATCTCAGTCTTAATTGGGTGCTCTCAACCTTGCCGGCTAATTGAATCCATTCTTCTAGGGTGTCAGGGTCACCTCGTCCTGCTGCCATCTCTAAAATCTCGGGTTTCAGCCCCATCTGGAAGTATTCCACCTGAAAAGTCTCAGGACAAGATGGGACCATGCCTATGAGCTTTTTAAACTCCATTGCGTATTCGGAAACGGATCGGTTTCCCTGGCGTAGCTGCTGCAGCTGCACTTTAGCTGACATTTTAGAGAGGGTATCTTCAAACCGGCGTCGTAAAGCTAGCATAAAGCCATTAAAAGTCCATAAATCTGGAGAGTTAGAGTCATGCAACGCCACCAGCCATAAAGCAGCCTCTCCCTCTAAGAAACTTGAGACGTACCTTACTTTGGCTTCTTCCGTTAAGAAAGACTCTTCAAACTCCCCCATAAAACCCCTGACATGGGTCATAAAGCAAGCCAATTTCGCTGGGTCCCCATCAAATCTTGTTTTCAGTTTGTTCAACGCGAACACCCTAGGTTGGCCCCTTTGTAATTTACTCACGGCCGGTTGAGGCACCTCCATTTCGGATCCAGAGGATTCCTCCTCCTCCTCTCCACTAGACGTGCCGCTCTCTGCTGCCGTGGTCATCAATTTAGGTGGTAAATCCACCCCTGGAATACCTTCCTGCTTTGAAATCAAAGCCAGTTGCTGCACGGATTGAATAAGGGTTTGTAGTTGGTGACTAATAGTCTCCATTTCACCATCAATACGTGCAGTCTTCGCTTCCAGTGAAGCCATCCTCTGGGACTGGGTTACTCTGGGTTTAGCCGTGCGTTTTCCCTTCCCAGCCCGGATGCCGCCTCCAATTCCCACGGACCATTCCGCTCCCACTCGAGGGGTGCGTGCCATGGCTAGTTCGGTAGTCTCTACGCCACTCCGTCGAGACACCTTCTTAGAGGCTTTTTTCTTAGCTGCTTCGGGTTGAGCAGCCGCACTCTTCCCGTCCTTGGAGTTCGCTTCCCAACCTGAAGAGGGGCCTGGTTGCTCCCCTTCCTCCGTCTGGAAACATTCCATAGATTCTTCCATGCTGAAGTTGCTTGGACAAGCCGATTCTCACTCAGGAGGCACTAAATGGAGTTACCACTTGTAACCTCAGGATAAACCGACTGGATTGTAGATTCAAGTCTTTCTGTGATGATCTCAACAACAATGTCCCAATAAACACTTCTCCATGCAATTCATTGAAATGCAGATAAAGCTTTATTTAGGATACATGTTCATTGAAGCACTCCTAAAGACTTGAATACTGATTCCCGCCAAACTATGCTCTCTTAACCCTTCCCTCTGCGCGCCAATTCACCAGCGATGATCTCATGGAGCAAACGGTCCCATCTCCTCTCCGTTGCAGGTGCGTGACCTTGACCAAGCTGTCTCTAGCTTCCAGCAGCAGACATAACACTCAACTGTCATTCCCCCTCCCAACTACTATGCAAGCACTAAGCTAGTATTAATTCTAATGGCAGGATTCATAGACATGAACCCTGACATGAACAAATGAACAACAAAAATTATAATCTTTAATAAAATTACTATTAAAAAAAACAATTTCCTTCTAGCACTTTCCTGTTGGATTCCCACACCTATGGGAAGCAAGGGGTGACTGCCTGGGTCTGGGAAATATTCAATGCTTCATTGCAAGATTTGGAGCTTCCAGCAGCCCTGAAAGAGGCTGTGGTGTTTCCCTCCTGAAGAAGCTCTCTGGACCCAGTGCTGTTAGGCAACTCCTGTCTGGTTTCAAACGTTCCATTTTGGGCAAGATTTTTGGTAGACCAATATTGCAGCACCCTAGAGAAAGGAAATTATCTGGATCCTTTTCAGTCAGTTTATGGGATGGAGATAGCATTGGTTGCTCCCCTGGATGACCTCTGTTATGACCTGAATGGAGGAAGTATGCCCCTCCTGATCTTGTTTGACCTCTTGGCAGTTTTTGATAAAATCAACCATAGTATCTTTTTGGACTGTGAGGGTTGGAGTCATTGTCTTGCAATGGTTCCACTCCTTCATTAGTGGGCAGTTTTAATCTGTGTTGCTTGGGGAGGAGAAGTTGATGTGGTGGCCCCTGATTTGTGGAGTGCTGCAGGGACAAGGCTTGTCTGCCCTCCTTTTTAACATATATATGAAACCAGTGGAATGGGGCATTTGATGGTTTGTGATGAGATACCATCAATAAGATGAGACACAATTGTACATCACTAGGCCATGATGGAGATGCTGCTGTCACCCTTTCCCAATGCCTGGAGGCTGTCAGGGTTCTAGATGGGAGAGCTGAAGTTGAACCCTGGCAAGTTGGAGTTGCTGTTGATACATTGGGGACCTTTGTCATTGAGGTAATTCCATGAGAAGCAAGCACAACCTGTCAAGGTATAGGTTTGAGGCTTGGGGGTTTCTTCTGGATTCATGTCTCCTTCCTCCTAGAAGCCATGGGCAGAGGGGCTAATGCCCTACTCTGTCTTGTGAACCACTCATGGCCTTACCTGTTCAGTAACTCGTGCCCATATTACCAGCCACCTAGACTACTGTAATGCACTCTACTTAGGGCTGCCCTTAAAAAATATACAGTTGGTCCAAAAATGCAGTGGCCTACAAATTTTCAGGCTTTCCACATTGGGAGCATTTAAACCAGTTTTGCATTGGTTGCCAATTGGTTCCCATGTCCAATTTAAGATGCTGGTTTTGACCTATAAAATCCTTCATGGTTTGGTACTCAGATACCTACAGGACTGCTTTCTCCAGTCAGTTTACCTGTACCAAGGGTAGACTGCTGCAAATCACACACTTTTGTGAGGTTCAGAGGTATAAGGCAAGGAGGCATTACTTTTCTGTTGCAGTACCAATGCAGTAGAACAGTGTCACTGGATATCAGGCTAGCTCCCTCTTCACTAGTCTTTTGAAAGATCTTGAAGAGTGAACTGCTTGGGAGACCCTTCCCCTGATTTTATTTCATTTGATTTGATGTCATCTTTTTGGATATCATCTTTATATTATTGTAGTGCTGTTGTGGTTTTTGTTTTTCTTTTTGTGGGGGAGAAGGATATGTTTTATATTGTATCTTTTTTATGTTCACCACTGAGACTTCTTTTGATTGTGGCAGCATAGAAATATGTTTAATAAATAAATATATAAATATTGTCTTTAAAAACTCAAAATATAATTATGTGAGGGTCTAAAAAGTGTTCATTTGCAACTCTTGTGTCTGATTATTACACCCATCCATTATTCTTGCTCCTTTTTTTAATTGTCTTCCTACTGGAGAACTGTTTCTTCTATCCAAGCACTTTCTTCCTTTGATCTAATAAATCTTCATACTGGGTCATCAACAGTGTCAGAGTTCGGCAGACCTCTGCCATTCATACAAGTACGTGCTAACCGACATGCGGAAATAGACTCGCAACTGACAAGCAGCCGAAGCCAACGTAACGAGCTGTGAAATGGAACGTATCAGCCCAGGAAGGACTGTCTAGTGAAGCTGGAGCCAAGTACTTCACACATCAACTTCAAAAGGACAATGGGGGGAGAAATGTTTAAATGTAACATACCATGCCATGCCAATTCATTCACGTCTTTGTTCCTGCACCTATGTACTTCAATAAACCTCTTTACTTTTAAAGAAGCCTGCGTTTCGGAGCTTTCTTGAGAAAGGGGAATTTGATAGACATCGTTGGGAGCAGTCCTTACATAAAGACGTGAATCAATCCTGACCACGTATCCTGAGGAATATCCCGGCAAAATTCGGTGAGCTCCCCAGTTGAAAGTGGTCACACCACCGGAAAAAAATTTTTTTCCACCCACGGAGCAGAATGGAGTCAGTAGCAGCAGCGGAGACTCTCGAGGTAGCCGGAACCAGCGCGGCAGCTGTCCGGGCGTTGGAGGCAACCCAGCGAGCGGAGTCGTCCCCTACAGAGACTACTGAACAGCGAGAAAATAAGAAATCACAGAAGAAGGAGGTAAACCTCATGGCCCTCAGCAATCCCAAGCCTACCCCGGCGGGATGGTCTATCGCAGTCGGGGAAGGGCTGAAAGGAAAAGGAGGGAAAGCCAAGAAAAGGGTCACCCAGACCCATCGAATCGAAGCCCTGGAGAACCAGATGGCACACCTGAGCCTAGAGGTAGGGACGATGAACAAAAAATTGGACTCCATGGGGGGGGCATTGAACAGTTGTTAAGAGCCCTAGAGGGACCTAGGGAGGCAGAAAGGAGCCCAACAGGCTCCGACAAAGAGGAAGAAATCGTAGAGTCAAGTGGGGAAAACGAGGAGAGGGAGGAAGAAACACTATTCTATGGGCAGCTTCCATACAGCCGAACTCCTGTAACCCCAGACTACGATCATTGCAGAACCTCTTTGAGAGCCCATGCCCCAAGCGGGGTTAACGAACTAAAAATGAAATTCGATGGGGACCCAAGGAAATTAGCATGTTTCCTAACACACGTTCAGGGGTTTATGGAGGAATTCGAGCATACCTTCCAAACGGAGGTGAGCAAGGTGCGTTATGTCTCCAGTTTTCTAAGGGGAGAGGCGGGTGACTGGCTAGTGAGTCTCCACGACTGCGGAGCCAGCGAGCTGAGGAACTTTCAGAAGTTTATGTACGCACTCAGACAGAGATTTGAAGATACGCTATCTAAAATCTCAGCGAAGACTCGAATTCAAAATTTAAGACAAGGCAACAGAACAGTAGCGGAGTACGCTATGGACTTCAAGAAACTCCTATCGAAATTACCTGACTGGCCTGAATCCTTCAAAGTCCAGCACTTTCAATACGGATTACGACAGGAAATTATAGAACTAGCCATAACGAGAGATGACCCGGGGACGTTAGAAGGATGGATTCAACTGGCTGGGAAAGTGGAAAACAGCACAATGCAGCTCCAGAACATAAAAAAGTTTCAACTCCATGCGCAAGAAACCTGGGACCTCTTTCACTCAACCCCGCAAATTCACCAAGCAATGGAATTGGGAGGAGGAGAAAGAACGCCGTACGAAAGATGGGCTATGCTTTCGTTGCGGCAAAGAGGGTCACCGGATAAGCAATTGCCCACAAACCAAGACGAACGGCAAAGAGAAAATCCCATTGAAAAAGGCACCTGACACCAAAGAAAGCAAGACTGCAACGGCGAAGTACAAAGGAGCGGCGGCAGCAACCGTGGGGAGACGGGACTGGCAACAGGGGAGCAGCGAGTCCGACACCTCAAATGATGACTTCGAGCCGGCGGAAAACTACAATGGCCTGTGCTAAAGTGCGCCGCAGGACAGGCCTTCACCATTGGGCGCAACGGGGGGGCAGGTGTCCCAAAATGCCCCACGATGAACGTTAAGGTACAGTTGCAAACTTTGGATGGGACGGGACAATTGTGGGGGGTGGCCATGCTGGACTCTGGGTGTTCCAGATGTTTGATACACCCAAAAATAGCAACCAAACTGAAACTCAGGTTGGTTAAAATGCAGACACCCATCACGTTCTGCCAATTGGATGGGTCCGAAATGAAGGGGGGCCCAATCGAATTCATCACTGAAGACATACAAATGTCTGTGGGGACTCATGTAGAGACATTACGCTTCATAGTCGCACCCATTGCTGCGCGACATATCGTGTTAGGACTCAAATGGCTCAGGAAAAGAAACCCTAGAGTGGACTGGGCGTCTGGGGAAATTGAGTTCTTTGATGGGCTTTACAACGCGGTTGAAGAAACAAATGGAGTAAGTGAATTGGAATGGGGGAGGCTGGCACGGTACACGAGGGGATGGAACAATGGGAGGAGGATCAAGACGAGGAGGGGGAGACGCTCCCAGACACAATCCCGGAGGTCTACACCTCCGTGGGTGAGGTGTTTGGGCAAAAAGTATGCGAACAGGAACCCCCCCACAGGGCTTCAGATGCAACGGTTGATTTGATCCCTGGGGCCCCCTTCCCAAAACCCAAAATGTATGCGATGACCCAGAAAGAATTAGGTGAGCTACGTAAATTCATCGATAAAAATTTGGCAAGGGGTTTTATTGAACCCTCAAACTCACCTTTAGCTGCCCCTGTACTTTTCCGGAAAAAGAAGGATGGGTCCTTACGGCTTTGCACAGACTACAGGGGGTTAAATGCTATTTCAGTGACCAACCAGTACCCTCTCCCACTCCTCAAAGACATGCTAGCGCAATTGGCAAAAGGCAAAATTTTTACCAAGCTAGATGTGCGAGAGGCATACTATCGAGTACGCATACGGGAAGGGGACGAATGGAAAACGGCATTTAACTGCCCATTGGGTCAATATCAGTATCGGGTTCTCCTGTTTGGGATTGCGGGAGGACCGGGCATATTCATGCGACTAATTAATGAGGTTTTATATGAGTTTCTCTACCAAGGGGTAATTGTGTATTTAGACGACATCTTGATTTTTTCTGATAACCTGGAGGAACACACACAACTAGTTAAGAGAGTGTTAGAGAAATTGCTTGAGGCTAAACTATATGTCAAATTGGAAAAGTGTGAATTCCACAAGGACAGCTTAGACTTCCTAGGCTATAGGATATCTCACAGAGGCATTGAAATGGACCCGGGGAAAGTAAAAGCAGTGTTAGAGTGGGAACCCCCCCGAACCCGCAGACAACTCCAAGCCTTCCTGGGTTTTGCGGGGTTCTATCGCCAATTTATTCACGGGTTCGCCCAGATTGCACTACCCTTGACGGACCTATTGAAAACAAAAGGAAAGGGGGCCAAGGGGAAATCACCCAGTACTAGACTAATTTGGACCACGGAATGCCAGGAGGCATTCAACAAACTCAAGGCTCTATTCACAGAGGAACCCATCCTCAAACACCCGGAAGTGGAGAAGCAATTCATAATTCACACGGATGCTTCCCACAATGCCATTGGGTCAATACTGCTTCAATTCGATGAGGCAAAGAAATTGAGACCGTGCGCTTACATTTCCAAAAAATTCAGCGAAACGCAAAAAAGATGGCATGTTTGGGAGAAGGAAGCGTTCGCTGTCAAACACGCACTAGACACATGGCGCCATCTCTTGGAGGGGGCGACCATCCCTTTCCAGGTCTGGACGAGCCACAAAAACCTAGAGGCACTCAAATCCCCCAGGAAACTGAATCACAAGCAATTGCGGTGGGCTGAATTTTTCAGCAAATTTAACTTCACCCTGCAATACTTTCCGGGGGGAAAGAACCTCCTAGCAGATGCGTTGTCACGACTACCCCAACACGATGGTAAAGTCGAGGGGCTGGTAGAAACACTATTCCCTAAGCAAGCACACACACCTCAACAACCAGGCGAACCCTCGGAACAGGGCTGCCAGGCGACCAGGCTAGACAGTACAGCAAACACACTCACCCCCACGCTCGCACACACATCGCCACAGGCAGGTGAGCCAGCAGAACGGGGGGGGGGGGAACGAACAGGTTAGAAGGGAATCTAGCTCTCACTCGCAGCAAAGCCAAGGCAGCAGAGGAAAACCCTTTTGAAGCTAAGCTACGAACAGAAACACTGTCTGACGACTGGTGGAGGGAGAACAGACATACGCTCACTGAAAGCAACGGGCTGTGGTGGAAGGAAGGAAAGGTGTACATCCCCAAAGGACTTAGGAAGGGGGCATTAGAGAAAACACACGACCACAAAACGGCTGGCCACTTCGGGTTTGTTAAAACACTACATTTGATCAGGAATAAGTTTTGGTGGCCAACCCTGAGCAAGGACGTAAAGGAATATGTAGCCTCTTGCCCAGTATGCGCCACAGCAAAGCGGGTGATGGGGAAACCCACAGGGCTACTGCAACCGGTGGCCAACCCTACACAACCATGGAAACAAATCGCCATGGATTTTATCGTGGACTTACCCACGAGCAGCAAGAAAACGGCAATCTGGGTGGTCACTGACCTATTTTCCAAGCAAGCACATTTCATTGCATGCAATGGGATTCCGAACGCACACAAATTGGCTAAATTGTTCATTCAACACATCTACAGAGCCCACGGTACGCCCGAACGCATAATAAGCGACCGCGGAAGTACCTTTACGTGCAAATTCTGGCGGGCATTTTTAAAATTGATTGGTTCTAGCCAGGGGTTAAGCTCTGCGTTCCACGCGTGTACTGACGGATCGTCTGAACGCATTAACTCCATACTAGAACAGTACCTAAGATGCTACATTAGCTATCAACAGAATGATTGGGTGGAGTTATTACCTTTCGCTGAAGTAGCATACAATAACTCCATCCATCAAAGCACGGGTTTCTCACCATACCAAATCGCAACGGGGCAGGACTTTGTCACTATCCCCGAACTCGCGCTGACCCAAGTAATGGAAGGGTCCACCCCTTTACAGACAGACGAGTGGATCGCTAAAATAAAGAGTAATTGGCCGGTGATGATGAAAACCCTCGAGGACGCAAAAGCAAATTAAAAAAAATACGCTGACAGGAAAAGAGCGGCGGAATGGGAACTCAGAGTGGGAGATAAAGTGTATCTCTCCACAAAGAACTTGCGCTCCACACAGCCATCTAAAAAACTCGCACCCAAATTCATTGGACCGTTCACTATTGTAACTGTAATCAACCCAGTGACGGTTAAACTGCAACTCCCCAAAGCATTGAAACGTGTCCACCCAGTTTTCCACATCAGCTTGCTAAAAAGTTATAAACCATCTGACTGGCACCCCGAAGTGGCCGAGCCAACACCGACACTAGTCAATGGGGAACCACATTTTGAAATTGACAAAATTCTAGACAGTAGACGACATAAAGGACAGCTGCAGTACTTAGTGAAATGGCAACACCTCCCGATCGGGGACAGAGAGTGGGTTGCTCAAAAACACATGCAAGCCCCAGAGATGATCAGAAACTTTCACAAAGAATTCCCGGACAAACCACGTTAACCAATTAAACGATTTACTGTACAATTATTGATCTGACCCAGAAGGTACCAAGTGTAAAAATGTATATACATTCCAAGGGGAGGGGGGATTTTCTTGGACGGGCGGCATGTCAGAGTTCGGCAGACCTCTGCCATTCATACAAGTACGTGCTAACCGACATGCGGAAATAGACTCGCAACTGACAAGCAGCCGAAGCCAACGTAACGAGCTGTGAAATGGAACGTATCAGCCCAGGAAGGACTGTCTAGTGAAGCTGGAGCCAAGTACTTCACACATCAACTTCAAAAGGACAATGGGGGGAGAAATGTTTAAATGTAACATACCATGCCATGCCAATTCATTCACGTCTTTGTTCCTGCACCTATGTACTTCAATAAACCTCTTTACTTTTAAAGAAGCCTGCGTTTTGGAGCTTTCTTGAGAAAGGGGAATTTGATAGACATCGTTGGGAGCAGTCCTTACAAACAGAAGGATGGCCACTCATTGCTCCAAACCTGTCACATTTTATTCAATAATTGCTACAAGCCTGAATTTGCTTTGAAATATATTCCAGGTTGTTTCAGGCAGGTAGGTACATTCTACAAGTTGCAAGTCACAACTACAGAGTCCTTTTAGTTCATATTCACTTTTGTTTCTTCTTGCCATCTGTAGCAAAGCTAATATTTCTGCTTGTTTCCTTCTCAGTCTTTCCTAGCCATGGGGAAAATCTTCAAGAGTGGAAAACATTGTTATAGATTCTCCCTTTGGACTCCCCTGGCAAACTAGCCCTTCTCAACCTTTTGCTTGAGAGAGAAAAGGAAGAAAGAACACACAAACACACATACATGTATAAGAGAAATATCCATCATATTACATTAACTTTTTTTGTTTTTCTACCACTTCTTCCTCTTTCTTCTTCCATTCTAGTCCTCCCTCTCCAATCACTGTCCCTCGTAGATTACCCTGCAGGGAATGTGGCATTTATCATGGTATAATGCATTATAAAGTTAAAATTTCAGGCTCAGTTCCTGTTGACTGCACAATATTTTTGTTATGGAGATCGCAGGCAAAGGAGGAGGGGGCGCTTTCCAGGGTGAGAAACGTGTTCACAGCCTCGAAGACCTTGGGCGCCTGTCCAAGAAGGTCAGTCCGGACCCACCTTAGAGCGCCTGGGGTTTTTTCCCAGAGAACTGCTTAGTGTGGCTTAGTTTGGCAAGATTCTGTGTAAGGTAGAACAATAAAGATCTAGAGCTTAAATCCGAGGCTCAGCATTGTTCTTCACCTAACCATGACAGTTTTTGTGCACAATGTCATTGATTTCATGAGTCTAGCCTACAGCCCTGAAATTTCCAAGCAGTATTCCATCCAAATACTAACCAGGCACAACCCTGCTTAGCTTCTGAGGTCAACTAAGTTTGGCTATGTGCTGCCACCTGCTGGGACATATAGGACCATATAGCACTACAGAAATCTCCAAGAATGTTTAAAAAATCAACTGCTGAAGCTCTTATAGATTTTAAATGTTGGCATTTTCTTGTTGGGGAAAAATGATAATGGCATATAAATAATTTAGAATAAAATGGGAATAATTCCTCTGATCAAAAACTTAACCTAAATGGATTATTCCTTTTCATCTCTTGTAGTTCAATTTTGTTTTTACCACCCAGAACGTTCTAAAGATGTATGGAATATTGTTTAACACTGAAGAAGATTGTTTTATAAACTCAGTTGAACAATAGAACTTGGGTTATTACTAAATCAAACAATGTACCTCATATTTTAAAATAATAATAATAATAATAATAATTTCAATTGTGGCTTTATGAAGATTTCTGCCCATAGTAGTAAATGACTGGGAAACCTAAAAAATAATAGACAGTTTTATCTTTCATTCTACAAACAGAAAGGAATAGCATCTTAGTGAGTGGGGAATAATGTAAACAGTGGAATTTACAAAGTGCTTTCAAAATTGATGCTGATGGAACAGGACAATTATTCAAAAATGTGTGTGTGTGTGTTAGTTAAATGTTATGCAAAACATAAAAATACACTTAAGAAAATGTATTTCAACATGGTGCTGATAATTATACTAGAAAATAAAGTACAACCATGGTAGATGATACCAGATGAAACAAATTTATACTGAAGTAAAGATGAGCTTCAGCTAGTGATGATTGTTTTTTATCCCACTATTTTTTGCAGTGCTAAAAAGCCCTTTCCCATTCAATTAGTTACACCCAAATACACACACACGCACACACACACACACACTTTTATATGGGGGATGCAGCCCATGATCCTTGAGCTCGTGTTAATTTTATTACGTAATATCAGAACCTAAGAAGAATGCCATATGCTGATGCTGCTCAACAGAACAGCATGGTTACACTAATATATCTTTTCTTCCACACTTAATGTGTAACTCTGAATCTGTTGATACAGTGCAAGTAGTTATTTCACAGCTCAAGACAGTTGTCATCCTTTTCGTAATTCCTAACATGTAATTGCGGTGTTTGTAAAGCAGGTCATAAAAGCCTACTGGAATGTGTATTTAAAAGAGATACACAGATGTATCATATTTAAAGTTGTCTAATACATATCAAAAGAGTCCTCAAGCAACTGCCAAACACCTGGCATACAAGAGAGAAATTCATGGTAGTTTAAATACAGCATTTTAATTCACTTTGCAGTGATTCAGAATATGTAATTACTAACTCATAAACATGAAAATATGACTGCATAAACCATTTCCCTTGAAAACACCTGACAGAATGTGCAGGTAGTTCTTAAATGCTTGTAACTTGCTGCCTTCCCTCTAGAATATGCCCCATTCACATGTTTAATTAATCTTTTTAGTTCCTTCATTTGGAAGCTCCTCCTCTTCCTTTTTCATAATGTATGTTTTATTGCTGGACATTGCTATATTGCATGTATCGTAGAATAGGTTGTGTATTTTAAGTGTCAGTCACTTCTTTCCTTGTATTTAGACTTACATCTCTTAATCTGTCTGTTTGTTTCTGTTTAGTCAGCTTGATGCTATTTCTTAATGTGTAATCCTCTGTAAAAAGGCTCATGCCAAAGAATGATGGGTCCTTTTTCCCAGAAAAAATGAAGTGCAAAACAAAATAACTGTGCAAAAAAGGAGTCAACGCCACTTTTAAAGGAGATACCTTTAATAAAAATTGTGCATATGATTCTTTTAGCAGACCTAGCACTGATTAGATTTAGATGTTTATTTTACATATTTGTGTGTTTGCTCCAGCTTGTATAAATGTCTAGAAATAAACGTTTGGTCCTCATACTACTTCATTACCTAATTTCCACCTAGAAGCTTTAGAAAAGCTTTAGAAAGGATGGTAAATTGAGAACAGTGCTGAATCAGAAGTAATGAATAAGCACTAACCAATTAGGATGGTACACAATAAGAGGAAGCAGTACAACTATTTGGTTAAAAAATATTACAAATAAGTATTTAAGTCTGAATCAAATCTAGTTCAAGCTATCCATGCATGAATCCAGTTGGTGCTATTGAAAACTTTTATCATGTTATCTCGTGGAGGCTTCTGTCAGCAGAACAAGCAGAACAAAGTTAAGTTTTCTTACTCCTTATTCAGCTACAGCCCTCTGCATCAATCTGATTTGCAGGTTCTCTATAGCAGACATACTAGGATGCAGAAGATCTACATGGGGATGAAGGAAGTGATGAACTTGCTCTTTAAAACACTAAATAGTTTGGTGCACAACCAGGTTATCAAAGCCCAGCACTTTTTTAACATGTGTTGCACTTCGGTGCTTGTCTGTCTGTCTGTCTCTATAGTCTATCGTTTATCGTGCATCGTCTATCTAACTTCTATATATATTTCTCCTCTTCAATAATGTGGCTTGTTGAGCTGTGTCAAAGCTGCAAAGCTTCTGCTGTTACTTTATGTAGGGCTGAGTTCTAGACAGTTAATACTTATTGCTCTACCTGGTGTGAAGATTGACAGCATAACACAAACATGACATGACAACAACTTATAAAAGTCATATTCCTTTTATTTTGTCCCTGGCCCATGAATAAGATAGGCTTATGTCATCCTGATCTGTGCCACTGTTGCATCCCTCCTTTTTCCCCAAGACTGTCCAAGGACAGATTCAAAATATAGATCTGTCAGGCATTATCACCTTTTACCTTGGGTGGTTGCAGTGCCTTGAAATAGAGGTAACAGAAAAAGAACAGGAATTGGCAATGGTGACAGCATATTTCATGCCACGATAATTTTTTTGCTGACTTCAGGATGAATAGATAACACTTCCACTCACCAGTGGGAAAAAGCTTCTGTTCATTGTTTTGCCTTTTTCTGCACCTGTTCCACTTTCTATTAATCTCTTAAAATGTGGTGCTATAAAATTGAGTCATAGTGGAAACTATGTTTACCCTAGCACAATAAAGACAATTCCTCCACAAAGGAATGATAGACAGAAATAGAAATATATAAACACACACACACCATCTCATGCCATGTTCAGCTTCCATACATTTTCAGTCTAGGTTGCCAACTCTTCACTGAATCAAGTCCTTTCACCCATTCTCTCTCTCTCTCTCTCTCTCTCTCTCTCTCTCTCTCTCTCTCTCTCTCTTAGACTCGTTTAATTACTTAATTAAAGTTGCTTATAAAATATTTTTCATAGTTGAGCACACTTGAACTTACAATACTTGTGCCTTGGAACTTTTATCATATATATAAGGAAAGTATCCTGCTCGTATATGTTTTCCCTCCCTCCCTTCCTATTTCTGCTCAATGGAGATTTTTACTCTCTCAGTCTTTCCCACTTTTCCCTCCCCTCATATTTAGTTAGCATGCCTTTCACTACACTTCCTTTTTTGGTTGATGTTCTCTGCTTTTTTAAATAATTCCATACAACTGCAACTAACAAAATAGCCCCTCCCAAGGTATAGCTAATGCATTCACTATCTTCTTCATTCAAAACCTTAATGAAAACATTGAAGCATACCATCCTCAGATTCAAACACTTTGGCATCCCACAAAATATCTCACTCACTGCAGAGGCATCTGCAGTATCTGATGCTTTCATCAAAGTGACAAAAGCAGCATTGTACCATCGCAACACAATCACTGATATACAAAAGTGGTGGAGCTTGCATTGTGAGTGCAATGCTTCTTTTATTATTTGCTCCCCTTTGACTCCCCATGGATGCTTCTGCAATATAAGCATTTACAAGAGGGGAGATTATGAAGTGTGCATTGCCTGCTAGGCCAGGGGTGGAGATGAAAAGCTCGGTATCATTAATATACTGATGGTTACTCTATCCCATGTCAGTGAATGATCTACCCCAGCAGTTTAAAGAGGAACAGCAAGAAGCCCAAGCCCTGAGGTACCTCACACAGCAAGGGATTAGGGCTGGATCTCTCCTCCCTCCCCATCACCAGTTGGAACCAGCCATGGAGGAAAGTGGAGAACCACTGCAAAACAGTTGTCCCCACTCCCAACCCCTGAAGCCAATCCAAAAGAATACCATGAGCGATGGTATCAAAAGCATCTGGGAGATCAAGGAGGGCCAGGTCAGTTGCACCACCTTCATCCCGTGCCCTTCAGAAGCATAAGAATGCCATCTCAGTACTGTAACCCAACCTGAACCCTGACTAAAAAGGTCCTCTAAAGCTGAGAGACTACCGCCCTCTCAACAAACTTTCCTAAAAAGGGAAGATTGGAGAGTGGATGAAAGTTATCCAATACTCTCAGGTTTGGTATGAGCCTAAAGCCTAATCAAGTTACGCTGAACCCAGTATCTGGGAAATTTTTCCAGGGTCTTGCCAAAGAGCCTGACACTAATAATGATGTGGTTTTATTCCTTCTTCCTGTTATTTTAATCCATATGCTTTCAACAGAACCACCAGTTTCATTCTAGTGGAAAACTGTACGGATGTGTATATGTTTAGCACACATTTCAACTCCTTTCTCTTGTTTCTATTTCTTTTCAACAAACTATATCCTTCAACTGCTATATTCCAATAAAGGGTTATTCAGCCAGATATAAGTTATGTCTATTAAATCATACACCCCCCATTCACTAAGAATTCAAATTCACATTGTTTATTTTCTATACCCTGATAATATTCCATATTCTAAGCATTAGAAAGGTCAATAACATCAGGAGGTAATCATCTTTCTGATTTTTCAATGAGTGACAATAGGCTCCAGAATAATCACTCTATCACTTATTCCTGTAGCACATAATTTCTGATCTCAGACTTTTACTTAGAAACATAGAATCACAGGTTGGAAGGGAACTTGGAAGTCTTTTAGTCCGAACTCTTGCCCAGAGCAGGAAGCCTCAAACCATCCCATTCAAATGGCAGTCCAGTAATGGAACACCCATACTTCTAGGAGACAGGCTGTTCCACTGCTTAATGATTCTCATGGTCAAGAAACTTTCCTTATTTCAAGTTTTGATCTGTCTTTGTAAAGCTTCCACCTATTGGTTCTTGTCTACCTTCAGGTACTACAGAGAATTAATCCCTAATCCAGAGAACACACCCTTTTCTCTGTGACAGCCTTTCAAGTATTTGAAGGCTGCTATCATGTCACCCCTTAGCCTTCTCTTTGTTAGGCTAAATATATCCAGTTCTTTAAACTGTTCTTCATAGGATTTAATCCCCAATTCTCTCACCATCCTAGTTGCTCTACTTTGTACTCTTTCCAGTTCCTCAGCATTCTTTTTGTAATGTCTTCCCAGTCTTTCTGAGGTGAAGTTGATATAACACCAGCAGTCCATTGACCAGATAATTCATAACCTTGTCCCAGAAAACAAATATCTTCTGTCAATACCATTTCTGCCTCCAGTCATTTACTTGCAGTATTATTTCCTTTTTCAGTCCTATTCTATAGCAGTAGAATAAATCATGATCTGAATCTTCAGGGTCTTCAGCTTCCACATTAGAGCTTCTAATTCAATGTGATGTGGTATTTTAACAGTATCATTTGTTCCACTATGAATGACCATACAGGCTTGATGAGTTTAGTGGGCTTTATAAGTCAAGGCAGCTATTTTACCATATCTTTGTTCTGTACTTCCAGGAGACAACTTACTTCATAGGCAATGGATCATGTATTACAGCACATACTTCTTTCTTTTCCTTAAGTAGATCACATGTACTGTTTTTCTTTCTCTGAGGTGCTGAATCCTTTGCTCTTAAGAGTTCCACCCTCCTTGAATTCATCAGTATCTCTCTTTTGTCTTATTTAAAGCTAAGAACCAGCTTTTTCTGAAAAGGCCTCTCATGCTGAAGCCAGTAGGAAATCAGGCTACCCTAAAGTTTGTTGTGCCTAAAGCAAGCCTTACCACATACCTCGAACATGTTGGTGCTACACTGCTTTCTATATGCTGTAGCTCTGTCTTGCAACATTCTAAGAGGTGTGATTAGTGGTTCTCTCAATTGAAATTCCAGATCTGTCCAACATTATCTCTAATGTGAAATGCATCCTCCAACTGGCATGCACAATGCTCAGGTTACTGCATGCACTGCAGTTTTCCCCCTTTTCTTTTCCTTCAACCAATTGAGCTTCTTTTATTTTTAGTTCCCTGAAACTATGAGTCAACCAAGCAATTATGCAGCCATTCAATTGCTAGGTAGCATCAGAGAGCTAGGTTTTTTGTATCTCTTGGCTGAATCTAGTGGTTATAGGGATTTGTGGAGCTGGAATGCACCCTTTTGATAAGTGCTACTAAAAAGCTAGAATCTGAGAAAGGGGATTATTTATTTATTTATTTATTTATTATTTGGATTTATTCCCGCCCATCTCCACCATGGTAGACTCTGGGCGGTTAACTGGGGGGATTGATGTGGGGGTTGTAAGCTATCCTCTGGATATTACATGAGAACGGAAAGTGAGAACCCAGGGCTCCTGGGAGAAGCAACCACTAGGAAGGGAATTGTCTACATAGCAAACTGAAGAAATTCAAGAGATAAGGTCTTTCAGTTCAGTTGCACTTGTAGTTAAGCCAGGGACAGGGAAGAAAGAGGAAGGAAGGAAGGAAGGAAGGAAGGAAGGAAGGAAGGAAGGAAGGAAGGAAGGAAGGAAGGGGCCAGGGTTTCAGTATCTCTCATAATCAAAAGAGGATAGAGAGGTGAGAGGAAAGGGAGAATCAGGGAGCCCAGATGAAAGGGGTTGGCCCCACAGGAAATTGGCTGAACTAATTTGAGCCACAGTTTTGCTGATACAGAGCACAACATTTTAAGCCACCTCATGTGCTTGAAAGCAATGTGTGTTAGCAAAATAATGGAGAATGTTTCTAGACTGGAACACCTAAAGCCATCCTCAGCTGTGGACAGATGATTTCTCCTGGACTTGACTAGTGAACCAACCTTGTTCTGAGGCAATGAGGCTGAGTTGATTTAGTTAATGGCAACTTTTTGTGTTTCTATCATAAAAGATGAGAGAAACCACTGAAATACTCTGCAGCCCCAATATAAATTTATGATAATCACATGTTTTGAGAGGTTGTGCAAACTATATATTTTATGCTAAAGTGTGCATTAACAAATTATATTTAATCTCCCTTAGTTCATGCATTTTATAGTAGTTTCCCTTAAAGTCTTTATGTTGCCTCCTTAAATAGCATATATGAATAAAGTGTTTTGAGAAATCTTGGTCTCAGAAAGAACTGTGGCATTCTATAGTATAGATTATAACCTACTAAAAAGGTGAAATAAACCATTGATAGAATAATGCTCTTCCTAGCTGCTTTTTTACACTGCCTGTGATTTTTTGTGCTATGTGACAAGAAACAAATGCAGCTCTTAAAATGGGCAATTTGAATGATTAAGCAGATGTGAACTTTTGCCCTACTTTGGGACAAATTTCAGAAATGAGTTGTCATCTGCTTCTGTATCTGGAAAGTGCTGGGAACATTAGCACTTTCACATTGCCAGTTATAAATAATCTGAAAACCACCATGAACCACCATGAAGCAAAGAGTCATCACTACTAGGTAACAATAACCTGAGGTATGCAGCAACTCAGAACACTGCATACCTACCAGGGGTCTACAGACTAGACCTTTGACCTCATTTTTATATGAAAATGCAATTGAGTGATTCACTAATAGGTTTACTAGGAAGAAGGATGAAAAGAAGTGTATTACAGACACAATTAAGAGAGACAATTAAGGCCCTATAATTAGATAGTTTAAAGATAATGATTACAAACCTAGAAAATTATTTAGCTTTATATATAAATATATTATTATGCAACCAAGAAAATGCATTTTCTGTTCAGAAATAGGAACAGCAAGAGGTTTTGTTTTGTTTTGTTTTGTTTTTTAAAAGCTGGTTTATTGTATACTCTGTAGTGTTTCATATACAATAAATTAAACAAATATGTAAAACTGATAAGCATTAGAGTTATATATAAAGACAGAAGGAAGTACATTAATTTCATTACCATGCTTTCACTCTCTCTGCATTTAGTTTCTTAAATGTTTATGTTATGGCAGTTTTAAAAAGATGTTCAGTATATTGGTTGACAGTCACATTTCTTCAGAATGCAAAACTATGGACTAGGGGACAGTATGCCTTAATCCTTGGGGAGATCAAAATATGTTCCATATAAATTGTAGTGTTGGTTTTCTTCTGTTCACTATAGCTCTGCTACCAGCTGGGCTGAAAATTACAAAAATTCAAAACTGCTGCTGCAACCCCTTTGCTAGAATTCATATACACAAATAGAGAAGTAATGCTTTTCCAGAAACTCTGGGGAGTATGTTACCATTTTTTTCTTATTGCTGTAGAAAGAAAATTCAGACAAAAAACACAGAATCCAAATAATTATGAATATTTTAGTCTTGCATTGGTCAACCTTTTCAAATTTAGTGCATACTGGTGGTACTACTATAAGTCTAGAATGGGAGTACTGTATATATTAAATGTACTCTAAATATATGTGTTGTAAAATTAAGATTTGATTTGAGCACTAAGGTTTTATCTGAAAGGGGGGGGAAAGTTGAAAGTTTTATATTAATTAGGATGGAGCCACAACTAATCATTTTTCAAGTGACCAAAATGTTGCAATGTATTTGGAGTTTTGGTATAGAAATAGACCTTAGAAAACAATGCTCAGTCTTTTTTATACTTTTATGTAGTTGTGCAGTGTTACCATATAACTTTTCAAACTTGCTTCATTTGAATTTTTATATTTTAAAATTTGTCAATGTTTAGGACAGAGCTTTCCAAACTTTTCATGTTGGTGACACACTTTTTAGACATGCATCATTTTGTGACACACTCTTATAGCAGGGCAGAAGCAGGCACTAGGACCTGTGTGGAATCACAGCAGGTTTGGAGGCAGCCAGGCACAAGGCAGGCAGTAGGACCTGCGCGGAATCCTGGCAGGGCTTGGAGGCAGCAGCAGTCGCGACACACCCAGACACTGCAGCCAACACACTAACGTGTCCCGACACAGAGTTTTGAAAGCTCTGGTTTAAGAGATATTCTTAGTCAGAGGTTGGATGGAGAATTTCCATCCTTCTTTTGAAGAAACAGTCTTGATTCATCAGCTTTGGGAATGGTACACTGGAAGGTCTAAGTATGGATGGTTTATATGGATTTATATAAAACAAAATTTAAAACCAAATGTATCTTGTCTGAGTGATTAAGCTTTATATGCTTGTTGTCTAACAATTTATTTCAGTACTCCTAAGGAAACTTGAATAAGGCCATGTTGGATCAGCCCATGACTTGTAAATCCTATTCATTGTAGCAACCAGCCACATTTTCTTGTGAATTTCAAGATGTTTATTGAGATAATAGTCTTTCCCTGATACTGAACACTGATATGAGAAGTACATGGGCTCTTAATATGACCATCCCATTGATTTGCCATCTGATTCCATTTTAAAGCCTGTGAAATCTGTGTCATTTTACTTTGTGGCATGTGTGCTATAGAAATTAGTATAAACTTTAGTTTGTTTTATCTGTCCTGAATCCACAACCAATAAATTTCATTGGTTGTTCCTTTACCAATAACTCCCCAGGCTCTAGTATTAAGGGGAAAAAAAACTTATTTTCTCTACATTTTTTCTCAAACCATATATAATTTTTATGAACTCTATCTTTTTTATTTTGTTTTACTGTAGGCAGTAAATTAAATACCTTATTATTTTCTCATCATGTTTGGCCAGGAACTCTGATGGGAGAGCATATTTCTGTAAGGATTAAAAAAAACCTGATTAAAATCACTATTTTATAAGAGCCTAGAGATTAGGAGATTTGGTATGACATTATTCTGAAAAAAGTTCATTGACAGTGAATCAACATTTAATTCAAAATCTATCAAGGCCTCTACTTGGACTGAAGTGTTTTAGAACTTCGAAAGAAATTAACCCACCTTTTCTGACATTTACAGTGTTGGTATTCTTCTCATTCAAAGGTCTTTTGAACATGTTTAAAGTTGCTGTTCCCACATGATTGCTTCTTTCTCAATTGATGCAACAAAAGATCATCACAGGAAAAATATATATCCCGCCGTGCATTTTCTTTTTGACAACCAGGCAATGCTGAAAACATAAATGTGTTTGTGCAAAAGCTGTCATCGCATGCCCATTTTTGAAATCTATTAGCTCTCCAGGAAATCTGAAGAAAAAGTGCATGATAGAACTTTCTGCATTGCAGGGTGAAGAACTTGCATTCTACCACTGTGGTAAAGATGACACTGATAACTAGAAAGAAAGGGGAGACACAAGATTAGTTCTTTAAAGTGTTAAAGTTTGTTAAATAAAAAATATATCTTTTTTAAAAAAAGAAATACCCTCTCATTTTGAATGCTCTTGTTTGTTTGTCTCACATTCTTGCTTTCCTACTTAGCCAAGAGAACAAGTTTTTTTTTAGATTTTTTTATCCCGCCTTTGTTATTTTTATAAATAACTCAAGGCGGGGAACATACCTAATACTCCTTCCTCGTCCTATATTCCCCACAACAACAACCCTGTGAGGTGAGTAGGGCTGAGAGAGAGTGACTGGCCCAAAGTCACCTAGCTGACTTTCATGCCTAAGGTGGGACTGGAACTCACAGTCTCCTGGTTTCTAGCCCCATGTCTAGACCAAACTGCTACATTTTTTCTTGACAACTTCTTACTACCATGAATTCCAGACCTGATAAGAAAAGCAAAATTAAATTTTAATTGTTTGTGGGGAGAGATTGAAACACATTTTCCATTTTGAAAAAGATTGTTCTATCCAAAATATTACTATTCCATTTCCCCATTTTTAAACCATTAAAGGCTGTCAAGGGCCAGGGTAAGATACTACACAGGCTTTAGATCTTGCCCTGTAACTTTGCCCCAAAGCTGCAGGATAATGGAAATGGTAGATTCTTATAGTAAATGTTGATGCAAGTGAGAACTAGAACAGGTCATGTTCTGTAGCATTTTCCAAGAAATAGAAAATATAACTACTGTAAGCGTTACTCATTTTGTTCAAGTACTTGAAATGCTGAAGGAATTAAGACACATACTTAATACAATATGTATTTCCAGGGAGTTCTTTCTGCTTGCCATTCACCATGCTCTATCAACACTCTGAATTTGCTTAGATGAATATTCTTTCTGCCAATAAAACTGTCATCACACTTATACAGAGTTATGATATAGCTAGAAGCAGTAGAACTGACTTCTTCTTGCCAGGCAGTTTTGCACAGACCTGTCTGTAATTTAGTGAGATAAGTTGTATGATTTGAAAAGGAATACATACAATTAGGAGGGGTCAAAGAAGCACATAATGAGTTATTTTAAGAAGTTTGTCTGAACATGACATATTGAACTAAAATGACTTCTCAGATTTTTCATCTCTCAGACTTACTGGGACTGTCATTGTGATATCTCAAAGTGAAGCCAGTAAAAGAGTTGCTATTTCAATAATAAGAACAATGATAAATGATATTCTTTCCATTAGGCCTTTCCATGCTCATCAAGAAAGCAGAGGTAGGGATAGAAAAATATGGCTTTGCATTTTTAAAAATATATTTTAATTCCACTTTTTAAGACCCTTGTTTTACCCAAATGACAGGTACTAATATCATGCCCAGGGCTACAGCTGAGTTGGGATACTGTTGCCTGGAATGCACCAGTGTCTGCAGAGCGGATTAAAAAAAAGACAAGATGTTGATCGTGGTAGCATAATTGAAGTGCCATCCCTTTGTATAAGAGTGTGTGGGTGTGGGGGTGACATTAATGCAAATAAAAAAGGAATGAGCTTTCATCACACAGCCTCAACTGCCTTCTTGCCTTTTTTGATCCCCATTCCACAGTACTTGTATGCTATACTATCACTGACCTCAGTATTGGTGATTAACAATGAGGTCACTAGATGCATGCAGGACTATTAAAATTTAGCTGTATTATTTCAAGCTAATTAAAAAAAAGCATAAACATACAACAATATTTACAATATAATTGAACCACAAATTTAATCATAATAATAACATTGTACAAAGGGAAGGGCTTGAAAAACTGTTATGGGCAGAACAGCTAAGAAATTATGACCATATTACTCAAAATATTTTCATTTTGTTCATGCAGTGGGGGCGGAGGAACAAACAAGCAAATTAACACATATCAACATTCCTTTGCTACTAATCAAGTGTAGATGTCCCTTTTCCATATTATGAGATTCTCATTTTAGCCAGCCCCATGCCTGAAATATCCACAAGTTTTGATATCTTGATTAATTTGAAATATTAAAGAAATAGCCAAGAAGAACATACTGATCTTTAACATACAACAGTGACATGGCTGAAGCAGAATCTGACATGGCTGGCGCAGAATATACCCCACTAAACCTCTCTCAGAATCCTATGTCAGTGTCATGCATTTCTCTATCACTTTTCCTTCATTAAAATTAAGATTTTTCAGAAGTGGTTTGCCATTGCCTGCTCCCTACGGCTGAGAGAGAGTGACTGGCCCAAGGTCATGCAGCTGGCTTTATGCCTAAAATGGGATTAGAACTCACAGTCTCCTGGTTTCTAGCCTGATGCCTTAACTACTACACCAAACTGGCTCTCTCTTAACAGAATACAGCTGCCTATTATTCACACTGCCATGCTACCATGTCTGTTAGTTCAAAACATACATCCACATACAGGAAAGTGAAAAGAGAGGAAGTCAATCTGCTTCAAGGTCCAACGTGTAGTAAATTGTAGAACTGTATGAAAATAATGGTATATTAGCTCGATGGAGGGGCTAGAATGTCCTATACTTTTGCTTATGCCATTCCAGAGCAACAAATAGTTGGAGCAAAGTCAGCTTTTAGGTAAGAAAATATTTTACCATCTCTGGTGGACTTAAAAGAAAGCTAAGACATATTGAGGCCAGATATGTACTTAATTCAAAGGATTCTTAAGGTCAATATACAGTTGAAGCCAGAAGTTTTTCTTTTAGGCTTGATGTACTGTATAAACAGTTTGAAAGAAAATTTGGGACTTAGTTTTTATACATGATAACAGCAGCAAGACTTTTATATGCACAAGTGTGAAACGACTTACAAATTCCTAAAGTGGAAGAAAAATATCATAGTGTTTACATAGATGTTACAGAGATGTTTATGTAGAGTAGTGTTCTTGGAGGTGAAATGAGAATAATGGTTATTATGTTCTGGGGACAAATAATTACATATATTAATTTGATTTTCAGACTAAATTTGTATTTTTGAATGTGTATGTGTTTTTCAACTATAAACCTATTACATGGAATTTCATGCTGGAAAATAAATATGGATTCTCCATATCTTTCTAATTGCTAGGAGACAAGTTCTTCAATATTGAAAAATAAATTAATGGTCTCAATTACTCAATGGATTGAAGACCTGATATGACTTGTGACATGAATAAATTGCTTATAGACATAGATTATATATGGCTGGTTACAATGAAATATGGTCATCCTCTATGAAACTATTGTGTACAATTGTATATGCATATATACATGTATGAGAAGACTATCTCCATCATTTATATCTATCTATCTATCTATCTATCTATCTATCTATCTATCTATCTATCTATCATCTATCGCAAGCAATGGAGAAAGAAAGAAAGAAAGAAAGAAAGAAAGAAAGAAAGAAAGAAAGAAAGAAAGAAAGAAAGAAAGAAAGAAAGGAAGGAAGGAAGGAAGGAAGGAAGGAAGGAAGGAAGGAAGGAAGGAAGGAAGTTATCTATCTATCTATCTATCTATCTATCTATCTATCTATCTATCTATCTATCTATCTGGAGAGCCAGTTTGGTGTCCTGGTAAAGGAATCAGGCTAGAAACTGGGAGACCATGAGTTTTAGTCCCACTTTAGGCACAAAGCCAGTTGGATAACTGTCAGGCTCAGCCCAAGAATGGCAAAGAATCAATCCAGTCAAACTTCAGTTTGCTCAAACTGTATAGACAGAATCTTTCCAGACTAAATCTTTCCAGACTAAAGCTACTCTACCTAACCTGAACGAAAATAACCTGGAAGGCTCTAGGGTGTGGTTATTCTGAACCTGTCTTTCCATGATCCAGCTCTGGATTGTGTTTTCCCTTATCTTGCTCCCGTCCTTGGAATGTGCCCCCTCCTTCCTCAGAATCAACTGTTTTATTGTAGTCCATCACATCACCTCCCCCTTCATAGACACATTCTATCAAAGTGACATTGGGACATTGGGACATATGACCTCTTTCTCAGCCCTAGGAAGGAGGCAATGGCAAACCACTTCTGAAAAACCTTGCCAAGAAAACTGTAGGGATTTGTCCATGCCTAGGGATTTGTCTGTAGGGATTTGTCCATGCCATTTGTCCAGTCTCAGAGTATCAGACATGATTTAACATATTAAAAAATATCTATCATCTATCTATCTATCTATCTATCTATCTATCTATCTATCTATCTATCTATCTATCTATCTATCTATCTATCTATCTATCTTTTCAGAGGAATCACACAATAATTATTTGATCATTCTCTTAGTCACATTCATAATCATTTCACCATATAGTAAACCTGAATTCTGAATATTTTTACTATGTGCACTCACTCAATACCTGCTACAAAGGAGTTACCGTTTGCCTCCATACTCACTTATTGCTCATATATATACCCTACTTGCCCTGGATGAAAGACATCCCATTTACATTTTGTTGAGACTTGTCCTCGCAACAGACCCTCTTTCTTACACCTAGTCCATTCTTGCAGCAGCTGAAGTGAGTCCAAGGTGTAACAGGTTGAAAGTAATGTTTTCTCCAGGAAAACAGAAAAAAACCTCCCATGCAAATGTTCTAAACTGAATAGAGGAGTGTTCTTCAGAAGTCAGCAACTTGTAGGCTCCAATTAGCTTGCTGCAGGATTGCTCCCTCTGTCCCTCCACAGCCACAGCTGTGATGAACTCTGAGCCTCATGGCCATAGCTGTAGTCATTTCTCCTTGGCTGATAGCAGAATCCCACCCAGCAACTCTTTTGTTTTGGGGTATGTGGTTGGGTCACCAAAAATGAACCTTTCATGAGAGTGATACTCCCTTTGGTAAGTGATTTGCTCGACTGCTTCTCAGTCCAACCCTGTCCTTGTGACTAGCAAGCAGTGGGGGTGGCAGAGTAATGCAATTGTCAGTGGACAAGCGGACCTCTGTTTGTGGTTCTGGTGTAATAAAGGAGGGTGTTCCATGTTCCCTGATCAATTTCACCCTCTCCTCCCCAGAGCTGTGCTTTCCTCATTTTCAGAAAACACAGGGCAAGGAAAAGAGAGTAAAATTTACCAGACTGGAGTATGAAAAGAATCACTGTATGTGGCCACCAGCACTGACTGGCCTCATTGCCAAAGCAACATAAGGATAGTTGAAGGGTCAGCACTTTTTGGACTTTTCTTCCATCTCAAGTATGAGAGATAAAAACATTGGTGAGATGCTACGTTCTGCCCCCTCTCCCTCTTTTTTTTTTTTGAAAGACTGTGTTTGGTATACTCCAACTTTTATATACTGGTTCAGTTGCTAAATAAGAATTTTTTTTCTTCTGTAAATGTTTGGCTGTTACTCAAGGTTGCTTTTAATCCATTCTTTACTGCCTTTTCAGGTTTGCTTTAGGACTAAAGGTTAATGGAAGGCTTTAATTAGATTGTCACAGCATGTAGATGAATACGCTAGGGTTCTTGGGAGTTAACTTCAACTTATCTGTAAAGAGCCATGGAAATGGCCTTGAAGGGAATATTCAGAAGCCACTGCAGAAACAACAAGGGCAGAAGCATTCCTTAAGCCTTGTGACAGGAGATAGTGATAGGAAGAGAGTCAATGAGGTATAAGAGGGAAGGAAGATAAAACACAAGTAGACTTGCAATACTCTGTTACTATATCCTATTTCAAAAAATATAGTTCTAGTCTTCCTGGGGAGTTGGTTTCCTGATCTGGTCTACCTTGTAGGGCTGACATTATCCTACTTTCTATTAGGGATAGCGGGTTGCTCAATTGCAAAGGCAAAATTGGTAATGAGGACAACTGCACAATCTGTCAGAAGACCCTTATTAAAATTAAACTCCCAGGCTCAGTGACAGGGGGTTGTTTCATTACCTGATCTAATTCCATGCCTTGGACTTGTTAACCAAGAGGTTATTCACTGTGTTGAGACCTTATCACATGGGTAGATGAAGGAAGCTTGGGTTACACAGGCACCATCACTATTATGACCAGAATCATTTTGGAGACCAATGTTACATTCTGGTAAGGGAAAAGAGAAAGAGAAGGAGAAGGAGAAGGAGAAGGAGAAGGAGAAGGAGAAGGAGAAGGAGAAGGAGAAGGAGAAGGAGAAGGAGAAGGAGAAGGAGGAGGAAGAGAAGGAGGAGGAGGAGGAGGAGGAGGAGGAGGAGGAGGAGGAGGAGGAGGCGGCAATGGCAAACCAGTTCTGTATTGTTGCTAAAAAAAAAGTATACAGTATAGGTTACAAAATCACCAGGAACTAAGTTTCACTCAAATATTTGTATTTTGGAAAGCTGTCATTTGGTGCTGTAGTCAAGTCAGCAAATAATTGTCACAATATGTGAAATCCTAATTGTCAAATGAGGATTTTAGGATATAGAGAGATGGAGACGGAGACGGAGAGACGGAGAGACGGAGAGACGGAGAGATGGAGAGATGGATATGGAGTCCCTCTTCCGGGGAAGATGGGTGGTGATAAAATATATATATATATATATATATATATATATATATATATATATATATATATAAATTTTTATGAAACCACATGAGTAAGCATTCACACAGGTGTCAGAATGTTACGAATGCATTCACATGGTGGTAGTGGGAAACCTCAAAAGTTCTTACAGCACTTTTACTTTGTTCAATAGTAGCTTAGTGTTCTTAAAGTACATTTTTCCAGGCATAACTAAGTATACCTAGAAGGAAATATTTTACCAATTTTGAATGGTTTCGTTACCTCATCCTCTCTTTTCCAAAATTAATCCAATTTGCAAAAAACCTAAATTTTATCCATAATAATGATTTTGAGTATTAAAGTTGGGGGAGTTGCCTTGAAAACAAATCTGTTCGTTATAGATCTAATAGACTATGGTTGCAAAATATGACCATCAAAAAAGCCTCTTGATAAATTTCAAATCCAGTGCTCCAGGATTTTTATCTAAATGACAATTTTCAAAAAACAAAAGAAAACAAAACAAAAAATCACACAGTATAATGTAAGAGTAAAATCTTTGGATACATACATACATACATACATACATACATACATACATACATACATATTTCTGATATAGACTAGACAAGGTTGTTCAACAAACCATAGCTTTGGCAATAGCTCAGTACTAGAATAAAATATTTTTTCACACAAAATCTTTCCAGTGGTAGCATTAAAGAGAAATGGATTTTATTAGAAAGGGCACAGAGCTGTTCACTCTCCTACTCTAATTCTTTTCTTGGCATCTGTGAAAGATATCTTTTTCTTGGCATTCTGTGAGTTCTTTAAAAAATATTCCATATTGAAAGCAGAACAAACAAAATATATTCATGCAGATTACTGTTAACATCAACTTCCTTTCATATAAATATATTCCAGAAGACAATATATACATTTTGTGATGGATTAATATATTATTATACAAAATCAGGTGAAATCAAAAGTATATGATTCAACATTCCATATTTACCAGGGGTAGTTCCTATTTTGTAGTTTCTATGCTTTTAATAGATACTATATTCTTAGTTATTAATGTTTGTGTGTGTGTGTGCTGGGAAATGTTAGATATTCCATTTAAAAAGGAGAGAATAATAATAAAATAAACTGTATTAGTTTCTAGGCCATCCAACTCTCCATAATATTCTATCCTTATAGTCATACCACTAATACTTTTATCCCCTTTTTGTTCAAGAACTTTAATGATGATTCACATCTGTCTTCTCTTTTGCTGACCTAAAAAGTATAACAAGGGGGGAAAAAACTACCTGTTCTGGCTACCATAGGTTTTCAAGAAAGAGAAATAAAATGAATTTCTTCATGCATCATAACCTATTGACTCTCTAATGCAATGTTGTATGCTTCTATATGGCTGTATACAAAAACAAAGACACAAACATCTGTTTGTTCTTATAGGGAGAGCTGCACACCCATCCAGCTACTCTTTCTACTGAAAGATCCACTTGAGTAACTGGCTTCTAGGAATTAGGAATCATGGTAAGGTAAGAATTTTCCCCAATGGAAACTCCCCAGAGGTTCAATAACTTAAAGGGAAAGCAAGTTTTATGGCAATTTCAAATACACCAGAATAAAGATGTTTTTTTCTCTGTGCTTGCAACTAACTCTTTTCCAATTGTTGGTCTTATTTTCATCTAGATTTCTGCAGTCTTTTACTTTGCTGACCTTAACTTTTCTTTATTCCCCATTCACTCATCTTTTTCTTCCATTGGCTTTCTCAAATAAAAGTCTCTTTTTTATGTCTCTGCACATATTTTTCATGATGTTTTGGTTGATCAGCCTTTCAACCACAATACTTTTTACCATTCTGCTTCTAAAATACCATCTTATCCTACTCCCTTTTTATATTACTCAAGTCTATCTCCACTTACTCCTTGACTCAGCCATATATTTATCACTACTGTGTATGCTGGAAAGAATCAACCTTCATGCTATGATTCTCCATATTAGGAATGGGAAAATGTTTCAGATAAAGAAGCACAATTATTTCAGTGTAATAAATTTTGCTGAAGCCCAAGTAAGAAGCAAATGAGGTGGACAGAGCAATATTATCTCTGTACTCAGTAGTTTATTTGTTAGGGCATAAAATAGTATGTGTACAGAGGAATATTTTTTGTTAACTTGCTAAAGCTTTAATGTGTTATATTAACTCAGCTTCTTTGCTAGGAAAGAGAAGCACTTACTCAAAGCACAGAGAGGAATCACAGTGAGACACAGTGGCATAAAGAAACTCAGCTTACTATGGAAAAGAAACAGAAGGGGCCATGAGGCTGGCAGGGATGTTACCTGACCAGGGAGAAGAACATGATGAGGTTAGGAGGTCTAGGATCAGTGCATGGAACAGAACTTTTCCAGCCTATGATTATTATTGGCATTTATTATTCTGATTTCATGCTTTCTGCATGATATTCAGTAGCCAACATCTAATAATCCAGAGCATGGATTATGTTGCTTTTCAGTTCTGTACTACTGTTGTGAAAAAAGAAAAAAATCTGTATTTTTTCAATTTTTCTTATTAATGGGAAAATGCTTTCTTTTTTTTTCCCCCAAAAGAGAAGAACAAATTAATGAATTGCTCATGGGTAAAATGCAAGAGGCACTTGCCTTAGTTATGAGATGGCAAAAGGATATGTGTCCTTTTGTGCAGAATACAAAAATCTTTCCATTAGTCTGAATGTTCTAGGGAAGTGTTTCTCAACCTTGGCAACTTTCAGATGCATGGACTTCAACTCCCAGAATTCTCAGAGTTGAAGTCCATGCATCTGAAAGTTGCCAAGGTTGAGAAACACTGCTCTAGGGCTACCAAACAGCTCAATTCAACCCAGAGGAAGAAATCATGAGTTGCTTCTCCTATCACATAGCTTTTTTTTTTAATCAGTTAATATGTGCAGCCAAGGAGCCTAGGAAGAGAAGATGTATATCAGAAAAAATCAGCCACAACACCCTCTACCTTATGACAGAAAAAATGCAGGCAGAAATAATAGCTATTTGGAGAAATAATTTGGAGAAATTGAAATACAATTTTGGCACAGTATTATTCTATACTATGTTCAGCAACATATCATTGTAATATATGAAATAGAAGAGGTATTTAACAAGTATTGTTTAGAAATAATGTGGGTATACAGATGCAGCCAAATGTATTGGTACTCCTCCATTTTTTCCCAAAGAATCCCAATTTGCCATGAAATAAGTTGAAACTGACACAAGTAAATGGCATCCACCATTCTTTTTTCCACAGTCCATAGAACAGACACTTTGCTTTTGATGTATGACTTAAGACATACTTGTAAATAATAAAACAAATTAAAATGGCAACTGTTGGTGGACCAATTGTGATCCTTCCTAAAGAAAGTGATTCTGGCAACAGTAAAGAAGCAGAATGCATTACAGTAAATACATGATGACTATACAGTAAATACTTTGATGACTTTTTAGAAGCTGCAGTTAGTACAAAACATGCAGTCTACTTGTTGAGTGGTGACTTTTCCAGGTTGTCTATTTCAAATAGAAGCTACTGTCCATTTCACATACCTATGTGGGTATACAGAGAATTTGTGAGAGATTGGGGGAGTGGTTCAGAAGTTAGTGCTTTATGATTATGGTCCATAACTCTGAAACAGGCTTCCCCTAGAAATCTGCATGCCATCCCCCTCTTCCTATGTAAGGAGGTGATAAGAACATAATTGTTATGGGGATTTTTTTTTTCAAAGTTGAAGATAATGGTTCTTTGAGAGACACCAAAAGAATTACAATAACACATTTAATTATGCATGTTTTAAATGATATTATGTGGTTCAGGTTGATGATTTTATGTTGTAGACTATTGTAGTGGTATAAATATATATCTCTATATATAGATTCTTTTTGGCTTAAAAATGAGACAGAGAGAGAGCAAGTTACCAAGTGACAGATGCTGTTTTTGGGGAACAGCCAGAATTTCTCCATTGGCTTCTCCCTGAAGCCAAGTGAAAGAGATATCACATACAACATCTCAGCTACACTGATTATGTGTTCATAAGTGATAAAACTACTTAAAAAGTTGAATTAAAACATATTTTTATTTTATGCATCAAAATATGAATTTTTTTTTAGTTTTGATCTCTTTGATGTTTCTGAAACCTAATTGACATTTGCTAGATTTTGACCTCCAGTAACTTGCTAGGCATGGTGGCTTAGCAGTTAAGATGCCAGGCTTGTCGATCGGAAGGTTGAAAGTTCAGAGGTTCGAGACCCTAGTCCCACGTGACGGAGTTAGCTCCCACACTCGCCCCAGCTCTTGCCAACATAGCAATTCAAAAGCATGCAAATGCAAGTAGATGGATAGGTACCACTTTGGTGGGAAGATAACAGTGTTCCACGCATGTCATGCCGGCCACATGACCGCAGAAGCATCTTCGGACAACGCTGGCTCTTCGGCTAACAAACAGAGATGAGCACCGGCCCCTAGAGTCAAACACGACTGTGTGTGGGAACCTTTACCTTGACTTTAACTTGGTAGGCATTTGTGTGAAAAGAATATGGAAGATGTTTCTACCCCTCTCTCCTGGACTTTAGAAAAAAACTGAAGACCTGGCTATGTCATCAGGCATGGGGAGGGGAGGGGAATAGCCAGTCTTGGGGTTGGCTGGCCCCTTAGATCTGTTTTGACCAGCCTTGTTGATCAGTGGAATAAGATCTACCACCTTTGGATCAAATTATATGATGTTGTAGGTGTATGTATGTATGTATGTATGTATGTATGTATGTATATATATATATATATATATATGCAATTTTATATTGTTATTATTGATATTTATTGTTTTAATTCTTTTAAATTGTTGTGAACCGCCCAGGGTCCCTCCTTGTGGGGGAGATGGGCGGGATATAAATGTAATAAATAAATAAATAAATAAATAAATAAATAAATAAATTCAAAATTATTATTAAATAAATAAGAATTTTATAAAATATTGTGTTATAGTCCCAATTCCTGTCTTGGTTGTTTCAGAACCACCATATTACATCCTATTTTCATTTCAATTCCTTTTTCAATCTGGGTCCATTCACCATTCTGATTTCTATGTCATAACTAAGTCATTATTTTGTTATTCCTGAAAATGTTTTATAACATCATAAAAATGAAAAAAGCCAACATTTTCTAAAAGGACAATTAATACATTTAAAACTGAATTACAGGGAGTCCTCGACTTATGACGGCAATTAAGACTGGATTTTCCATCGCTAAGCAATGCAGTTGTAAAGCTTGACTACATTGCTTAGTGACGGCAATCCCTTCAGTCCCATTTGCTGTCATTAACAAAATCTCACAGTCATTAGGTGAGGTAACTTCCTGCCGAGGACATAACCAAGTGAGTGGGTAAGCTGGGAGGACAGATGCTGAAGCTGAAGCTCAAATACTTTGGCCACCTAATGCGAAGAGAGGACTCACTGGAAAAGACCCTGATGCTGGGAAACACTGAAGGCAAAAGGAGAAGAGGACGGCAGAGGATGAGATGGTTAGATAGCATCACCGATGTAATGAACATGAATTTGAGTAAACTCCAAGAGACAGTGGAGGACAGGAAGGCCTGGCGTGCTATGGTCCATGAGGTCACGAAGAGTCGGACACGACTAAACGACTGAACAATCTACCTTTCTATCTGTCTCTTTCAAGAACCTCCCACTTTCTGTGATGGGCACAGAATCTTTTCAAAGTATATTATGAAGAAATAATCCACTTCTTTAGTGCAAAGGAACAGGTACACAGTAGTAACTCAAGCTGTAACAAAAGAGATGCAAATACAGAGAACAATTTCTAGGATCTGAAGTAGGAGCAGCAGCTTTTTATTGCTGCTGGAATTAAACTAATACCAGCTAATGTGGATAAAGTTATAAGAACATAAGATGAACTTTACTGAATCATGCGAAGGGTACTTTGGTCCAGCATTCTGTATTCCATCATGTTTAACCAGATTCATTCAGGAAGCTCACAAACACACTGAAGAGGAAAACAATACTCTTCCACTCTTACTTACTTACTACTTACAGCAGGCGTGTCCAATCTGTGGACTGCATGCGGCCCTGAACAGCTAGTCATGTAGCCCCAAAAAATCGTAAACATTTAACATTATTTTGCAATTTTTTGGTTGCTGTTCTCTCTTCTGTTTCACAGCCAGGTCCCCACAAAAAATAGACAATCCCAGTTCATTTGAAACAGTAACAATGCTCAGGATAGTTACATCGCCTGCGTAGAGCATCCGCTTCTCCTCTTGGCTTCCCACGCAGGCAGGCAGCAACCTTCCGCCGGTTTGCGAGCAGCCACCAAACACAGTTTTGCAACTTGAATCACAAGCCAAGTGGAGTCTGCTGCTCTACCATTAATGCATCTGTAGTTAGTAGGCGAAGATTGGAGGAGGCTGCCACTCAGAGCAGAGCCGAGATGCCAAGCAGGAAGGGGAGGCCACCAGCAGCTCTGGCAGAAAAATGCACCGTTAGCAGCAGTCGCCAATGGGTGATGGTTCTCCCAGGTAAAAGCTGACAAGCACCTTGAGAACTCACTGAGAATTGCAACCACTTTCATCGAACCAGACATTGATGCATTAGTTTCACAAAAACAAGGTCAAATATCCCTCTAGTTTTATGTTGGCCTCATTTTTAAAATTTTATAATAAAAATATTAAAAAATAAATGAAGTTTTATTACTTATATACATTAACTATATTATATATTTTATGTGTGACCCAAGACAATTCCTGTTCACTCAGTGTGGCCCAGGGAAGCCAAAAGGTTGGACACCATGACTTACAGTACATGATTTATACCGCTGCCCATCTTACAATGGTGACGCTGGGCAGTGTACAAGGATTAAAACACAGCATGCATCCTCAGCACTCAAAGATAAAACATCAACCCTTGCCCTCTAGTAGCTAATATTCAAGGAATCCTGCCATTGATACTATAGTTAACAAACAGAAATCAAGTCTAGTAGCCTTCTCAATGATTAATTAATTAAAACCTTTTAAAAATGAGCATATTGATGACCATCATCACAACTGATGGTGCTGAGTTATATATAGTAGTTTATCTATGCATTGAATAAATTGATTCTGAATCCCATTGTGTTTAATATCAGTGAAGGATTTCAAGGAAGGATTTTTATGGAATTTTATATTTCCTTAATTTTATTAAGGAATCCATTTATGCCAACTTGGAAAATCCTTCCTTGAATAGAGGTGGGGGCCTCAGGCACAATCTTTCCCCTATTTTCCTTCCTGCTTTGTCTTCTGTGCCTAGGAAGATTAAGAACATTTCACAATCTCAACAACAGCAAGGTAATCTTAACGATCCTCCTTTGGATGATAAAGGGACTTAGAAATAACATCTCAAAATAACCATGACCTAGCCCCAGGTGCAAGGTCACACAGCCACCTAGAAACATATTTAAGGATTCCCTTACTAACTTTGCTCAGTCTGAAGAAGCTCCTTGGATAAGGAGCGAAACGTTTCCACTGAGAAAATAGAAATCCAGTTGACATGATTCAAGCTACAGACAATTCCACCTGGATAACTGAGAACCTTCATAGACGTTCATTACCTAAGCAGATTATTTTTTCTCAGAACAACAACTCTATAAAGTTCTCTATTTAAAAAAAAACATATGTAGCAAAGCTTACAATACAGTTTCTTTTTGGGGGGATGGGTAAAGGTTCATAAGAAAAATAGGTACCATGGGAATTAGTACTGCCTTTGTTCTGTATCAGTTAAATATACTGAGTATCCTTAGACTTCCTAATCAGGAAGAACAACCTTTGGCATTGCTTGTATGAAAATAATCAATGTTTATTATACTGTCTGCATTTTAGGTTATCTAGTTTTCATTTTTAAATTATGTACTACAGTTTCATATTCTAGACTTGGATTTCTGTAATCTTGTCATGCAAATCTTTGTACCAGAGATTAAAAGATATATCAGTTTTATTAATAAGGATGCTCTTAGACTGTAATTTTCAGTAATGCACATAAGATGCAATAAAATGGATTTATATGTTGTCTTTATCAAATTGATACAATGAATAATCTTTGCAATAGTCAGAGACTCTCTGGATTTAAAGATTATCTTTCTCTTTATCTTGTCAAAGCTTCAGGTTTATATCTTATCAGAAAGATGGTACAAGTAGCTCACATTTAGTTTCTTTAATGTAGCATTAGCATACAAATGTGACAGCTTCAACTCTCTAAAATGTTCAAGGTGGCCCCTTTCACACATCTTTCTCATCACAAAACAACTCTTCGGTATCTGTGTGTTCCTTCTTCCTACAAATGTTTTTCTGACAGTTTTGTCAATGACTCTGTTTGGAAATGAAGTAACATGGTGCTATAAAGCATGGCAAAAGATGGATTTGCATGATTTAGCTTCAGCATCTGTTTGATATTTTGCTTCAGCTTTCACTTAATACCCAGTAAGATGACGCTTTGTTTGCCAACAACATCGGAGACAGAAGCACGCATTTCTGACTTATCCCTGCAGAAGTGCTCATGGGAAGCTAAAACGTAATTATAGATTACAAATTATTACCTAAATTCTTCATCTCCAGCTTGTTATTAAAATAAGTGCTCAATATATTAGGTGCTCAATATCAATACTATGAATAATGAATAAAAACAGTCCACCACAAATGCAGTTTAGGTTTGAAGTGCTTCACATATGCCATAGTTCTTCATGATTTTACTGAACAAATATAAGAGATATCCCAAAGAGGCTTTTAGATGTGAACAATAGTGTATAATATATTGCCCTAACATTTCACATTAGCAGTAGCCAATAACAAAAGGTTATCTGTATATGTTTGTTTATTTATAAGATTTATAAACTGCCTCATTCCAGAGGCTCTAGGTGGTATACAAAATCAGAACACAATAAAAGGAACTATATAATAAAAACAATTAAACAGTAAACACCAACAAACCATGATAGCCCAGATCTTCCTCTGTCGGCCTAATTACCAAAGCCAGGTAATATCTGCTTAATTCCCGAAAAGCCAGATTTGAACTATTCTCTGGAAGACCATTAGACTGAGGGCTATTCTTGTCTCAGGGAGTAAGCTGATGCAAAATAGGGGAGACCCACAGAAAATGCCTACTCTGTGCCTCCTCCGCTCATACCGCCCTGATAGAAAGGAGACTTCAGAAGGCATTCCTTGTTCAGTAAGTTTGGGTGGGCAGAATTTACATCTCTAAGATACCCATGCCCATGTTCTATTTCATTCCAACCCCACTCTTGGGTAATATAATTTGGTCCCTCTTCCAGGTGCCCAACTAGAGACCTCCCACCACCTTTTGGAATGTGAGTCCTAGCCTGCTACTCAAACACCAAGTTTGTCTTTTGGTTGAAGAGGGGGAAAAAGTGCCCTCTTGCTTTACAACAATAAAGTTCTATGTTAATATTTAACCCAGATAGGTTTCACCATTATAAATTACTTTCCTTAAATACCAATATCTTCAAAAGAGTTTTGTGCCATCCAAAAACTTTTATCTTACAATGTAAACATTAGCTAGTCCAGTAAAAATTATTCTTATTATCATGTTTTGTGTTTTTGTTGTTTTGGAAAAAAAATGAGACAATTTATTCATTTAAGATGTTTCATCTTTAAATAGTAATCATAAAATAAAACTATTAAAGAGAGAAAAAAACATCATTGGGACTTACATACTGTATAAACCAATAAACCAATCTGACAGTCTTTTTCCTCCTCCTCCTCTTCCACCTCCTGTACTGATCCCTATGTACCAAAATATGAAACAGTACCATCAGTTATAAATAAACAAACCCTCAAAATAGTCAAATTACATGCAAATGATTACTATTCATGTTTAGTAAACATTGAATACACACTGACCAGGCAAGTAATCCCAGATAAAACCAGAGTGAGACGAATATATAATTATGACTCTCTAGAACAATGAACAGGAGAGTTGGAGAAGACCAACTTTAACACTGATTTCCAAATCTTCCTTGTATTAATGAGAAGGTAGAGAGAAATATGTTGTTCAGTTTGAAAAGCAAAGACAAAACTGTGTTCTATGAGAGTTTGTTTCTATTTTGAATTAGGTTACAAGCTTGGTCTATGAAGGTTCTCAGTCATCCAGGTGGAATTGTCTGTAGCTTGAATCATGTCAACTGGATTTCTATTTTCTCAGTGGAAACATTTCACTCCTTATCCAAGCAGCTTCTTCAGTCTGAGCAAAGTTAGTAAGGGAATCCTAAAATATGTTTCTAGGTAGCTGTGTGACCTTACACCTGGGGCTAGGTCATGGGTATATTGAGATGTTATTTTAAGTCCTTTTATCATCTAAAGGAGGATAGTTAAGATCACCATGCTGCTGTTGAGCTTGTGAAATGGTCTTAATCTTCCTAGGCACAGAAGACAAAGCAGGGAGGAATGTAGGGAATGACCAGGTTCTTTCGTTTACTCTGAGTCTCAGCCCTATCTGTCGCTGTTTTAGGTCTGGTATATTTAGATTTGGTGAATTGGTGAATATCCAAATCGGGCCTTCACCAAATCTAAATCTACCAGACCTAAAACAGAAACAGATAGGGCTGAGACTCAGAGTAAACGAAAGAACCTGGTCATTCCCTACATGGCTGGCGTGTCTGAAAAGATAAAACGGATATTTGGCAAACACCACATACCTGTATATTTCAAACCCACCAACACACTGAGACAGAGGCTTGTACACCCCAAAGATCAAACTCCAAAACACAAGGAAAGCAATGTAGTTTATGCAATCCAGTGCAGTGAGGAGTGCTCTGAACTCTACATTGGAGAAACCAAACAACCTATGTACAGGAGGATGGCCCAACACAGGAGAAGTAACACCACAGGACCAGAGTCAGCAGTTTATCTTCATCTAAAGGAAAAAGGACACTCATTTGAGGACATTAATGTTCACATTTTAGACAGAGAAGATAGGTGGTTTGAGAGAGGGGTCAAGGAATCCATTTATGCCAACTTGGAAAATCCTTTCTTGAATAGAGGTGGGGGCCTCAGGCACAATCTTCCCCCCAACTTCCTCCCTGCTTTGTCTTCTGTGCCTAGGAAGATTAAGACCATTTCACAAGCTCAACAGCAGCATGGTAATCTTAATGATCCTCCTTTAGATGATAAAAAGACTTAAAATAACATCTCAATATAACCATGACCTAGCCCCAGGTGTAAGGTCACACAGCTACCTAGAAACATATTTAGGATTCCCTTACTAACTTTGCTCAGACTGAAGAAGCTCCTTGGATAAGGAGCGAAACGTTTCCACTGAGAAAATAGAAATCCAGTTGACATGATTCAAGTTACAAGCTTGGGAAATTCCTTCTCTCTCATGCTTCCAAAGTGGTTGAGAACCATTGAAAAAGAAATCTATTAGATACAGAATGCAAGATACAGATGCATGTTTGCCTACACACAAACAATTAAGTGGATGAGGGAATGTGGGCTAATTTAAGGATGATTAAGGCTATGAATGGCAACTGGTTGTGACAAGTACATACTGTATGCCTAATATTGATTGCAATATATTTCACATATTGAGGAAACATGCTTGTTGACTTCCCATATGCATCTAGTTGGATATTGCTTGAATAGAATGATGGGCTATACAGTATATGTTGATACTTTGCTCTACCACAGTACTTCCAATGGTATTTATAGTAAAAATAATTTACTTAGGATACAAAAGGGTAAGGGATTGGGCCTTCTGGGGGATATATTAAAATATGGCATAAAGGGATGTAATATTTTCCTTACCAAATGCATTTGGTTCCCAAAAAGGAGTAGGAGGAGTGACAATCATCTCTTTCCTGCTTCTCCTGATGAAAGCAATTCCATCAGAGGAAACTCTATTTGGATTTCACTGAAACGATTATGTTTAATTCTTTTCTTGCTGATATGTGGACATTCATTAATTTGCCTGTTCAATGAGCAAAAGTTTCTGCTGCATCATAAATTAGCATTCCTGATATGTTCCAGAATCCTTCACTGATAGCCATATTTGATTGTGCTCATGTGCTCTGCCTTGCTGGAATCTGTTTTGTCTCATTCTTTCCTCCCATAAATATCTGGCAATTGCAACATAATATACAGTGGCAATCAAGACATAAGCAGAATGTCTGCCTGATTCCTGAATCTACTGTCAGTGCTTTTGGTTTGCTGTCATTTTATTTTAACTTGAAATGGTTTTGATGGATATGTATTATTTATGAAAATAATAAACAAAAAGAAAAAGAAAAAAGAAATTTCTCCATAGATTCTTGCATTGTATAAACAAAGTTAGTCAATCTGAAGATAAAATAGATCAATTTAAAAGTCTAGGATTTCCTCTGTTCCTGTAACGTTAATTATAGTCATGGAGTGTCATCTCATTTGACATTTATGGGGATTTATTCATCATAGATCAAATAGGAGAAGTCATTGCATTTTGTTGTCTTTGGTTACCGAGTCCGAAGCCAGACAAGAAAGGGCAGTAAATATATCTGGCTGGTTTTTACTGGTGATTGGCTTCTGCTGTTTCTGTTGCTTGACAGGTTGTAGTGCTCAGCAGGGAGCATGTGTTCCCACATGCTTTCTGAAATATTAATATACAAAATCATGCTGAGGTTTCTGATAGTAGCAGATTGGCTGCTCTGCGGTTTTCTGATTAGAGATACATTGGTAATTCCGAGAAACCAGTGGCACCTAAATGGGCTCTGCCTAATAAGGTTCTGAAAGCTGATAGCATAATTTAAGAGGACCTAGACTTACTAAGCTATAGACCTGGCTGACGCCAGCAAATTGCAGTGTTGTTAATGCTTCTGGTAGAGACATCTTTTAGTCAACCAAAAGCAAATATATTAAGTGAAAAATTGATTTGTGGTTCACAAAGAGATGCTAGCCTCCTAGTTTATGTTTGACAGGCTTGTGCTCCTCATGTTTAAGCTGAAAGATTTTGGAATGCCTTTCTTCCTTAAGCTTTTTAGGATGTTACCTTCAAAAAGGTTCCCTTTGACATTCCTTCAAAAGAAATATAATTACCTTACAAAAAACTTCCAGTGTTATAATCTTGCACAACATGTGTCTCCTGAGAAATCTGGAAACAATTTAACAGACAAAGTGCAGTGAAAGAGGAGAGGGCAGCCTTTTACTTTGAGCATAGTGATTATATCATATAAGCATATTAGACTTGGTAGAAATGGAATATAAAAGAAAGCATGATTAAAATTGGCACTAAAATTTATATTATGTTTTGAGAATCAATTTTAATTAAATGAGGTGATGGCAAGCTAATTGTGTTTTTAAAATGAATCTTCATTCTAAATGTTTAATCACAAATATGTTTGCAAAAGAATATTTCCTGTAATTTTTCAGGTAAATAATACTGAATTGTTCTATAATACCTGCAGCTACGAATAAGCAAGGTACAAGCAGTGGAAGAAATGTTTTCTCTATGGTAGTCTTTTGGAATCTGGCTGATCTTGACAAACTATATACATTGATTCCCTGGTTTGGTGCTCCTCCTGCCAGCTTGATTTTGCTTGGTTGGTATAATGGCTGTTAGTTCAACATATACAGTATGGAGGGCACCCAGTTAGTCTGCCCTGTACTAAAAGTTCAAAATGAATGGGCAACCTATGTCCTATAGGACACATGTGTCATTCCAGCACCCCATTTGTAGCTCTCAACCAGTATCCTGAGATCATGTTGCTTAATTGTGGTGGCAAAGTAGCCAAAACTAATTGGTACATTTTATTTCCTCTTAAATTAAGCACTATTAAACTCCCCAAACTGTCCAAATTTGCCCCTCTTGGTGAGCTTTATGGCTAGAATCAGAGAATGAGTCTTGTGGAATACAGACTATGCCTGTCTCCACTTTCTCCCTTCTAATGCTCCCTCTCCCTGTAATGCTATAAAAGAGGAGAGGAGAGGAGAGGAGAGGAGAGGAGAGGAGAGGAGAGGAGAGGAGAGGAGAGGAGAGAAGACAGCATCTTGTAACTAGGTGGTTTCCTGTAGTTTCAAAAAGGTTGAGGGCAGAGCTGTAACTCTACAATTCTCAAATATTGGACACTTATTTTAGTTGGCTAATAAGTTAAATTAATTTGATAGGAAAATAATGCTGTTTTAATGACTAACTCTGTTTTTGGATACCTGTCCATCCACTGTGCTCAACTTAGGGGTTGAGAAGTTCTACCCCTCCATATGTTGCTGATATACAACTCCCAGTACCCCCAGCTAGCACAGTTAATGATGAAGAAGGTTACTATCAATCAACAATATCACCTAGGGCCACCTGTTCCCCTCCCTCCATATGTTGCTGATATACAACTCCCAGTACCCCCAGCCAGCACAGTTAATGATGAAGAAGGTTGCTATCAACAATATCACCTATGACCACCTGTTTCCCCTACCTCCCCTTATATTTCGTGTTTAATCCATTTAATCATGTCCAATTCTCAGAGACATGTCCCTGCAGTATTCTTGGCAAGGTTTTTCAGAAGTGGTTTGCCATTGCTTCCTTACAAGGGCTAAGAGAAAGTGACTGGCCCAAGGTCACCCAGCTGGCTTTGTGCCTAAAGCGGGACTGGAAATCACAGTCTCCCAGTTTCCAGCCTGATGCCTTAACCATTATACCAAACTGACTCTCAGGTATTTATAAATACAGGTAGATAAAAATGACAAGCACTTAAGCTTTTGGTGCTCTCTCCTTACAAATATGTCTTTCAAAAGAGAGCTCTGCAAGCTCTCCAATGTAGAGCTAGCAAAGCAAAGGGGGAAGAAAGAAAAGAAAACATGCTTCATCTTTATATTTAGTCAGACATTCAAAATTATTGAATTATTGAATTAAATTATCTTATTTTATCCTAAAGATGCACTAGTTATCTTTGAGAAAAAGGCTGATACAATAAAAGTAGCATTTATAACCTTAGCAGCCCACTTCTGTTTTTAGTGCAGTAAAAGTTTGGATCAGTGCCTGAAAGTATTAGCCTGGCATCCATTCACTCATTGTCAAGAGAATTCAACCTGCCCCATTATAATGAGTTTAAAAGTAAGCTCAACCTTGAGCCTGTATTTAGAATGTTGAGAACTGAAGCTCCAGCTGTACCTGAAAGATCAGCATGGAAGTAGAATATCGTATGAGCACAAGAGAGAATAAAGTTAGTGTTTATATATGGCTAAATGAAGGAGGTGAGAACTGAAAAAGTGAATTAATCCTAAATTAATGTTAACCCCCAAGAATTCTTCTAGAACATTTAATAAGGTGATAAATCTCATGGTTGGCTCCTCATGCCAATGTCAGAGAATCCACTCAACACCCCCCCCCCATGTTTTCCATATATGGAATTGAAATTGCAATATTTCAATATTTGCAGCAGGCCCTGCTTACAGCCACTCATGCCCTAGTCACCTCCAGATTGGACTATTGTAATGTGCTCTACATGGGGCTGCCCTTGAAGAGTATCCAGAAGCTTCAGCTGGTACAAAATGCAGCGGCACAGACAGTTATGTGCACTCCTAGAACAGCACATTATACACTTCTGCTCCATGAGCTGCACTGGTTGCCAGTTTGCCTCCAGGTCCAATTCAAGATGCTGGTTTCTACCTTTAAAGCCCTTCACGGCATGGGGCCAGGTTATCTGAGAAACCACCTCTCCCCAATTACATCAGCCTGCCCCATCAGATCTAGCAGAGAAGGCATGCTGAGGGCATCATCAGCTAGGGACGTACATTTGGTGGGTTCCAGGCGTCAGGCCTTCTCTACTGTGGTGCCTGCCTTGTACAACATTCTCTCCCCCCCCCCCCCCCAATATTAGATTAGTTCCATCCCTTTTGACCTTCTGGAATTCCCTCAAGACCTGGCTATGTCACCAGGCCTGGGACTCCCAGGCTTAGATGGCTGCATTGCTGAGTTACCTTTCCTTATTCTCTCTTGACTTAGGTTTGTATATTTGTTTTTTTATCATATTTAAGTTTTAATATTGAGTTTTATATTTTTATACTGATTGTTTACAGCACATGCAGATGCAACTGGGCACAACTTAAGAAATAGCTTTATGAACCTGGAAAAGACATGACAAATTTAATGATTCAAAGGCAGCTGCTTCATATGCTCATGTGTGTTGCAAGACTCTCTGAAGGATTTCCACAGTCTTGGTAAGTACAAAATATTCTAATGAAGTCAAAGCTAATTATTAAGTTGTATGTTTTTATCAAGCAGATATTTACTATTTTACCCATGGCTGGAGACCTTTATAAGGTAAGGCTTCCAGTTGTGGTTAGAACTATAAGCAAAATCACCTAAACTCTCAAAAATCTTTCGAAGTTGAGGACACTGAGGGTATGGCATGGTATATGCCTACAATCCCATTAATCCTATGTATGCACTAGTAAATCACTGAATAGAACCAGGGCTTTTTAATACTCTGGGACATAATATTCATTTGACCTCTGTCCCTCTACTTTTTTCTTGCTGAATTTTCTTGCTCTTCTGCTTGTGTCCCCTCCACATTGTTATCTGGGGAAATATCCCCCACCCCCATTGTTCTTTCTAATGGACCTGCATAGGACTTGTGCATCCAAGCACAGAGAATTAAAAAAAAAAGTTCCATCATTGTCTGTTTACATATTATCAGTCTGTGCTTCTAAGAGGAAAAGGTCAGTAAGACCTTCAATAGTTGAAAATAAAAAATGCATGTTATATTAAGACAAGACAGTTTATGTTGGTTTCTGAGCGAAGAGAGAAAATAACTCTTAAGATGAACTGGATAAAAATAGACATTTAATTAATGTTGAAAAATAAATTGTTATGTATTTTAATTGATTTTCTATCTTGTTATCTGGAAATATATTTTCTATATATGGGTATTTTTTTCTGTTCAATTCATGAACATAAATAAAAAAATATTTATTTAAAAATTTACATCGCTACCCATCTCAAACAATGTCACTCTGGGAGGCTTATAAAAAACAACCAAAATAAATCACAATAAACAGTAATAGTAATAATTGATAATACATGATCTAGCTCACATTCTTACCCTGTTCTGATGGAAACTTACTCATCTTGGTCCAAATGCTTGTGGAAATAACCATGTTTTTAAAGTCTTCTTAAAGCCCAGGAAGGTTGGGGCCAAGTGAACATTAGGGGTGGAGGGTGGGAGTGTAGTGGAGATCATTCCAAAGGGCAGACACTTGTATTGAGAAGGTACACTATCTGAGTCCCATTAGATGTCACTGTTTCAAAGAGGGGACCCAACACAAACTCATCTTATTGGGGTGGGGCAGGCACATGTCCTTAGGGAGAGGCAGTCCTTCAAATAACCTAGTCCTGTGCCATGGAGGGCTTTCTGGTGATAACAGCATATTGAATTGTTCATGGAATCTATAGGGATTCAGTTCAGCTTGCAAAGTAATAATGTTACATGGGCTCACTGAGGTGCACTCATAACTACCTGCACCACTGCATTCAGGACCAGTTGTAGTTTCCACTTGGTCTTCAAGGCTCTCCTGATCAGAACTGCCAAATGCTCTTCAAGCAAGAGCTATGAATCCAGGAAAATCCCCAGACTGGACACTAGGTCTGAGTGAGGAAGTTCAACTCCATTTTGAACCAAGGATGGACAATCTCCAGTTCTGGGATCCAGGAGACTCAAAACTCACAGCCACTCACTCTTGACAGGGTTGAGCTGAAGTCTATTCTTCTCCATCCAGACCTTCACAGCCTCCGGTCACTGGAATAGAATCTCAGTAGCTTCACTTGTTCTCTCAGGGGCAGAGATATACAGTTGAATATCATCAGCTTATTGATGTACTGCATCCCATGACAATGAATTATCTCCCCCAGTAGTTTCCTGTAGATGTAGACCAGAGCTTTCCCACCCTCCCTTTATCTTTGTGAGTACTAGGGAAGTGTGTTGTCTGAGACGTTTTCTCAGGTCACATTTCTGGTCCAGACTCAGCCCTCTTTTATCTGACCATTGTCTTGTAGTGGCTCTTCCTCCTGTCCCTCAAAGCCATTCCCTCTTTCCTCTACAGTAATTTGAACAATAATAAGATAAAAAGAGGAAGATCTAGTCTCCACATTAAAACTGCTCCTTTTTATCATGATTTTTATTAATTGCCATTGAGTTTCTGGAAAAGGATTGGCTGATGTATATTTTAAGAGGGTTACCAATATTATTCCTATTAGATAATTTACAAAGATGCATTATTGAGAAAAATTTTATGGCAAACCAAGCCCCTTCAAATCTCTTTGGTTAAACTAAAGTTGTCCTGTGATCATGGTGGTTTTAATTTATTGGACTTTCAACCTTACCACTGGGCTTTTATTTTAACATCTACTGTATATTTCTGTGAAAAGTGAACTTTCTTGAATATTGCTCTTTTGGGTTTGATTGGAGAGTAAATGTGTGACTCCTTTCAAATCTTGACAAGTTTTAGGGTCAACATATAATAAAAAGGAACTGTTTCCAGTTTTGAAAACCGCCAGACATATTTGGTCATTTATAAGTAAGCAATTAAATCCTGATCTGGAATCACATGAGAAATTGTTATAGAATAATTTGAAGATAGCAGCGAAAATGTTTTATTTGGAAGGCCTGGATCAAGCAAGGGATAAATATTTTAAACCAATTGATTCATAAGGGTTATTTTCAGTATTTTGATAGGCTATTTTCTGACTATGATCATCTGAATCATCTGCTTGGCAGTATACTCTTTTAAAACATATATTCACAAAGCAATGTTGCCCAGAAGCTTTACCTGGAATTTAGTTAGAAGTTCTTGAGAGTTAGTATATTTGAAGTGAATCCAAGTCATTTTTACATGAAACTAAGAAAATAGGATGAAAATTGGCACTGGTAACATATATGAAATAATGCCATAAAGAACTGGAATATCCAGGTTTTGAAAATAAATGGCTCCAAGATTTTTTTTAAATTATTTATTTATTTATTTATTTATTTATTATTTATAAACCCTTATGACTTAAGAATAAAGTTAATTCATGAGAAAAATTTGTTTCATGTTTATTGGACTTTATTATATAAAAAGGCAGGAAATATTATTATTATTATTATTATTATTATTATTATTATTATTTCAATTTATTCCCCGCCCATCTCCCTTGCAAGGGACTCTGGGCGGGTTACAACAATTGAAAGTTAAAAACTATAAAAATATCATCTAAAAATACAATAATAATAAAATAATAATATACAATAATAAATTATCTAAATCCAAGATGGATTGGAGACCATGGTGTAGATCGTATTCCTACGGGGCCAGCCAACCCCAGGAGGCACTGCCACCTCTGTCATCCCAGGCTCGATGGCAGAGCCAGGTCTTGAGGGCCTTCCGGAAGGCCAGGAGCGAGGGGGCGAGTCTCACCTCCGGGGGCAAGATGTTCCATAAGGCGGGCGCTATCGCAGAGAAGGCACGTCTCCTGGACCCCGCCAGATGGAATTCTCTTGTTGAGGGGGTCCGAAGCATGCCCTCCCTGCATGCACGGGTGGGGCGGGCCGACGTTATCGGGACGAGACGGTCCCTCAGGTACCCTGGCCCTATGCCATATAGGGCTTTAAAGGTCATCACCAACACCTTGAATTGGACCCGGAAGCAAACTGGTAGCCAATGCAGCTCGCGTAGCAGAGGTGTTACATGTGCCGATCTCATGGCACCCATAACTGCTCGCACCGCAGCATTCTGAACCAGCTGAAGCTTCTGGATACTCTTCAGGGGTAGCCCCATGTAGAGCGCATTACAGTAATCTATACGGGAGATGACAAGGGCGTGAGTGACTGTTCAGAGGGCCTCCCGATCCAGGAAAGGGCGTAACTGGCGCACCACACGTTATTATATAATAATAATAACGCTAAAAGAATGTTTTTAAAAGGTTGTATATCAAATTCCTTGTTCTGATATTGTTAAAAAATGTGAGGATTCTCTGACACACTTGCTTTGGTCATTTCCTGTCATGGGTCCCTTTTGCTTTCAAGTTAATATGTTAATTTTGTGAGGAGATATAACAGCTAAAGATTTAAGTGTGATGCTGTATTATATTCCTGAAATATGGAATTTGACATTTTATGAAGGACTCTGCCTTTAACTTGCCAAAGAAAATTATTTTATATAGTTAGAAAGAAATCTACACTCCTAATGTTAAACAATGGATTCAAGATATTTGTTTTTTAACAATTTTTGAATTTTTTTTATTCAATTATTTCTAAAAATAAGCAGATAAACCAATAAGTGGAGTCCTTGGTGCTCTCTGAGCCTTGTTGTTTTCTTGCAGACATTTCATTGCCAGGCTAGGCAACATCTTCAGTGCATATTAATATAAATATAATTTTTATATTTATATTTATATTTACAGTATATTTATATTTTTATATTTATATTTATATTTATATTTATATTTATATTTATATTTATATTTATATTTATATTATTTATTAAAATATATAAAAACCAATATGTTTTTATATATTTTTTATTTCATAATACATTTACGGTTTGAATAAATTTTATATTAATATCATATCTATCCTTTTTTATTTTTTCCTTTATTTTTCCCCATAAGTTTAGTTTAGTTTAATCACTGTAATACATGCATTCCTTTATCGTGTGTGTGTGTGTGTATCCCCACTACCCTCAATTTTATTTTTCCCATGAAAAATATGAAACCAAACTGTATCAGTGTTTGGTGGATGCAGTTGGTGCTTTGTGTGAATAAGATCCTTGATTTCTATTTGAGTTCCTGAGATGTAATTGGTTTTCACATGGCTAGTTTCATTTCAGACCATCCCTGTGAACATGTAGAGATTGAGAGAGGACATAGCAGAACCAACAGGACACATACCTCTACCACAGTTATAATTTTTGAATATTTAAACAGAGCTATTTTCAGTTATTTTATTTTATTTTTATTTTATTTGTTTATTATTAATTTTTATTATTTTATTATTTTATTTTTTATTTATTTTATTTATTATTTTATTTTATATTTATTTTATTTATTTTCAGCTATTTTCAGCTATTTTACTTTGGCCACCTAATGCGAAGAGAGGACTCACTGGAAAAGACCCTGATGCTGGGAAAGACTGAAGGCAAAAGGAGAAGGGGACGGCAGAGGATGAGATGGTTAGATAGCATCACTGATGTAATGAACATGAATTTGAGTAAACTCCGGGAGACAGTGGAGGACAGAAAGGCCTGGTGTGCTATGGTCCTTGAGGTCACGAAGAGTCAGACACGACTAAACGACTGAACAACAACAACAACAACAACAAATTTTCAGGGGGGAAAATAGACATTTGGTATTTACTTGATTAAAATGTAGTAAAGAACCTTTCAGACCATCATTCCCAAACTTGGAACCCTCCTATCAGCCCCACTAGGTAGACCAGACCAGTAAACCAAGTTGACAGGAAAGCTAAAAGTACTTTTATTGACATTGGCCATAATAACAGAACCTTGCAAGTCAGATTCCTTCCCCTCCATATCCTCCAGTGAATTAGGGAGGGTCTGCCTGAACTGCTTCTGAATGTTATCTCATTACTCTGGACTTAAAAAATGTTTCAGCCCCTTTTGCCTAGATAGCAGTTCTTGCATATTTCCATACTTCCTTACTCTCTACAGATGTGTTGGGACTGCATTACCCACCATTCCCAACCCATTTGATCTCTGTAATCTTTCCAGTTTCTTGTAATTGTGGTCCACAAATATTTGGAAAGCACAGGGCTACCATATATGGGCTGAAAAAAATCTAGATAACTACTAGCTGGTAGCTGAGAGATATAGAAAACTTGTTACTGCCATACAGCAGTCACTGGGATTTTTGCCACCCAGATACAGTATTCCTAGGAAAGTATACATTAGGGAAGGTTGTTTAAAGGGTTCCCCAGGAAAATTGCAAGCCCTGCATCTGAGCAGATTATATTCAGCAAAACAAGAACTTGGTGAAACTTGATAGAATCATCTAAAAAACCCTGAAGGAACAGAAAAGCATTTTTTTTTCAAACACAATCCTCAGCATAGAAGTTAGGAATATTTTAAGTGCAGCATGGTATGCTATGTCTACAAGAAGCCCAGAATATCTAACTTAGCTCCACCCTGTTACTAGGCAACACAAAAGCAAAGACATTTTGTCTGCTCTCTGAATAATTCCTACTAGAAATGCTCCTTTATCTGGTCTTATGCCATTGTATTCTAGGGAAAATCATGGTTGCCATGACCTAGTTCTAGTGATAGGTTTCCCCATGTTATCAATTCACTACCATTTAGAAGACTCTTGGCAAAATTTCCGATTCTGTGCTGAACATACCTTGTGCCCATTAAGAACTTTAGACGTAAAACCACATTCATCACTTTAGGAGTTACCAGCCGTTTTACATGGGTATTTACCTGGCAGAACTCCCACAGTGAATATAAGATTAACATGTTAAATTAAACCATACAAAGGTGGTATATCAACCTACTGCATTTCTTTGTAGTCCTATTTCTCTGAAATTCTTTGGAAATATCAAGCAAAAAATAAGTGCCATATGTTATTCCAGATTTTGTTTTAGGTGAAACTCAGTGGCAGTCCTGATCATCAAAGCTGATCAAGTTTTGGACAATCAGTGATCTAAGGAGAACAAATTAATAGTTGCATCATCTTTATTCGGTGGATTCTTTAAAGCAATTACATTATTTTTAAGGCTTAGATGGTAACATGAAAAAAAAGTTGAGTTGCTCTAATAACAGAGAGCTGTTGTACGTGCACAAAGTCTGAAGCACTTCTGAGTAATTTTGAAAACACGAGCAATTTTGTTTGATGCTTACAACCATGATGCACTGTTTAACCATTTAATTTTATTATGATGGCATAGTTTTATTCATGTTTAGGGAAGTCCAGTGAAACTTACCTCCGGATACATATGGAAATGATAGCAACATTTAAAATCAGAAGTACCATTAACGCACCAGACAAACCTCACTTAATTCTGTATAATTTGATAGAGTCTGAGATCTCACTGGGTTGCTGATTTAGTAACCTCTGAAAAGGTTTCTAGTATGAGGAAAGCAACCATATAGTTCTTCTATTACAAATCACGATCATGGTGTGCTGCGTTTATGCATATTGCTCTTACTGACATTTGCTTCTGCCAGGCACACACTGATATCTATTTGTCAGAGCTGGAAGTGATTCATGCAGCTCCTTATGTTCTCCACAGCTTTTAAAAATAATCTGAAAGAGCATATGGTAACTGTGCTATGTCTATTACTTCAGTTGTGTGAGATAATATAACTGGCTTCCATGGAATCTATGTCTCAACACGCAGAAAGGTGCTCTTCCTAAGAACAGTAATCATTTTTCCAGGATTTGCAACTGTTCAAAAATACACAGGTGTCTTAGTCCATGGGTTGAATTCATAGATCTGTTCAGCTAAAGGCATACAGCAGAAAACTGAGCCTGAGTCTACACTTTTTCTTTTTTCATATCTTTACTTATCCTTGATTTGTCATCAGAGTATTAGCTCACGAGGTTGCTACTCATTATGAGAAAAAAATTATGATCTAAAATTCTGGATTATGACTTACCATATAACTTACCATGACAGAAATCAGCCAATAAAATAGGCATTATGTAATGATTTTTCTCTTCATTTATTTTGGCTCAGCAGGTGGCACAACATTGCTGACCATGGGTGAGCTTGGAAACTGAGTAGGCTTGGGTTGCTTAATATTTGGATTGGAGACCACTAGGCAATATTAGAACTAGAACTGGATTTAGAAGTTTATAAAGAGACAAAGAAGTTAAAAAGCAAACAACGAAATACCCCATTAAAAGGTGATGACAAATTATTTCTGCACTCTTGCTTTTTTTTAAAAAAAAAAAACCTATAAGACATGTCCATATAACCACCAGGAGATAGTAGAAAAACATTACATGGGCATGCCAGTGTAGTTAAGAGGAGCTGAGACTGGTTAAAAGAAGAATGTCGTTTTTAAGGATGTTTAATGTTGATGTATATTATCACCCTGATTATTTAACTTATATGCCGAGTACATCATGAGAAATGCTGGGCTGGATGAATCACAAGCCAGGAGAAATATCAACAACCTCAGATATGCAGACGATACCACCCTAATGGCAGAAAGTGAAGAGGAACTAAAGAGCCTCTTGATGAGGGTGAAAGGAGAGAGTGCAAAAGCTGGCTTGAAACTCAACATTAAAAAAACTCAGATCATGGCATCTGGTCCCATCACTTCCTGGCAAATAGAAGGGGAAGAAATGGAAGCAGTGACAGATTTTATTTTCTTGGGCTCCAAGATCATCGCAGACGGTGACTGCAGCCATGAAATTAAAAGACGCTTGCTCCTTGGGAGGAAAGCTATGGCAAACCTAGACAGCATATTAAAAAGCAGAGACATCACCTTGCTGACAAAGGTCCGTATAGTTAAAGCTATGGTTTTTCCAGTAGTAATGTATGGCTGTGAGAGTTGGACCATAAGGAAGGCTGAGCGCCGAAGAATTGATGCTTTCGAACTGTGGTGCTGGAGAAGACTCTTAAGAGTCCCTTGGACTGTAAGGAGGTCAAATCCTAAAGGAAATCAACCCTGACTGCTCATTGGAAGGACAGATGCTGAAGCTGAAGCTCAAATACTTTGGCCACCTAATGCGAAGAGAGGACTCACTGGAAAAGACCCTGATGCTGGGAAAGACTGAAGGCAAAAGGAGAAGGGGACGGCAGAGGATGAGATGGTTAGATAGCATCACCGATGTAATGAACATGAATTTGAGTAAACTCCGGGTGACAGTGGAGGACAGGAAGGCCTGGCGTGCTATGGTCCATGAGGTCATGAAGAGTCGGACACGACTAAATGACTGAACAACAACAACAACAAAAATGTTGATTCTGAAAAATTATTTATGTTTCAGGGTCAAGTTAAACATTTAGGCATTGAGTGATTGCTAGGGACCCTAAGCCCAAAATGTAGATAAGTATAAGACAATTAAAGAAAGCAGAGCTAGGTCAAACATTAAATCTTAATCCATTTCAATATAATACAAATAAAATTATATATAATTAATAAGATTACCTTCCATATAATTAAAAATTACAATTTGTCTGCAACATGCTATTGTTCTTAGTGGGAACTTAAACAAAGCATACTGAATTGTTTTGTGGCCCTGGAGTCTCAGGTTGCATACTCCCGCTTTATGATTTCATTTTGGATTTCTTGAATTATCTTGTGCTATCTGGACTCACATAAGATATGATGTATTTTATATGTTTCTATAAATCACTGGAAAATAAGGTAGGGGTGGTTATTGTATTATTGTGTGTTGAGAACCACTGAGAATCCTGTTGATTGTGGTGGGTAGAAACTGAATTAATTAATTCACTGAAAATGACATTCTTAAAAAAAGTTTTAAATTGTGATGACAAATTTTGTTTGAAATGTATGTTTCATTTTATTTCAATCTTAACAATATTAGTAACCCTGCTGCCATACTCTGATTTTCATGTATGGAAATTTATGTTACAATCTAACACATTTTACCCAAAGAAGTATACAAATACATGCAAGCAACATTGTTTATGTACACATAAACATATTTTATTAACAAAAAGATGAAAACACAGTTCAAAACACATGTTCTCACTAGTATCAAATCCATTTTAAAGATGGAGGGATTATGGAAGATGCATAGAAATATTTTCTGGAAATTAGTAATAGAGTCTACTTTGGGGGGAAAGTACTCTGAGTTGTTTGAACTATTGAAGATAAAAGAACTTCGAAAGTACTGGATACTTTAGAAGACAATACTAGAAATGTGAATTCCTGAAGTTTTAAATTCAGAATGTTTCAAGTTATATTTAATAATAGTTAAAAAAAAGCACTCTACCTACAGTAGATCCAACTTAGTGCTGTGGGCAAGAGTACAACCTATACATGACTAGAGAAGTAAGCCTCATTGAGTTTAATGAAGATAGGATGGCTTCCTTTTATTTTCATAAAATTGAAAAGGAGTTTTAAAGATCTTCAGAAAGAAAGAGAAATTGCAAAACAAGTAGATGAGTGGTTTTACAAAGGCTATTTTGTTCATGAAGTATATACAGTATGTCAATACAAATGAAGTCTTACTAAAAGTTTTATTTAGGAATCCTCTAGAAATAAGTAGCCAGAAGTTAAAATAAAGCCCAAACTTTTTCAGACATACAAGACATTTTTTTGATATTTATCATAAGAGAGGCAAAATGAAGGAAAACAGAGACTGCTGATATATAGTTACTCACCTTTCCAGTAGATGGTGGTGCAGATGTGCTTAAGAGATTGTTCTGTAAACTGAAGCAAACCATATGCACTCATTTTTTCCACATATAGATTATCAAGGCCTTTTTCCCCACACATTTGAGCATTCTAATTAAATAGCGAGAATCTGTAAAATATGGGAAAATGAACAACATGAGCTTTTACTCTAGATACAAATCCTTCAAAACTACCTCTAGAGATTCTATTTTTAGAGAGAATCTCTGCTGATTTATACAAATGTTCATAAATGAAAGACAGCAATATGTACAAATCAATAGTGCCTATAACTATGTAGCCTTGTAAATCTGAGTGATGGCACAAAATCTTATGTTCTTTCACAATAATTTACAACAGCAATCCTACTATAATATTCCTTTTAAAATTTCATTTTCTTAACTAAGATTGATCTATCTATATCACCAGTGATAGGAATCAAACTTTACTTCAATGTATTGTCGAAGGCTTTCACGGCCGGAGTTCAATGGCTGTTGTGGGTCTTCCGGGCTGTGTGGCCGTGTTCTGGAAGTTGTGGTTCCTAACGTTTCGCCAGCATCTGTGGCCAGCATCTTCAGAGGGCAGGAGCACAGATAGAAGCAAAATCTCTGTGCCCAGGTAGAGTGGCAATGTTCTATTTATAGAGCTAAATTATAGGAGATTAGGTGGGTTTTTTTTTTTGTTGTTGTTGTGTTGAAATGTTAACGAGTGGCTGATGAGCGTGATTAGCATGTTCATTGTGAGAAGTATTCCCATGACCTGGTGGTTGGACTGAGTTCGTTGACCTTTTGCAGGCTGTGTTTTTCAGGACTGGTAGCCAGGTTTTGCTAATTTTTAAACTTTCTTCTTTTTTATTGTAACTGTGTTGGTGTTTGTGAATTTCAATGGCTTCTCTGTATAATCTGGTGTAGTGGCTTTTGGTGTTGTCCAGTATTTCTGTGTTTTCAAATAGGATTTTGTGTCCCGTTTGCTTGAGAGCATGTTCAGCTACTGAAGATTTTTCTGGTTGTTGTAGTCTGCAGTGTCTTTCATGTTCTTTTATCCTGGTGTGAATGCTTCGTTTTGTGGTTCCAATGTATACTTGTCCACAGCTGCATGGTATGCGGTATACTCCTGCAGCGGTGCGGGGGTCCCTTTTGTCTTTTGCTGATTTTAGCATTTGTTGTATTTTTCTGGTGGGTCTGAAGACTGTTTGAAAGTTGTGTTTTTCCATCAGTTTTCCCATGCGGTCAGTGACTCCTTTGATGTAGGGCAGGAATACTTTGTTTGTGGGGGGCTGTTTTTCTTCAGTTGGATGTTGTTTTCTTGGTTTGATGGCTCTTTTTATTTCATTCTTGGAATAGCCATTTGCCTGTAGGACCCAATTCAGATGGTTAAGTTCATTGTTGAGAAATTGGGTTTCACAGTTTCGATTAGCACGATCCACCAAGGTTTTGATCATGCCTCTCTTTTGTCGTGGGTGGTGATTGGAATTTTTGTGTAGATATCGGTCCGTATGGGTGGGTTTTCTGTATACTTTGTGTCCTAGTTTGAGGTCCGGATTGCGTATGACCAGCGTATCTAAAAATGGAAGTTTGCCATCAGTTTCTTTTTCCATAGTGAATTGTATATTGGGGTGGATGCCGTTTAGGTGGTCCAGAAATTTCTCCAGTTCTTCTTCAGTATGACTCCAAATTGCGAAGGTGTCATCCACGAACCGGAACCAGACTGTTGGTGTAATGGGTGCCGATTCCAAAGCCTGTTTTTCAAAGTGTTCCATGTAAAAGTTTGCTATGACTGGGCTCAGGGGGCTTCCCATGGCAACGCCATCCATCTGTTCGTAGAACTCATTCTCCCATTGAAAGTAACTAGTTGTTAGGCAGTGTTGAAATAAAGCTGTAATGTCTTCTGGGAAGATTTGCTTGATGAGTGCCAGGGTGTCCCTTACTGGCACCTTGGTAAACAGGGAGACCACGTCAAAGCTGACCAGTTTGTCCGTGTGGTTGAGTTTTAGGGTGCTGATTTTGTTGATGAAGTGTCCTGAGTCTTTGATGTGGGATGGAGTCTGTCCGATGTGGGTCTGTAAAAGGGTTGCCAAATGTTTGGATAATTCATATGTCGGGGAGCCAATGGCACTTACAATGGGTCTGAGTGGGATCGAGTCTTTGTGGATTTTGGGGAGTCCATATAGTCTAGGTGAGAGAGCTTCTGTCTTGCAAATACGTTGTAGTACGTTGGGATGCAGGGAGGAGCTCTTTATCAGTGTGTTGGTTTGCTTCATGATTTTGCTGGTCGGATCCCGTCTTATTGTTCTGTATGTGGTGGGGTCTAGTAATTCTCTGATTTTGTCTTTGTATTCATCTATGTTCATAATTACCGTGGCATTGCCTTTGTCCGCTGGAAGGATGATGATGTCTGGGTCCGAATTGAGGGTCTCTATGGCGTTTCTCTCCTTCTTAGTAATGTTGCTGGTGGGGGGCTTTGCTTTCCTTAGGATTCTTGCCACTTCACCCCTTATTTCTTCTGCTTCTTCCTCTGGACGTTGGTGAATGGCTGATTCCACATTGGCAATGATATCTTCCACTGGAATTCTGGTGGGTGTAATTGCAAAGTTTCCTCCTTTGCTTAGGATGGAGGTTTCTTCAGGAGAGAGCAGGCGTTCTGTCAAATTGATGACAATGCGTGAAGTATCCAGTGCCGGTTTTGGTTGACTGTTTTGGCATTTGTTGAATTTTTGCTTTTGTCTGTTTGTGTAGTCAAAGATGTCCTTTTCCATTTTTCTGTAGGATATGGTATCAATCTTGTCCCAATCCTGGCTTCTCATTTTGTGACTAAGGCTCATATGTGTGTCGAATAGATCTTTTTCTGTGATGGCAAGGTTTCGGCGGGTTGTGTGAATTCTCTCGCGCAGGAGGGCTTGTTCAAGGCGGTCGTAAATGCGGCTGGCTTGTGACGATTTGAAGGTCCTTTTCGTTCTGAGAAAAGCTGGAATGGTCCTGGTATCTCTGCATCGCACTAGGAAGGTTAAGGAGCAGAGAAGGTGTGCTTTTCTGTTCCGGAGTGTTTCCAGTCTCCGTGTCTGTCGGAACGTTTCCTCCCCGTAGAGGCGTTCAATGTATTGTCGAAGGCTTTCACGGCCGGAGTTCAATGGCTGTTGTGGGTCTTCCGGGCTGTGTGGCCGTGTTCTGGAAGTTGTGGTTCCTAACGTTTCGCCAGCATCTGTGGCCAGCATCTTCAGAGGGCAGGAGCACAGATAGAAGCAAAATCTCTGTGCCCAGGTAGAGTGGCAATGTTCTATTTATAGAGCTAAATTATAGGAGATTAGGTGGGGTTTTTTTTTTTTTTTTTGTTGTGTTGAAATGTTAACGAGTGGCTGATGAGCGTGATTAGCATGTTCATTGTGAGAAGTATTCCCATGACCTGGTGGTTGGACTGAGTTCGTTGACCTTTTGCAGGCTGTGTTTTTCAGGACTGGTAGCCAGGTTTTGCTAATTTTTAAACTTTCTTCTTTTTTATTGTAACTGTGTTGGTGTTTGTGAATTTCAATGGCTTCTCTGTATAATCTGGTGTAGTGGCTTTTGGTGTTGTCCAGTATTTCTGTGTTTTCAAATAGGATTTTGTGTCCCGTTTGCTTGAGAGCATGTTCAGCTACTGAAGATTTTTCTGGTTGTTGTAGTCTGCAGTGTCTTTCATGTTCTTTTATCCTGGTGTGAATGCTTCGTTTTGTGGTTCCAATGTATACTTGTCCACAGCTGCATGGTATGCGGTATACTCCTGCAGCGGTGCGGGGGTCCCTTTTGTCTTTTGCTGATTTTAGCATTTGTTGTATTTTTCTGGTGGGTCTGAAGACTGTTTGAAAGTTGTGTTTTTCCATCAGTTTTCCCATGCGGTCAGTGACTCCTTTGATGTAGGGCAGGAATACTTTGTTTGTGGGGGGCTGTTTTTCTTCAGTTGGATGTTGTTTTCTTGGTTTGATGGCTCTTTTTATTTCATTCTTGGAATAGCCATTTGCCTGTAGGACCCAATTCAGATGGTTAAGTTCATTGTTGAGAAATTGGGTTTCACAGTTTCGATTAGCACGATCCACCAAGGTTTTGATCATGCCTCTCTTTTGTCGTGGGTGGTGATTGGAATTTTTGTGTAGATATCGGTCCGTATGGGTGGGTTTTCTGTATACTTTGTGTCCTAGTTTGAGGTCCGGATTGCGTATGACCAGCGTATCTAAAAATGGAAGTTTGCCATCAGTTTCTTTTTCCATAGTGAATTGTATATTGGGGTGGATGCCGTTTAGGTGGTCCAGAAATTTCTCCAGTTCTTCTTCAGTATGACTCCAAATTGCGAAGGTGTCATCCACGAACCGGAACCAGACTGTTGGTGTAATGGGTGCCGATTCCAAAGCCTGTTTTTCAAAGTGTTCCATGTAAAAGTTTGCTATGACTGGGCTCAGGGGGCTTCCCATGGCAACGCCATCCATCTGTTCGTAGAACTCATTCTCCCATTGAAAGTAACTAGTTGTTAGGCAGTGTTGAAATAAAGCTGTAATGTCTTCTGGGAAGATTTGCTTGATGAGTGCCAGGGTGTCCCTTACTGGCACCTTGGTAAACAGGGAGACCACGTCAAAGCTGACCAGTTTGTCCGTGTGGTTGAGTTTTAGGGTGCTGATTTTGTTGATGAAGTGTCCTGAGTCTTTGATGTGGGATGGAGTGTAATTATGAACATAGATGAATACAAAGACAAAATCAGAGAATTACTAGACCCCACCACATACAGAACAATAAGACGGGATCCGACCAGCAAAATCATGATGCAAACCAACACACTGATAAAGAGCTCCTCCCTGCATCCCAACGTACTACAACGTATTTGCAAGACAGAAGCTCTCTCACCTAGACTATATGGACTCCCCAAAATCCACAAAGACTCGATCCCACTCAGACCCATTGTAAGTGCCATTGGCTCCCCGACATATGAATTATCCAAACATTTGGCAACCCTTTTACAGACCCACATCGGACAGACTCCATCCCACATCAAAGACTCAGGACACTTCATCAACAAAATCAGCACCCTAAAACTCAACCACACGGACAAACTGGTCAGCTTTGACGTGGTCTCCCTGTTTACCAAGGTGCCAGTAAGGGACACCCTGGCACTCATCAAGCAAATCTTCCCAGAAGACATTACAGCTTTATTTCAACACTGCCTAACAACTAGTTACTTTCAATGGGAGAATGAGTTCTACGAACAGATGGATGGCGTTGCCATGGGAAGCCCCCTGAGCCCAGTCATAGCAAACTTTTACATGGAACACTTTGAAAAACAGGCTTTGGAATCGGCACCCATTACACCAACAGTCTGGTTCCGGTTCGTGGATGACACCTTCGCAATTTGGAGTCATACTGAAGAAGAACTGGAGAAATTTCTGGACCACCTAAACGGCATCCACCCCAATATACAATTCACTATGGAAAAAGAAACTGATGGCAAACTTCCATTTTTAGATACGCTGGTCATACGCAATCCGGACCTCAAACTAGGACACAAAGTATACAGAAAACCCACCCATACGGACCGATATCTACACAAAAATTCCAATCACCACCCACGACAAAAGAGAGGCATGATCAAAACCTTGGTGGATCGTGCTAATCGAAACTGTGAAACCCAATTTCTCAACAATGAACTTAACCATCTGAATTGGGTCCTACAGGCAAATGGCTATTCCAAGAATGAAATAAAAAGAGCCATCAAACCAAGAAAACAACATCCAACTGAAGAAAAACAGCCCCCCACAAACAAAGTATTCCTGCCCTACATCAAAGGAGTCACTGACCGCATGGGAAAACTGATGGAAAAACACAACTTTCAAACAGTCTTCAGACCCACCAGAAAAATACAACAAATGCTAAAATCAGCAAAAGACAAAAGGGACCCCCGCACCGCTGCAGGAGTATACCGCATACCATGCAGCTGTGGACAAGTATACATTGGAACCACAAAACGAAGCATTCACACCAGGATAAAAGAACATGAAAGACACTGCAGACTACAACAACCAGAAAAATCTTCAGTAGCTGAACATGCTCTCAAGCAAACGGGACACAAAATCCTATTTGAAAACACAGAAATACTGGACAACACCAAAAGCCACTACACCAGATTATACAGAGAAGCCATTGAAATTCACAAACACCAACACAGTTACAATAAAAAAGAAGAAAGTTTAAAAATTAGCAAAACCTGGCTACCAGTCCTGAAAAACACAGCCTGCAAAAGGTCAACGAACTCAGTCCAACCACCAGGTCATGGGAATACTTCTCACAATGAACATGCTAATCACGCTCATCAGCCACTCGTTAACATTTCAACACAACAAAAAAAAAAAAAAAACCCACCTAATCTCCTATAATTTAGCTCTATAAATAGAACATTGCCACTCTACCTGGGCACAGAGATTTTGCTTCTATCTGTGCTCCTGCCCTCTGAAGATGCTGGCCACAGATGCTGGCGAAACGTTAGGAACCACAACTTCCAGAACACGGCCACACAGCCCGGAAGACCCACAACAGCCATTGAACTCCGGCCGTGAAAGCCTTCGACAATACATTGAACGCCTCTACGGGGAGGAAACGTTCCGACAGACACGGAGACTGGAAACACTCCGGAACAGAAAAGCACACCTTCTCTGCTCCTTAACCTTCCTAGTGCGATGCAGAGATACCAGGACCATTCCAGCTTTTCTCAGAACGAAAAGGACCTTCAAATCGTCACAAGCCAGCCGCATTTACGACCGCCTTGAACAAGCCCTCCTGCGCGAGAGAATTCACACAACCCGCCGAAACCTTGCCATCACAGAAAAAGATCTATTCGACACACATATGAGCCTTAGTCACAAAATGAGAAGCCAGGATTGGGACAAGATTGATACCATATCCTACAGAAAAATGGAAAAGGACATCTTTGACTACACAAACAGACAAAAGCAAAAATTCAACAAATGCCAAAACAGTCAACCAAAACCGGCACTGGATACTTCACGCATTGTCATCAATTTGACAGAACGCCTGCTCTCTCCTGAAGAAACCTCCATCCTAAGCAAAGGAGGAAACTTTGCAATTACACCCACCAGAATTCCAGTGGAAGATATCATTGCCAATGTGGAATCAGCCATTCACCAACGTCCAGAGGAAGAAGCAGAAGAAATAAGGGGTGAAGTGGCAAGAATCCTAAGGAAAGCAAAGCCCCCCACCAGCAACATTACTAAGAAGGAGAGAAACGCCATAGAGACCCTCAATTCGGACCCAGACATCATCATCCTTCCAGCGGACAAAGGCAATGCCACGGTAATTATGAACATAGATGAATACAAAGACAAAATCAGAGAATTACTAGACCCCACCACATACAGAACAATAAGACGGGATCCGACCAGCAAAATCATGAAGCAAACCAACACACTGATAAAGAGCTCCTCCCTGCATCCCAACGTACTACAACGTATTTGCAAGACAGAAGCTCTCTCACCTAGACTATATGGACTCCCCAAAATCCACAAAGACTCGATCCCACTCAGACCCATTGTAAGTGCCATTGGCTCCCCGACATATGAATTATCCAAACATTTGGCAACCCTTTTACAGACCCACATCGGACAGACTCCATCCCACATCAAAGACTCAGGACACTTCATCAACAAAATCAGCACCCTAAAACTCAACCACACGGACAAACTGGTCAGCTTTGACGTGGTCTCCCTGTTTACCAAGGTGCCAGTAAGGGACACCCTGGCACTCATCAAGCAAATCTTCCCAGAAGACATTACAGCTTTATTTCAACACTGCCTAACAACTAGTTACTTTCAATGGGAGAATGAGTTCTACGAACAGATGGATGGCGTTGCCATGGGAAGCCCCCTGAGCCCAGTCATAGCAAACTTTTACATGGAACACTTTGAAAAACAGGCTTTGGAATCGGCACCCATTACACCAACAGTCTGGTTCCGGTTCGTGGATGACACCTTCGCAATTTGGAGTCATACTGAAGAAGAACTGGAGAAATTTCTGGACCACCTAAACGGCATCCACCCCAATATACAATTCACTATGGAAAAAGAAACTGATGGCAAACTTCCATTTTTAGATACGCTGGTCATACGCAATCCGGACCTCAAACTAGGACACAAAGTATACAGAAAACCCACCCATACGGACCGATATCTACACAAAAATTCCAATCACCACCCACGACAAAAGAGAGGCATGATCAAAACCTTGGTGGATCGTGCTAATCGAAACTGTGAAACCCAATTTCTCAACAATGAACTTAACCATCTGAATTGGGTCCTACAGGCAAATGGCTATTCCAAGAATGAAATAAAAAGAGCCATCAAACCAAGAAAACAACATCCAACTGAAGAAAAACAGCCCCCCACAAACAAAGTATTCCTGCCCTACATCAAAGGAGTCACTGACCGCATGGGAAAACTGATGGAAAAACACAACTTTCAAACAGTCTTCAGACCCACCAGAAAAATACAACAAATGCTAAAATCAGCAAAAGACAAAAGGGACCCCCGCACCGCTGCAGGAGTATACCGCATACCATGCAGCTGTGGACAAGTATACATTGGAACCACAAAACGAAGCATTCACACCAGGATAAAAGAACATGAAAGACACTGCAGACTACAACAACCAGAAAAATCTTCAGTAGCTGAACATGCTCTCAAGCAAACGGGACACAAAATCCTATTTGAAAACACAGAAATACTGGACAACACCAAAAGCCACTACACCAGATTATACAGAGAAGCCATTGAAATTCACAAACACCAACACAGTTACAATAAAAAAGAAGAAAGTTTAAAAATTAGCAAAACCTGGCTACCAGTCCTGAAAAACACAGCCTGCAAAAGGTCAACGAACTCAGTCCAACCACCAGGTCATGGGAATACTTCTCACAATGAACATGCTAATCACGCTCATCAGCCACTCGTTAACATTTCAACACAACAAAAAAAAAAAAAAAAACCCCACCTAATCTCCTATAATTTAGCTCTATAAATAGAACATTGCCACTCTACCTGGGCACAGAGATTTTGCTTCTATCTGTGCTCCTGCCCTCTGAAGATGCTGGCCACAGATGCTGGCGAAACGTTAGGAACCACAACTTCCAGAACACGGCCACACAGCCCGGAAGACCCACAACAGCCAAACTTTACTTCCTTATTCTGCATTTGTGTTATGACTGAGAATTAGATTTCATTTTAGCAACCATATATATTATGTGGAGAGCCAGTTTGGTGTAGTGGTTAAGGCACCAGGCTAGAAACCAGGAGACTGTGAGATCTAGTCCCACCTTCGGTACAAAGCCAGCTGGGTGACCTTGGGCCAGTCACTTTCTCTCAGCCCTAGGAAGGAGGCAGTGGCAAACCACTTTTGAAAAACCTTGCCAAGAAAACTGCAGGGTCTAGTCCAGGCACACTTCGAGAATCCGACATGACTGAACATACATACATACATACATGCATACATAATGAAACATATTTACTCATGTATTAAAACTCATTGAATTGAACTCCATAGGTCTATTGCTTTTGCATGTCTATGCAGAGTTCAATGGGACTTATTCCTCCTTAATGGGTATATGATTAAATCATACAACACAGCTTTACAGGCAGTCTATCCTTAACCATTCCCATAAACTACTTCTTAAAAGATTGCCTTTCTTCCCTCTGGTTTCTTCTTTCTCCACCCAACGTTTGCTATTCCCATCAGTCAACCAGCTCCACCTTCTTTAACCAGTACTGCAGTGCTCATTCTACCCACCACCTAATACTCTTCACTGGGGTAGAGGGAAGAAAGTGCTGTAGTGGAGTTATGAAATGATGTGTTCAGATGTAATTATACTTGGCAATCATCTGGGATTTCAGAGCACCATTCATAGTTCAGGCCAAAGCATGTTGTAGTTTATACACAACAAATAGACTCTCTGTGTTATACTCATAACCTCCAGCTTTTCTATCTTCATAATCCTGTTTTTCCATAGGGATTGTGAGTTGTGGGTTTGGGGATTTGGCGGCAACACAAATGAGGTGAAAGCGAAAGAGATTAATTGAATAAAAGAAGGTGACAAATAACAATGATCAGTTAAGAAATGTGTTGAAGGAAAAATATAGAGATTAAAAAACTTTGCATACCTTTTGCTGCCAGGAACTCCTTTCTCAAACACAAATGAGAGTGGATGTACCCCAAAGCTGGCAAGCTTATAACACTTTTCTGGGATCTGGTCTGCAATGAAATTCCATCTTTAAAAAGGTCCCCACATTATTTATAGTACACTACATTAAATTTCTAATTAAGTACACATATTTTTTTACATTTGCTTATAAGTTGCTAAATGCACATTTTTAGACAGTGCCAGTTTGCACATTCCCTCCTCCTTCCTCCAGGTGGGTAGCAAAGTCTGGCCAGAGCATGTTTTCAAAATAAATGATATGTTTGGCCTGAACTTGTGCTTGGAAACAGAAAGTAACTAGACAGTGAGCTAATGAGAAGATAGAGACCCAGAGGCCTGAAGAAACATATTTTATGTAAACCACTGAATCTCCTCCCTATAACAAATATTTTCCATGATGTTACTACACCTTCCCGAAATAGTCATTTTTGCTTCTGCTTACCTTTGAAAAGTAAACCAGAAGAACAAAAACAAGTCCAGAACCAAGTCCAGTAATTGACAGTTTGATGGACAGGATCTGGAGTTCACCCACTCTGCTTGATCTCATGAGATGGGTGGAAAGAACTGGAAATAGTGGTCTTTGGATAATCAGGCCCTAAGCCATACAAGGCTTTAAAGGTGATAGTGAGTGCATTTGAACTGCACTCAGAAGCCAACTGGTAACCACTGCAGCTCATGCAGCAGCAGGGACACATGAGAATAATGTGCTGCTCCCATCACTGCCCATGCTGCCACATTCTAGACCAGCTGTACCTTCCACATGATCTTCAAGGGCAGCCCAAGTAGAGCTCATTATAGTAATCTAATCACGAGGTCTGGGGCAGGTCACCTGCTCTTTAAACAGGAGCTGATTGTGCAAGAAGACCCCCAGATTGCATAGAAGTCTTGAATGAGGAAGTGCCACCCCATTGAGAGTTAATGTTGGAATATTCCTGGAACCAGGAAGCTTAAATAGACATCTTGTCCTCTATTTACCCTCAACCTCCTATCTTTTCCTGCTATGCATCAAAAGTAGTATTTTATGACTTATGCCAGCACAAACAGTACTGTCTGTCTTGCCTGTTGTACTTCATTTCATTGTCAATAAACGCTTCCACCTCTATTTGCTTTTGTGAGCTGTTGTAGGAAACACCTCTGACCCTGTGGTCATTGGCCACTTCCCTCCTAAGCCTGCTTCCTTTCCTGCTGGTTTAATGCATGGAGTCAAGCTGTTTAAGTCTGCAGTTCAGAAAAACCCTAAGTTGGAGGGGAAGGACCAGATTTTCTTCTTACTCGAAACAAATTAAGAATCAATTGTTTTTCCTCTAATTTCTCAGTAATCAAAAGTACCCAAAACCAAGCTCCAAGCTGCATTACTTCAAAATATTAATATACCTGCCAAAGAACCAACACCTTATAAAGAATAAAATGTCATGACATTTATATATAAATCAAATCACTGCTTCACTTTTACTTTTATACCTTTTTTCTAATGAAAAATATTGCCTTAAGTTATTTTTAATAGCATCTTTTATTATCCATGTTCTATACTGGATTAGTTTTGTTATGGTATCTTCTGTCACAGCAAAAGCAATACAAACCTATTTTCATGTGGAAGTATGTACTTTTATTGAAAAAGGTGTTGAAGCTTTATCCCTTGATAAACGATGCAGTTAAACATTTACCTTAACTCATATCCACTTTAGCCAAAGTTGTATTTCCACTGCATTCACTACCATTATTTCAATTATTGTTTGAACTGGAACAATTATTAAAACATATTTATAAGCTTTGGAATTGTAGATGGCCAAATTCCAAGTGAATAATGACAGGCTGCCTATTTAATTTCCCAAGCATTACTGCTAGGAAAAGAGACCTTTTATATCTTAGGTTCTATAACTGCCCAGTGGTCATTCCACCATTATTAAGCAGCTGTAGACTTTTCTTCAAAGGAGAAATGTCCAGGTTCCAAATGTCTTGGGTCCCATTCAACCTAAGGATACTATTACTAAAAGCTATTAAGGCCATTAGTGCATGTTAAAAAGAGAGGAGGAAGCCCTCTATTTATTCCACATACTTCACAATACTATTTACTAAAATTTTAAACTGGGGCCAGTTAGGACATGATGCTGGCTCCAGATTTAAAGAAGCCTTCAGATTCACTTTTGGCATTAGTTAAAACTAATTCCCTTTTGTATAAATGAATACCTCTGTGTTTATGCATGTGGCTGTTAAAAACATGTTTCTAATTCATGTAAAAACCACACTTGAGCTCCTGTTGCGACATCATGAAAAAAGGGAAAATTCATCATACATACAGAATACTGTACACAACATGCACACTGTTGTATATATTTTATGATTCAGAAAGAATATAGAAAGCTAGTTTTAAAAGTCAAGCTGAAAAGTTTTTTTCCTGTAGGAGTCAGAAATGCTCTTGCAAACTCCCCCCTCAGGAATGTTGATAGCTGGTGCCTAAAGGTCTAGTTAGTTTAGCCAATCAGAAAGTTACCTGTTGGTCCTATTCCAAATAAGTAATGGGTGAGTGGTCACATGTTACACATTGTCCACTCAGGTATTGCCAAGTTGTTGTAAAAAGGCTTTATATTGTAAATTGTAAATCTGCCTTTTGTTGTTCTGTTTTGTCTTCTCTACTATGTTTGGTGAGTGCAGAGAGGCAAATTGCCTCGAGCTATGTTAATTAAGCCATGTGCTTTCCCCGGCTGGGGAAGGCTGAAAAGCTAAGTTCCTGTTTCTTTGTTTTAAAATAAAAGCAGCATTTTTCTACTGCAAGTTTTCAGTTCATTTATCTCTTAATATTTCTATACCTCTGATCTCACAAATTATTAAAAACTACAAAAGGTTATGGACCCAGCAAAGCTCAGATGATCAGAGATAGAAATATGGACAGAGAAGTTCTGAACAATTTTGTTTGCATTTGAAGAGGCAAGTTTGGAAACTTGCTGGAAGCTACAAGCAGTTTTTGTTTGAGGAGGAGTCAAGCCTCATGGTTCATCCCAACAGGGGAGGAAGAAGAAAATGGCTGAAGCTTCAAGTTCTCAAGGTATGCCCTTGGAAAAGCTTTCTAATACTAATTACAGTATTTGAACTGGTCTTTGAAAATGGAGAGTTTCTTGAGGAGAGAAGATTTGTGGTCTGCCATAGCAGAAGCAATTCCTCAAAATCCAGACCAAGTTTGGCTGAGGCGGGATGAGAAATGTAAAGCTTCCATTATTTTAGCTGTGCAGGATGATCAGCTTATACATGTGAGAGGTAAAGAAACATCCAAGGACTTATGGGACTCTTTACATGATTTATATGTGAAAACCTCTCCTGGAAGCAAGGTTATTTTAACCAAAAAGCTCTACAAAGCCTACTTGCCAGAGCATGGAAATTTGCCAGAGCACCTTCATAAACTTCAGCAATACTTTGTGGAGCTTCAGGAACGTGGTTTGGAGTTTGCTCCTCTTATGAAAGCTTACATTATGCTGTCTTCGTTGAATGATTCCTGGGACACTTTAATTTGCACCATGGAGGGCATCCCTGAAGCTGATTTAACTCCATCGTTTGTGTCTGCTCGCCTTCTTGCTGAGTGGGAGAAAAGGCAGGAGAAGGTTGTGTCTACTTCTTCATTAAAGTCTTCTCGTGAAAAGCAGAGAGAACAGAAAATCTTTGAATTTCAAGCTGCTGCATTTTCAAGCAGGCGTTGTTTTAAATGTGGTTCTCCTGGGCATCTTCGCAAGGACTGTGACCTGTTGCCTAAAGGTAAGAAGATTTTTCAGAAGAAAGAAGCAACATCCAGGAAGAAGGCTCTACAATCTTCTCATATTGCACAGGTTGTTGAAAGCTGTGAAAATAAAGACTCTTGGGTCCTCGATAGCAGAGCAAATAGCTATATCTGTAATAATAAAGATTATTTTGTATCTTTGTCTAAAACTTTCCTTAGCTGATGGATCTATGTCTAAGATCATGGCTCAAGGTGAGATTTATCTTCCATGTTTGGGGGAAACTGTTCAAAATGTTTTATTTGTGCCTAATTTTCAAAGTAATCTCTTGTCTGTGGGTCAGTTAGTAGTATCTGGGTATGTTATAACTTTTAAGAAAGAGGGCTGTGAAATTAGGAAGGACGGTAAAGTGATTGCCAATGTTTGCAAAAAGATTCTCTTTACATTGTGCAGAAAGCTGAGAAGCAAACAGCAAAAGTTGTGTTTGAGAATACTCCCATACACGATCAATGTATCTATTTAATGCATAGGAGGTTTGCTCATGCTAATTTTAAGTACGTATCACAAATGCCTAGTTTTTCTGCTGATTTAAAATTGAAATCTTGTGATAGGTATTTGGATTGTTCAGTTTGCAAGGAAAATAAGACAACTAGGGCTCCTGTTAAGAAAGTTGCTGATAGAACCACTTCTGGGCCTCTAGAAATAATTCATTCTGATGTGATAGGTCCCTTCTCTCCCAGTCTTGGAGGAGCAAGGTATATTTTGACCTTCATAGATGATTTTTCAAGCTACACATTCATTCATTTGTTGAAACACAAAGATGAGGTCTTTGACAAGTTTAAAAGTTTTGTAACTTGGGCAAATGGAAAACTCCCAAGGCCTGTGTCTGCTTTGCAATCAGACAGAGCTGGAGAGTATCTATCCACAAAGTTTAAAAGCTTTTTGTCAGAAAAAGGGATAGAACACATTTTAGCTAATCCTTATTCACCAGAACAGAATTCTGTGGCAGAGAGGAAAGGGCGAACACTGCAGGAAGCCATGATGTGTTTGCTGAAGGATGCCAGTTTACCTTTTAGGTTTTGGGGAGAAGCTGTGTCTACAGCTAGTTATGTTCAAAACAGGCTGTTTAACAGTGCAATTCAGGATGCACCATTTCATTTGTTCTATGGTGTAAAACCTAAGGTAAATCATCTCAGAGTTTTTGGGAGCACAGCTTGGGTGCACATTCCCAAGCAGCTGAGGCATAAGGGGGCTTCCAGAACAAAGAAAGCTATCTTTGTTGGGTATGAACAAAGTCAGAGGAGCTACAGGTTCATACTGGATAATCAACTGATAATTAGTAAAAGTGCTTCTTTTGCTGAGCAGAATTGGGATAAAATAAACTCTAGTTCTTCAGTTGATTTATCCATGAGGGAACAGCAAACTTTTGCTGATGGTGATTTGCAGGAATCACCTAGTGAAGTCAATGAGCAAGAAGCTGAATTGTCTGAGAAGTCAGTTTTCTGAGGGAAATGGTGGAAATCAGAATGTAAGTCCTGTCCTACCTCGCAGGTCTGAAAGGATTAATAAGGGAGTTCCACCTGATCGTTATCAAGTAGATGTTGTGAAAGCATTTCACATTCACACAGAGCCTGAATCTCTAGAACAAATCAATGAGATGCCACCTGAAATAGCTAAGTGCTGGCATGAAGCCATGCAGCAGGAATTAGATTCCTTGAGGGAAAATGAAACTTGGAAATTGGTGAGTCTGCCTCCCAATCAGAAGTGTTTGGATTGTAGGTGGGTGTTAAAATTGAAAAAAGATTCAGATGGTAAAATTCAAAAGTATAAAGCAAGGTTAGTAGCAAAAGGTTTTACTCAAAGAAAAAATGTAGACTATGACAAAACTTTTGCTCCTGTGACAAAAGCTGAATCTATTAGGTTGCTTTTAAAGGTTGCTGCCATGAAGAAAATGTCTGTTTATCACTATGATATTCAAACTGCTTTTCTGTATGGTGATTTGGAGGAAAAATTGTTTATGAAACAACCTTCTGGTTATGAAAAAGAAAAACATCTTGTGTGTGAATTGCAAAAGTCCATCTATGGATTAAAGCAATCGGCCCGTTGCTGGAATATTAAGTTGGACAAAACTTTACAAAATTTTGGGTTTCAGAAGGGAATTGCTGATCCATGTGTGTATGTAAAGAATGATAAGCAAGGTATAATGTACTTATGCTTATATGTGGATGATTTGTTGCTGCTCACATCATCAGACAAACAAGAGCATGATTTTGAGGTTTGTATGAAAAACAATTTCACATTGAAATGTCTTGGAGCAGTTAATAATTACTTGGGATTAGAAATTCATAGAGAAAAAGATGGCAGTTTTCTCATAAGTCAGAGTAGTAAAATTAAGAGATTGCTGGAAGATTTTTAAATGCAAGACTGTAAGTCTGTCTCTTCCCCCATGCTTCCCAAGTTTCTAAAAGAGGAGGGGGAAAAGGGGATGATGAGTTATCTGAAGGAGATAGTTTCAGATCAGCCATTGGTAGTTTGCTTTATATTGTGAATCACAGCAGACCAGATATTTCAAACAGTGTGTCCATTTTGAGCAGATATGTGGAACATCCCACATCTGTTGCAAAGTCTGGATTGAAAAGGCTTTTTCGTTATTTACAGGGCACCAAAGATTATTGTTTAAGATTGTCTGTTACAGACACAGAGGAAAAGTTAGAGTGCTGGTGTTATTCAGATTGGGCTGGGGGATCTCAGTGATAGGAAGTCTACTTCTGGGACTGTAATTAAATTTGCTAAGTCAACTATTGCATGGTATTCCAGAAAACAAACAGTAGTAGCTATCAGCACTACTACTATCTACTACTACTATGACTAAGGGATGAGTGACCATGAGCAACACCACCTTCTCCAGGAATGAGAACAATTGGCACACAAGGTGAATCTGTGCAAAGGCCTCCCTTGGCCACTGATGCCTCCTGCTCCTCGAGCAGGAACTACAAGTCCAGGAAGACCCCCAAATTGTGCACCAACTCTGGGGAAGTGTTAGGAAGGACTGGTCAAAAGAGGCCAAGTCTGGCAGCAGGAAAAGGGAAAAGGTAAAACTCCGTTGCAACAATAAAAACGTTGCAGCAGAGTTGAACTCAATTTAAAAAAAAAAGAGCCAAGAACGCAGAGCGCCTATTGGCTGCTGCATTCGAACAGCGCGAGATACAAAGTATAAAAGGAGGAAACAACGAAGAACGGGTTGTCAGGGACAACCGTTCTTCAGGAGTCTCACATACCTTCAGTCAGACTTCTTCCGCAGCTGCTCATACCACAGAAGCCTTGTTTAAGCAATCTCTAGCCTCCCTATCCTCTGACTAACTCCAGCCTCGGATCTACCGATCAACCAGCTCTCCTTACTTTTCGGAGCTGTCTTCCGTCACAGTTCTGAGGTGATTTCCTGCAGTTGCTTTCCTTGCCTTTTCAGTGTCAAAGCCGTGGCTTTCCTCCATGCCTGTCTCCACTGACGGATCTGGTCTCTGAGCTGGCTTCGTCTCTGGGCTGGCTTCGTCTCTGGGCTGGCTTCGTCTCTGGCTGGCTCCCTTTGCTGCTGCTGCTGCTGCTGCCTTCCAGAATTCCAAGCCTCCCGCTGATAAGGACAAAAGACCGATTATCACCTGTCAACCGCATACTGTTGCTGGCTGAAATAATCTGACCCTAATTTGCCTCAGATCTCAACTATTGAAAGTCTGACAGCAGAGGATCTTCTAGCAAGCTCCCAACTACCTGTTTTCAGAACAACCCAGTTAATTAACCCTTCCCATTCCTTCCTATTAAATCCAGCCAGCTTGTAAACACCAGCCTTTCCACCTTCCTCCTAACCCAGCTTTGCCTGCCTTTGACAAAAACCATAACAGCCTGTTTTGTTCCTGTTAAACTGTGTATTAACTAAATTAATTCTTGAAGCAGTTACACCTAGTAGATCCGTAGTTGTGTAAGTTGGCTTGCTAGTTAATCTCCAGAACCAGTCTGGTAATTATTCTTGATAGAACTGATTGTCTTGTTTGTGTTGCCTTGCCTTGTTCCTATTCTGTTGTATTGTTCCCAGATCAAAAACCATCAGGTTGAAGCAATACAGTATTGTGCCCCATAACCGAAGAGGATTAGCTTGAAGCCTGTCACTCAATAAAGACTGTTAAGCATTTCAAGTCTCTGTGTTCAGTTGGAACAGGACAGGAAGTACAATTATGGTGAGAATAAAATATGACACATCACCAGACCCTGGAGGACCAAAAACCCAAAGCCACTCCATCTTGCTAGGGTTGAGTCAGAGCCCTAGCTCTGAGTCAGGTTGTTGTTGTTGTGGGTTTTCCGGGCTGTGTGGCCGTGTTCTGGCAGATTTTGTTCCTAACAACTCAAAACACTCATACAATAGATGTGCTAATCCCACACACGACAGCACCACACCCCTAATCACCACAATAAACCCTCTCCTAATCTCTTGTAAATGACCTACAGAAGACACACACCCTCTCAGCAGCTATAAACACTAGCAGGAACATACTCCCTCCATTTGGGCACAGAGAGAATCTTCTAGCTGTGCTCATGTCCTCTGAAGATGCCAGCCACAGCGACTGGCAAAACGTTAGGAACCAAAACTGCCAGAACAAGGCCACACAGCCCGGAAAACCCACAACAACCATCAGATTCCGGCCATGAAAGCCTTTGACTATACATTAATTTTATAACGTTTCCTTTATTTAATATTTTAAATCACTGAAAGTTGACTCAATTGTTTCCATAAACATAGGTGGGGTATACATTTAATAAATGAAATAAATAAGAGGCAAATTATAAAATGCAAATTTGCCAGTTAAGCTGGCAAAATTCTCATGCAAACTCTAAAGGAATTTATGATTTAAAGATAATATATTTTCTTATGTCATTGCATTGTCTAGAATGTTACAAAAACATTACAAGACCCTAAAGATCCTTTTATTATGGTATATGCCACTGCTGCCGCCAAACAGTATTCTTATTGGGGTACAGTGAATAAAATATTGGACTCAGAAATGGAAGTTCAGAGCCTTGATCAACTAAGAAAAGGACTAGATAGCAGTGGGAAATTGTGAAGTACTCCCTATGGTGCAAGTTCAATCAAACTCAGTGATTGGAAATAATGCTAGGACAGTGGTTCAATGTTGTTTTCCTTTACTTAGATATTAGGACCATTCCTTCACAAAAATGAAAAGAAACAAGATTTCTCTGTTATTGATATAACTGACCATTTCCAGTGGTGAGGGAATCTGTATAGATTGCTCACAGAGGTTTGCAAAGTTATTTCCTTGATTAAGGAGGAGAAGGTTCGACAATGTCAGAAGAAGTAGTTTAAAATCCATAGCTGGTTTTGAGTTATAAATCCTATATTAAATAAAAATAAATACATTAGGAATTAAGGATGATATTGAGATGGAGAAGTATAGTCAACAGTGTCAGCTGGAACTATTTTTTTGCACATATAAAAGAAATATACATTATAAAAATTGACATAAAGAGAAGTCCATAACTTTTATGAAGTTCTCCTTTGAGAGCTGTGCCTTTTGCATATCAATGCACAACAGCTGTTCCTTTAAACATATTAACAAATGGTAGGAACAATATTAAACCTTACATTTTCCCTAACCCCTCTTGAATCATCATGAGATTCTTGCCTTATTTAAGTCTCAGTCAAGTAGTGTAATTTTTCTTATTAACACGGTGACAAAAGTTACATTATTCTTTTTGTCACTGTGAATATATATATATCCATATTTTTCTCCTTTCCCCAAAGCAAATATTGTACATTCATATCTGAAATTGTCCTAGACTACAAAGATTCCTCAGAGCTTCTAAAGGGAACTGCTAAGTGCAGAATGGATTTGCAGTTTGTGCAAGTGGACTGAAGATAATCCATGAAAAACAGCAAATGTTTTCCTTTTTTACATTTTGCCAAAAAGCAAAATTATGTCTGTATCATTTTATATATACAAAGCGTACATACATCTAATATACAAAGCATACATATACAAAGCATACATCCACCTAATATAGTGAGAAATTCAAATAACCTACAATCCTTCCACAGTCCTTTCCTAGAAATACTTATGTTATGGAATGTGTCTCTGAAGGGTGTGTGTGATGTGGTGGGTTTCGGCGGTGCCGCTGGTATTCAGGAGGAAGGGAGCACATTCCAAGAAGGTGGAGGAGATAAGAGGAGGCACAGTCCGGAAGGCAATGATGGGAAAATGAAGAGGTTCAGGATAGCCCCGCCCTAGAGTCTCCCAGGTTATTTCCCCTTAGGTTAGTTAGAGTAGCTTTAGTCTGGCAAGATTCTGTCTATATGGTGTGAGCAAATAAAGAACTGGAGTTTGAATGGACTGACTCTTTGTCGTTATTGGGATGAGTCTGAAAATATCTTAAGCATTTCTGCCTGAATTTTGTTGATTTATTTATCATTATTTTAAGCAGTTCCTACGATTATACCATTTGTGCATCCAGAAATGTAACAGCTCCATGATCCACATTAACCTTCAAGAAATAAACCTAATGGATTTGTGACTAATGCCAACGGAACACAATAATATTAAACTATACTTCCATGATTTTAAAGTTTGACTGCAGATTATTAACAGTACAGATTCAGAAAGTAATAGATGTTATATGAGTATTTCTACCTGAGTGATCTGATTAACATACTTAGGACATAAGCATAGCCTTGCTGGAACAGTCTAAGGATCATCATAGTCAAGCATTTTGTTTTTCACAGTGGCCAACCAAATGTCTTTGGTATGCTTGCAGTCAAGAGATGGACACATACTCCCCTTGTGCTGTTGTTTTCCTATAGCTATTTTTGAAAGTATGTTTCTTCCAAAGCAGAAATAACATTGAATTTTCAAAGCTAATAATCCTTGATAGATCGAGAATTGATCCAATCCCCTTTAAACCCATCAAACTAGTGGCCATTATCACATCTTGTGATAATGAATTCTTCCAGTTAATTATGCATGGTGTAACCAGCTCACTGCTTATCCCTAAGTCATGATCATTTTAACTTACTTCTCTCTACTGATAAAATTGCCCATTTATTCCTAATCTGAAGTTTCAATTTATTTAAATGAGGTAGCAATCCATAAAAGATAGGGTCTCTTATTCCATAAACACAGAGTTTACTCAAGAGCCTATGATATGGAACCTTGACAAAGATTATTTAAAAATCCACGTATACAATATTGACAGTGTTACTTTTGCTCAAGCGCCTTTTGACACTGTCAAGACACTGTACAATTTTGTTTAGTTGGATTTATCTTTGCAGAATGCATGCTGATTTTACTTGAGCATGACTTAGTGATCTGTGAGCTTAATGTTTTTTCTTTGATCATCTTTCTAATAATTTATCTGGAAGACGTTAAGATAATTAGTCCATAATTTCCCAGATCTCTTCTAATACTTTTTGCTTAAAACAAACAAACAATTCTCTGGCACTGAGTCCACTCTGAAGGGCAGGTTACCTATTTTGTCTAGCAGGTTGGTAAATTCACATTTGAACTTTTTAAGTCTCTTAGATGGATGTATCGGGGGGGGGGCAGCCACAGATGAGGATGGCATGCTGAGTTCATTGCTCTTTCCCTGATCTAGCTATTTTCACTAATATAGCCAGTTTACCTTATTAAATATCTTATCAAATAATAAGATAATTCAAGTACAATGTTAAGGAAGGAGACTGTGCAAAGGGAAGGGTATCAAAGCTTATTTGGAAGACCCAAAGGAGGTTGAGAAGGTACCTCTTCCGACTTCCGGTGGGGACATGGCAGACTGGACAGCTGTGCCCTCGGGCTCAGCGGGCGGAACTGACAAAGCGGCAGTTTTTTTGGGCTCAAGCAGGTTTTTCCTGAAGCCCAGGAGTGTTTTTCTGGAAAACACCTGGAATCAGTGGAATGTACAAGAGATTTCAAAACTTAATGCATAGTCATGGAGTCATAGATACAGTACATGGACAATTATGTACCCTGGAACAAAGGTACATATATTTTATTCAGATAGACATAAATAACATTCAAGGATAGACTATATATATAGATATCTAAATCTTTTTCAAATTTTTTGCAGCAAGTAACAATTGCACCAGTACTCATATCAGATCATGCAAAAGTGATTGTCAGGATAATTCTATAAAGAATTTAAAAAGATCTAAATTCTGGAATTTCTACTTTTATACAATACTTTGCACCAAGGGGAACCTTGACCAGAATTATGGAAACAGTCTAAGATACTTTTGATCCTTAAATCGGGTAAAAATTCCCAGGATTTGGCATCTTATAGGCCCATTTCACTTAATACGGATTATAGACTCTACACTAAATTGTTAGCTAACCGATTAAAAGTGATTATAGGTAAAATCATTCATATTGAGCAATCTGACTTAACTCCAAACTGTAATATATCTACCCCTATCAGGAAATTATTAAATATTATACAAATTAGTAAAATTAATAAATCTTCATTAGCCATATGTTCTTTAGATATATTTAAAGCCTTTGACTCTCTTGAAATACAATTTTTAAAACAAATAATAATAAAATTTGGTGCTGGCTTCCATTAAATGATTGAACATATCTATGGACCAACTAAAGCCCAGATAAGACTTAACAGTTATGATTCAGATCCCATTATGATTTTAAGATCTTTACTAAGCAGGGTTGTCCTCACCTCTACTATTCAACCTAACTATAGAAGCTCTGGCAATAGCTCTTAGATCCAATAATCAGATTAACGGGATAAAAATGGGAGATAAGACATACCTTTTCAATCTACTTGCAGATGATATGATCTTGACTCTCTTAAATGGTTCTTATTCAGCTAGCTATATTAAGAAGGAGTTAGAGGAATTTGCAGAATTGTCGATTCTATCAGTTAATTTTCATAAATCACATTTGATGTTTTTTTATACACCCTCAAAAACTCAAAAATAAATTTCCACAGTTTTAGGGATTCCAATAGTATATAAATCTTTAAAATATTTAGGCATTCCTATTACTAAAAATATCAATAAAAGTTTTACAAATCATCATGTACCAACTTGGAAGAAATTAAATAAAGAAATGAAAAACTGGCCATCAAAATATTTCAATATTTTAGGGTGAATTGTAATGGTTAAAATGAAAAATCTTGCACAGCTTAACTTTTTTATTTCAATGCCTCCCAGTGGAAATTCCAGAACAGGCTTTAAGACATTGGCAAAGAAAAATAGAAAGGTTCTGTTTCCATGCACAAAAACTGAGAGTAAATAAAATAATTTTATATAGACCTCAGATACAGGGAAGCTGGAGCATACCAATTTGTTAATATATTATCAAGCAGTACAGTTGGGGCATATGATTCCATTTATTATGGGAGATTCTCCTAAACAATGGATTCATATTGAAACTACATTAGAGCCAGATAAGTTTATAAATCAATGGTTTTTTCACCCATTTTTTTTTCTAGAATCAAACAGATTGATTTTTTTTTCACCAAAACAATGCTTTAAATTTGGAAGACTAGATACACAGTTTTGATAAAAGATACTTCCCCTTTAATTCCTTTAATAACATATATCAATTAGGATGATCATTATGGTTTGGATAAAATGAAAACTTGAAGGGAATATAATCTTTATAGAATAAGAGATATTTATAGTAATAGGAAAGCTTTCAATAAATATCAGATTGAGCAACAAATAGGTGATAAGTTACAATGGCTCTTCTGCTATCAACTTAAGTCTCTTTTATGCAATAGAAATATTAGAGATTCAGCAACATGACCCTATCCCACTTTTGAGAATTTAGTACTTCAGTGGATGACTGAGAACCTTCATAGACTTAGTACTTCAGTATTTAGAATAACCAAAAAGAACAAATTCAAAAATGTATAGGTTACTATTGCAATCAAATATAGGTGATCCACCATATGGTTTAAAGGAAGCTTGGGATACTGATGTTGGTAATACCATACAGGAGACAAATTGGCAGAAGTTATGGAAACTGGGTGGATCCACTTCAGCTTCAATGCAAGAAATGCAGTGGAAGATTATACGTCATTGGCACTTGACTCCTATTAGGCTGGCACATTATATCAAAACTATTCTTCCAAATGTTGGAGAAGTTGTCAAAAAAAGGGTCTTTTTTTTTCCATTTGTGGTGTTCATGCGATAAAATTCTACCCTTTTGGTGTATAAGTTTTGGGGAGATAAGTTCCATTACTAATCAAAGAATTGAATGCTCTCCAGAGCTAGGATTACTGCATTTATTTATAGGACCAAATCATAAGCTTAAAAATAAAGAAGTTATTATTTATTAATTTTAGCCATCAAAACAATTATTGTGCAACATTGTAAAACTCTAGATAACATAACAACTGAGTTGTGGATTAATAATTCCTCTTCAATTGCTACATTAGAAAAAATTACAGACAGTTTAGAGACATCAGAGGCAGGAACCACAATTTCATCAAATTTGGATAGATTTTATGGTTTATCTCAACAGCAATAGTATATAATCTGGTATACTTTATATGTATGGCAAATTTTCATATGTATAGTACCTGTCTCTGTATTCATATTACAGTAGATTTCCTTGGTATTTTCTATATTTTTTCTTTTTGATTTTTTTTCTCTATATGTATCTTGGATTTATGTAAATGTAGTTACCTGATTTTGTTTGGTAAACTAATTTAAAAAATGAAAAAAAGATGGATGTATAAAGATCCAGTAATTTGTTGCTCTGTAGTCTCTCAAGATGTCCAAAACTATCTTCTCTTGTTACCTCAATTTGCTTTGTTGTTCTAATTCCCTCCCTGATAAAGTCATTAATTACTTTCATTAAGTAAGAATTTCTTTATATCTCCACTCACTACTGCTTCAGTGCAAAGTAGCTTTTGAAGAGCTTCAAACATTTGAGGTGCTGATATATGAAATTCTACAGTATATCAAGTAGACATAACTGCAAAGTTGTAATATCTACAGCAGGAGATGGTATTTTGCTTTTTACACTAATATATGTGCACAATTAGTATACGTAATAGAGACCTCTATGAAGTAGTTGCTTATGGAGACACTCTGTATTTGCAGATCCTGTAGAGTTTCTTGGTTTACTGAGGAAATGAGGGAGATTAAATGATGCAAGAGAGCCTAAAGGGCTGCTGGTGAAAGACAAACAGCAAGGATGATCTAGCACAGGTGAGATCCTTTGTTAAGACTTACCTTATGGTGAAAAGAGCAGCAAAGTGACCTTACTTCTCCAGTCTAATTGTGTCCACAGATAGCCGGTCAGCATGTGTGTTCTGGACCCATGCCCCTCCTGGTTGGTTAAGGCCTCTTGGGAGGAGGCATGCTGTTGTGTCCAAGTGGTGATTAATGCCTCATTGTGGGAGGGGATGGTGCCACCTGCCTTAAAGGAAGCGGTGGTATGTCCCCTTCTCAACAAGCCACCACTGGACCTGACCGTGTTAGATAACTTTTGTCTGATCTCCAACATTCCCTTTTTAAGGAAGGTTGTTGAGAGGGTAGTGGACACACAGCTTCAGAAGGCCCTGAAACAAGTGGATTATATGGACTCTTTTCAGTTAAGCTTCATACCAGGCTACAGCACTGAGAAACTATTGCTCGTGCTTTTTGATAACCTGTGGAGTGCTCAGAATGGGGGGAGTGCATCTGTCATGGCCCTCCTGGATCTCTCAGCAGCTTTCAGTACTATCGACCATGGTATCCTTCTGGACCAGCTCCAAAGGTTGGGGGTGGAGGCACTATTTTGCAATGATTCTCTTTCTTTCTCTGTGGTCTATTCTAGTCAGTGTTGGGGATGACAGATAGAGCCCTAGGCCCCTGCAATGTGGGGTGCCTCAGGGCTCTAGTCTCTTGCCCCTCTCTTTACATGAGATCACTGGGAGAAGTCATCCAGCAACATGGAGTGTAGTATCATTAATATGCTGATGATACCCAACTATGCATCTCCACCCTGGGTCAGCCAAGCAATGGAGGCTGTAAGGGTTTGGATAGGGAAGAATCTGCTTCAATTTAATCTTGCAAGATGCAAAAGAAAGAGGCGGACTAGGTCTACTGGATTTTAAACTATACTATGCTGCTTGTTGCTTGGTATGGATTAAAGAATGGATAGTGTTGAAAAACGAAAAATTATTGAACCTGGAGGGTCATGAATTAAGATATGGATGGCATGGATACCTGTGGTATGATAAAGTTAAAGTTAATGTGGACTTTAAAAATCATTATATTAGAAGATTATTGTTAAGAATTTGGAATAAATATAAACTAACTTTATGTTATAAAAGACCTTTATGGATTTCCACGCAAGAAGCATTTCATAGAACAGAAGTAAGAAATAAAGTTAAATGGTTGACCTACAAGGAATTTTTTAAAAAAGAACAAGGACAATATATAACTAAAACAAAAGAAGAACTTGCCTTAGAAGGATATACATTTCAATGGCTTTCCTATATGTAACTTGTAGAAAAAATTAAATTAGATAAAAAAAAATTTGAATTTGAACAAAATAAATCGGAATTCGAGATACAATTATGTGAGTCAGACGACCACTTAATTGCTAAAATGTACAAATTATTGTTAAAAGGAGAAATGGTAGAGGAACAAGTCAAAGAGTATATGATTAAATGGGCAAAAAATATTGGCCATAATATACAAATGCAACAATGGGAAGATATGTGGACTAAGGGGCTAAAATTTACTTTGTGCTACAATTTGAAGGAAAAAATTTATAAGATGATGTACAGATGGTATATGACCCCACAAAAACTTGCTAAAATGTATGGGAATGTTTCCAACTTGTGTTGGAAATGTAAAAAAAAAGAGGGGTCTTTTTACCATATGTGGTGGACATGTGAAGTGGCAAAGAAATTTTGGACTCAAATACATTCATTAATGCAAAATATATTACAAACTCGAGTTCCATTTAAACCAGAATTATTTTTATTGGGAATATTGGAAGAACAAATAGGAAAACAATTTACAATAATTATGCAATATATGATAACAGCAGCAAGAATTGTATATGCACAAAATTGGAAAAATCAAATTTTACCTACGTTACAAAAGTGGATGTTAAAACTGATGGATATGGCAGAAAATGATAAATTGACATGTTTATTAAAAGAAAATTCAAACTATTACTTTTTTAAAGAGTGGAAACCACTAACAGATTATTTGCAACAAGCAGGAGGGGCAAAGCTCATATGGGGTTTTGAAGATTAAAATATATATAAATTGATATATTAGACAAGACATGTTTTTGAATGTTGTATACAGAACTAGCATGTAAGATCATTTTTTTAAATTACTATGACCAGAGATAAATCAGAAGTTGACCAATTTCCATGCTTTATCTTTTTCTTTTTTTCTTTACTTTTCTACACTCTTTTTCTTATTTCTTTGATTTGTATTTTTATTTCTTTTTCATTTCTACCTTTTAACTATGTATATTAAAAACTCTAATAAAACTTTGAAAAAAAATTAACCTTAGTAAGACAGAGTGGTCTGTCACACACACACACACACACACACACACACACACACACACACACACACTGTGTCTGGTGAGGTGTTATCTTACTCTTGCTGGAGAAGCATTTGTCTGGACAGAGCTGGTGCACAACTTGGGGATCCTCATGGGCTTGTGGTTTCTGTTTGAGTAGTAGGTGGCAGCTGTGGCTATGAGGTCCTTTGCACAGATCCATCTTATGACCAAGGAAGCATGCCTTCTCTGTGGCTAGCCCTACTCTTCTGGCCTTCCATAGGTCTTTAAAGAGCTGGCTCTTCCCACAAGTGTTAGGGTAGAATGAAGCTGAAGCCCAGAAAGCAGAACATTAATGTGTGGGAGGCACCAGCAGTTTATGTTGTGGTTGTTAGGTTTTTGGATGTCTTTATTGTTTTGTGAGCTGTCCAGAATTGTGGTTCATAATATGAGAGGCTATATAAGTTTTATAAATAAATAAGCAAACAAATAAATAAATAAATCCTGGCCTATCTTGAAAGGTTGACAATTTCTAAATAAAAGTTAAGGGTACTTCTGGAAAAGGAATAATGAACCTTAAATTTGAATTAAATTTGTGGGTGATACTGTCAGAAACATACCACCAGGGGACATCTGGTTGATCAGGCTTATCAATACTCTTGGTCATGTGCCAATTGAAGCACTCCAATACTGACAGTCCCTATTATATCCTCATTATGAGTATCTTTTTCAAAACCAATATGTGCAGTGTCAGCAACAATGACTAAAACAGGGATTCCTTGAATGGTTTTCTGACCAGGTTTCATAGCCTTTAGTTAGTTAATTTCATTAACCTCCCCCTTTTCCTCTTGGTAAAATTGCTTCTTTCACAACATTCCACTTTCTAATCTTATGATTTATATTTTCAATCAATAATAAGCACAATAAAGTAATGAAATATTGTTTAGAGCTCTTAAAATGTAACTTAAAATGTAAGATTCTTCATAGAAATACTTGTCTCTATATCTTAAACATACAAAAATAATAATGTAGCATTTTTGAGGGGGGATATTTTGTGTCCATGAGTGTTGTTCTTGTTGTTGTTGCTGTTGTTTTTATTTTATAGAAATGCATAGGAATCTCAAAATAGAGTGTTATAATGATGAGATTTTTTTAAAAAAATCTGATTATCCTAATCTGAGTTGAAAATAATGCTAAAGAAAATTTGCCAGGTTTAGAAGAGTACAAGGCATTAAAACTAGTGACTTGTTCTGATATAAATAGAGTCTGGATAGTAAATGCTGTGACATGTTTGTAAATTAGCAATTATGTCACATACCTACAGTAATAATTTGAAATATTTCTGAATTGTTCAGTGCATCCCCAACTGCACTTCTAATGAAAGCACACAGAAATGTTATTATCATTGCTTCTTGTGGTCTTCCATTTCCCACTGGAGATCTTTTGTCAGTGTAACGTATTTGTGTTTGTTTTCCGCTCTTGCTTTATTTGGTTTTGGTTCTAGAATGGAAATAAGCTAATGATACGTCTTCTTAATACACACAGTCTCTTGCTATCTGAGGGGGCTTGATTAGTTAAAATGCTTCATGATCCCAGAGTTAAACTGAGATTCACTATCACTCTTCCCCTGCAGGAAACCTATACAGGTTTTTTTTTTCCTTCCCTTCCTTTCCTATTTAACACTGTGGAATCTGTTCTTAGATTTTATAAAGGGGTGTTTTGTTTTGTTTTGTTTTGTTTTGTTTTGTTGATAAAAGCTAGAAATAATCAGTTATACATAATGCCAAGACAATCTTTTTGCTTACTTCCTCCAAGCATTGCAAAAATGTGATGTATTAACTTTTACTCAGCAAAAATCTTGGTGCTTCTTTGCTACATTTAGTATTAGGCAGTTACAGCTATACTTCATTTCAGGAATTCACTCTTCCGAGAAGACAGCCACTACTGCAAGAAATGTTAAAACAGTTCTGTCTTTTCCTTATTTCCTGTAATTACTTCCTAATATTCTCTGGGCATCAGACCAACAGCCTCATTGATTGTTTTTATTCTTTCCAAGTAATGGAAACCAATTATGTAAAGGGGTTTGGGACTCTGTCCATCCATAAGCAGGGTAGCTCTCCAAAACCTAACATAATTTTGTGTGTGGTAGGAGAATCCAACAACAACAACAACAACAACAACAACAAAGATTAGTTATGAAAACAAGTGAGATTCAGCAAGGCAAGCAAGCAAGCAACAACTTTATTGATTAGTCTTACGACCATATCAAAGATAAAATAAGATAACAAGAATACAATACAATTCAATTTAACTGATAAAATTGATAAAAATACACCAAAATAGGAAATAAGATAATTGAATAACCTGAAATAATAATAAATACAATACATGTATATCTAATCAGAATTCAAATGAGTTCATCACCCCTACATGGCACTCCAATCTTTTCCATATAATGGGCTCTCTGGTGAACTGCCTTGTCTACAAACTTGGCAGTCCTATTCACAATAAAAGTATTTGAGCCCGAAAGAAAATAAGATAATCTGTGATTAGAATCCCAGTGTGCTGTTCTTTCTAACAAAGGAGACAGGAATTTAATCCTAAGTGAATCATATAATTTGCAGTCGAACAAAACATGGGCAATATCTTCTATGGCTGGGTCCCCACATACACAAGTCCTCTCATCATATGGCAAATGATGAAAACGTCCATATTTAACCATAGAGTCCAACAATTCAAACCTAGCCCTGGAATAGGCCCTTCTCAGATTTTGTGTTAGACTCATCGACAGGTATTTTTCAAATTTAAAAATAGTTTTATTCTTAGCTAACCATTTTAATGAACCATTTTTTGCCAATGTCTCCATGTCCAATTGGGCACTGATATCCAGGGCTCGCTGTTTAAAAATATCTTTTGCCTGTGGTGCAGTTATGAGTACCTGTTGAATGGAAAATCCATATTGTGTAATAACTTTAGTGAGATGTTTTAACCAGGATGTGGTAAAATCCAAACTCATTTGTTCAAGTAGGCATAATTTGGGAAGCCTATCATGGTCCATTGAATGGACCTTCTGCCAGTAAGAAAAGACCTTTGATACTGTCTGGCTATGTATAGAGTGGATACCTGTTTCTGCTCTAATTGCGGGTGCTGACGTATTTTTATCAACTCCCAGTATACTTCTTAAAAAGCGGGTTTGAACATATTCAAGTGCAGCAGAATTTGTAAGACCCCACACTTCCGCACCATAAGTCAACATTGGGACAATTTTTGCTCTAAATACTTTCAGAATAGGGGTCAAAGTGCCGGGATATTTATAATTATACAGTTTAGATAGCCTTTTGGCACAGACCTCAGCCCTCCCTGCGGTCCTTCTGAAATGATTGTCCCAGGCTCCAGTATCAGTAAAAACCACTCCTAGGTAAGTGAAAGAATTCACTTGTTCTATAGGCTCCCCATTTATTTGCCATTTATATTTCATCCTTTTTCTTTTACCAAAAACCATCACTTTAGATTTAGACTTATTTATAGTTAAAGAGTTATGAACACAATAGACATTCAACTTTTTCAGGAGTCTTCTCAGGCCAACTTGTGAATGTGCCATCAAAATCATATCATCTGCATATAATAGGACATTCACAAATATGCCATGAATTTTTAACATGTGAGTATCTACGGTACGCATAAACCCTGGAATATCATTAATATAAAGATTGAAGAGCATTGGAGCTAAGATACAACCCTGCCTGACACCTCTATGAGTAGGAATACTTTTGGTTAAAGAGCCATTTACACCAGTTCTTACTTTTAAATAAGTATTTGAATAGAGGGCCTTTACCAGGAATAAAAGTCTGGGCTCCATATTTAAATTAATTAATTTCTTCCATAAAATGTTTCTATCTATGGAATCAAAAGCTGCGGTAAAATCTATAAAAGCAGCGAACACTTTTTTACCATTTGCCAATTGTTTTGAAATAAGATGATGTAATGTGAAACAATTATCTATTGTGGAGCGATCTGGTCTAAAACCAGTTTGTTCCTCTACAAGGAGGTTTGTCCTAATTACCCAGTCCTCTATTTTGCCCAAGAGGTGTTTGGCATACATTTTTGCAGCAATTCCTATAAGACTGATTGGTCTATAATTTTGTGGCTCAGTCCTATTTCCTTTTTTAAATATAGGGACAACAATTGCTACTTCCCATCCTACTGGAATGAATCCTGTGTTGTTTATATAAGAAAACAAACCTGCAAGTAATGGGGCCCACCAGTCAGTATGGGTTTTAAAAAGTTCTGGTGGTAAAAAGTCCTCTCCTGGAGCCTTGTTGGGTTTCAAGGAATGGATGATAGATTTGACTTCTGCCACTGACACTGAGGGCCAAAGAGGGAGGTTTTCAAAATAAGTAGGATCAATTATACTTTCCTGCAAGGGTCTTTGGTTTGACTCAGTAAATAAACTTGTATAGAAATCCTCCCAGACTGAGGCAGGTATAGGAATGTCAAGTTGAAAATTGCGTTCCTTCAATAAACCCGAGACGGAATTCCAAAAAAATATTGAATTAGTTCCTTTTGCTGATAATTCCAAGTCTGCCCATATTTTAGCTGTATAAAGAGCTTTTTTGGACACAATAAGTTTCTTATATTCCCTCCTGATTTGTAGCATTTTGGATTGATTTTTTATACTAGGATAACTCTGGGCCATACGCATTGCTGCCCTTAAATGTTTCCTAGTATGTAGACAATCAGAATCAAACCAGTTCATACTGTTTTGAGAATGATTTCTAGCAGGAACTTTATCTATCAAAAATTTCCTCAACGAGCTAGACAAAAGAGCATATTGTGTCAAGATCTTGTCTGGGCATTGAAAAGGAGTTGAAATAGAATTTCTCCAAGACTGAACCTGCTCTGAGTTTAGATAGGTTGTTATTGCCTTTGTATCTACCTTGTGCCACCTAAGTCTTCTGTTTTGCCTAATTTCAATATTGGCTAGTAACCTCTTATCATAAGTCATAAATGATCTAATATCTGATCTGGCTGCAAAATAAACTGTAATCGGCTGATGATCGCTGTCTTCTCTCACATGGGCTTGAATATCTGAAAATAACCCAGACTTATTTCGAGAAACACAAATATAATCTAGGACACTACTAGAGTTTCCTGTATGAAATGTAAACGGATATATAAAATCAGATTCTTTGCCTCCTAAAATATGAAGGTTACATTTATAAATTAGTGAGACCAACTGAGAACCCGCCATGTTCCTTTTGGAATCTCTAGAACGCCAGGGTGGGTTGTTAATAAGGTAGTCCTCAGGAATAACACCCAGTCGTACAAAATCAAATAAAGAAGCCCCCACTCTGGCATTAAAATCTCCCGCTAAAATTACAATAGCATTGGGGTAATTAAGGTTTATCTTCAACAGTAAATTTTCTAAATTTACCCAAATGTTGGGAGAAAAGTATGGAGATGAATATGGTGGCAGATAAATGTTCACTAGTACTACTACAACTGCTTCATACGAAAATTTAACCACCAAATAGAAAGGAGAATCAAAACCAAACACCAGTTCCTGGCCTTGCCAACCCAACTCAGCCTTGGCAAGTATCGACAATCCTCCCGATGCCCTTCCTTTAGTCTTGTGTTTCACTGCCGGGACTGACCAGGAATTAAATCCTGGAATGTGGATCCTTTCTTCCTCTTTGGACAGCCAAGTTTCTTGAAGAGCTATAAAATCAAAGCCACAGAGAAATTCCAACAAGTCTCCATCAGATACTCGATTTTTCCAACCGGCAATGTTCCAAGTCAGTAGGTGGAGAAAAACCTTGCAATTGATGTTGGCAGGCGGCCCCATTGGAGACTTGAAATTTTGGGTTAGAGTACATGAGGCTTTTAGTCAATCGGCAGGGGTGATGTTGTCTAGAATGCCTTCTGTATCGAAGAAGACACATTGATTTACAAGTTGTCTGCCTTCGTCATTGTCTTGTTGATGGGGAAGCGCCAACAGAGATTGGGGAGCAAGACAATTATGATGAAATACTTTAACAGGTTGAAGAGTCAAAGTAGAATCAGCATCCAAACAAACAAAGTCCTCACTAACAGGTAAGGATGTTCCAGCCTTTAGTTCTTTCCATAACCCATTTTGAACTTCTCCTTCAAATGCTGTAGATCTAGCGTATGCGGGACTCATTTGAGACAACATTTGGTTGGAAATAGAATCCTTAGGACTCAGTTCTACTCCACCACCAGCATCCGATTTTAACACACAAGATACTTTAACTTTCTGCAAATTATCTGGGACTGGATTGAGCAATGCCATTTCCTCACAATCAGCCTGTGTTTCTAGACATTTCTTTTCTGTTGAAGTAGTAGTATTTTGTTGAACAGATATATTTTCACAGGCCTGAGTACTTAGTAATGCCATATTTATTAATGGCTTTGCCATAGATTGTGTTGTTTTCAATATCTCTCTTAATTCATCCAGTCTTTGTATAACATCTGATTGCTCTGATTGTGGTAACTCCCCAAATAAGTCAATCAGCGTTTCTTCTGGCATTTCCTCCCTCAGGGTCATTGCTGTTGTAGCAACTTCATGATTATCTGTATGTTTGCTACTGCCATCAGAACTTAAAGCAATATTACCCCCTTTCAAAGACTGATCAAGGAGAGGACTCACTTTCTCTGAGCTAAAAACACGTATTGGAAATATTGAAAAAGTACTCAGGAAAGGCTTCATTTTAAAAAGCATGCTGGGAACTATAGGCTGCTTAAATATTAACAAAACTCGGATATAGTCTCTTCTGGATGGCAGCCATTCAGCATGCACTAAGTCTATCAGAGAGCGTTCGCATCGTAGCAGCAGACTCAACGAGAGCATAACAGCTCTCCTATCACCCCATCTCCCTCTATTCATTTTATTATCATAAATCTGCAAGGTAATCTGTTTGGTTTGTAAGTAATAACTACATGGATCTCCTCTCTGCCTTTTTCCTGGTTGAGAGCTATTTTCTTTAGAGCTATTCTTTCCTCTCCTTTCGGTTTTGGGAGTAGAGCCAGCTTTATTTTCTGTATTAACCCCTTGATGACTGTTGGTGGGAGTAGTAGTAGATATCTTCCTGTTTCGTTCTGTTTTATTTGGATAGTTCTTAATGAATTTTACAACAGACTCCTTCAGGGAGTCAACCTGATCCTTAATTGATGTTAGAAGTTCGAAGATTGAAACCACTGTCTGTGCGGTAAGCAAGCACTGTCTAGATATAAAGTCTCTTGCATTCTCCCTTTTTAAGTCCATAACAACTCCCTCCTGCATAAGCATAGCAGCTGCCGAGCAAGCTGCTGTAGTCTGGGAGGGGGAGACATTTTCTGTAAGGCAGGAGGAAAGTTCTAAGAGCTGTTGACTATCCCATTCCACTGAGCTCTGTAAGTTAGCTCTACCTGATAAGGAGTCCAAGGTTAAGTTACTTACTACAGCAGTCTCTTTACTTGTTGTATAATTATCCATTTTCTGCTGCTTCAGTGGCTTCTGTGCTGCGGAGTGCGCACGCTGCCTCTTTTTCCTTTTCCCCATTCCTGAGAGCTAATTTAAAATGTTGATAAATTAAAGCTAAAAAGTTGCCTGTCTGTCATAAAATGATGATAAAAGTGGTTAAAAATAGTTAAAAATAGTTAAATATATAAAAATTTTAAAATAAAGTATAAAAATAAACTACTAAAAAGTAAACTTTAGAGGAGCTCTTTCCAGCAAATGCTGCCTCATCGCCATCTTGGCCCCACCCCTAGGGCTCAACTCCATTCGAGATTCAGCAAGGAACTGCAAAACAAAAAACAGGAAAAAATATCCCCAACATGACCCAGAATGGAGGGTCTACACCCACCCTGTACTTCCCAGTACATACATACAGACAAACATACAAAGATGTACCAATCAAAAAGAATATCTGTAGCTCAGGGTTGAAATGTGGAGTCCTTGGTGCTCTCTTAGCCTGGTTGTTTTCTTGCAGACGTTTCATTGGCTGAGTAGGCAACATCTTCAGTGTAAGAAGGGAGTGGGGTTTTCTCTCTGTTTACATACCATAGTTTCCTGTGCTTGTGTTGGTGGGGGTGTTGTTCTCTCCTTGGTAGTTCCTTGATTAGGCTGTTGTTTGCTGCTTGGTTGATTGACTGAGTTAATAGTTCCTTGATTACGGTATTGTGTACTGCTTGATTGTTCGTCTGGAGATGTAACGTGAGGAGAGAGCAGAAATACAAACAGAGAGAGATGCTATGTAACATTACTTTGTTACATAGAAGAAAATACAGATCCCTTCTATATCTACAGCTGGTAAAGGAATTGGAAAGGATTCCAAAAGCCATAGTCTGCATGGGTTTGCTCCTTTTTCATTTTAGACATAGTATTCAATTACAACAATTCTAGAACATTTATTATAGGAGAAGCTTTTGTGGGCTATCATTAACTTCGGCATATATAAGAAGTATCATACAAGTGAGTACAATTGCTGAGGGCTGTCAAACAACAGGAAACAAAAGGACAATGATGCTAACATGAGACCCAGACCCTGCAACAAATCCAGGTGATTACTTTGACCCCACATCTACACCAAAAGCACCATCACAGAGTCTACATCACAAGTACACACACAAGTTTAGAGGGACTTTCACATGCTCTTCTTCTAATGTAATATATGCCATCAACTGCCAATCAAAATAAATAAATAAATAAATAAATAAATAAATAAATAAATCCCATCTGGATTCCATGTAGGACAAATGGGACAAACTTTGCACTAAAGAATTAATGGACATAAGTTTAATATCAAGACTCAAAACAAGGCCAAAGTAATTTCAGAGCATTTCAATGTCCCAGGACACTACTGTAGATCTCAAAGTGACCATTTCAGAAAAATGAGAGTTTAACGCATGATTAAGAAATTTCTGAAACCCCATATATCAAAAGGTTTCAGGCAATCTCAGAAGGTTTCAACAAACACAATGAGTTTTTAACACATTACCACTGTTAAATGATAAGATACTTGTAATCTGTCTCATATGTAAAATGCAAGTTCATAACCAGCATGACTTCCCCTCCCTGCCTCATCCCTATTTAAATTCTACATCAGTTCAGCCATTCCTGTATCTGATGAAGTGAGCTTCATCTCTTGAAAGTTTATGCCTTTTAATAAAAAGAAAAAAAGAAAAACAGTTGGGAAAGGTGCTACCAGACTCCTTCCGATTTGGGGCTAAAAAAGGTAAAGGTTCCCCCCGCACATTTGTGCAGTCGTGTCTGACTCTAGGGGCCAGTGTTCATCTCTGTTAGCCAAAGAGCCAGTGCTGTCTGAAGATGCTTCCGCGGTCATATGGCCGGCATGACATGCGTGGAATGCTGTTACCTTCCCACCAAAGTGGTACCTATTCATCTACTTGCATTTGCATGCTTTCAAATTGCTAGGTTGGCAAGAGCTGGGGCGAGTGCAGGAGCTCACTCTGTCACGCGGGACTAGGGATTTGAACCTCCAAACTTGCAATCTTCCGATCGACAAGCCTGGCATCTTACCTGCTGAGCCACCACGCCCCTATTTTGGGGCTACCATAGACTAAAACAGCTCTTCTCCTACAAGTTCTTCTTGTTTGAAGATCTTAAGAGTTCATATCAGGGCTTGTCACTCATGGGAGTAACTGGAGATTAGGCATCTTCCCACAAAGCAAACAGGCTCACTTGCCTCACTCACTGAGGTAATAACCTCAGCATTTCTTAACTCTCAACATCACTCTTGAGAGACTACAGCAATTGGTGGGACACTGTAATTTCACATTAAAACATTTCATCTTTCTTTGCTACTTCCTGGCTCAGACTTGATATGGAGATTCCTGTCTTGACAAGGGAAGGGAGTTGTATATTTTCAATGTATGTTTGATTCCACACCAGATACCACATCAAATGTAGTATTCTGAGATCATCAGAATAAGTTCCATGTTGCAAGTTCTGGGTCTTTCTCTCTCTCTCTTTCTCCACATGTTCATTTCTAACATTCATACTCATTTTATGTATTTCTCATACATGTCATGTCCTTTTATACTTATAGAGTATAAAATCTGTGACTGTTCCATGTTAGGGATAAGACAAAGGCCATCCTACAATTTTTCTCTAAACCCACTTTCCTTTCACTGGCTGCTGTTGCATAAAATAGCAAAGAAAGTCAGATATAATTTTTTAAAGTGCAAAACAATCACTAAGCAAGGACATATTTAAACAGAATAAATAATTATAAGGATAAGTACCTTTAGTATGGAAATAAACTTATACATCTGACAATCATTAGAAGTGGTCATAAAATTGGGAATTCCCCAAATTTGAAGAAAGACAAGTTGCCCAGCTTCTTTAATAGTCTTTCCATTTCACCTTTCTTCTGTAATTCTGTCTGAATACTAATGATAAGTGAATTTCATCATTGACAGAGACCTTTTGCTAGAAAGACTTGTTTGATATGAGCAACTGAAAGTCAGCTAATGAAGAATGTTGAATGTGCCTTTGAAGAATGCTAAGTATATGCACTGCTCTTTATAACATGCACACGCATAAACACATAAACATAAAATGTAAAATAAGAACAGAAAATATCAGGTTACTTTAAGATGTTTGTTTCCTTTTACTGGTCTATAGCATAAATTAATTAATACTGTGCACACACTCAGATATAAATAATTAGCTTTGCCTGTAGAGCAAAAACATAAAAAATAATAAAGAACTCTGTTATCGTCCAGTATCAGCATCTTCCACTGGCTACTAAATAGGAGACAGTGGCATCCAGAAAGTCCCAGGCAGGACCAGAAAGCAATAGGCCTCTTTCATTATAGATCTCAGCAATAAATGAACCAAAACAGTATTGTTCGTAACTACCAACTATTTGCATACAAAAGCTATGTCTTATATACAGTATACAGTGCTAAATTATATTACTGTACTTGTTATATTACACATGTACTTGTGGTTATACTTATGGAAATTGGTTCTCAAAATTTTCTTCATAGTTTTAGTGCAATTGTTGACCATGAAAAATCAAAATTACTCTGGATCAGCACATAGTAATATAGAAAGAACACAACAACATCAGATGAATGTACAACATTCTTTTTCAACTTAAGGCTGGTCCACCAGACCAAGCAAGGTATTGAGAACATGTGAAAGTTACAGAATAAAAAACAACAAATTCTGGCTATAGACTACATACACCTACAAGTCCAGATCCTGTTTGTTTAGGACAGGAAAAGGCTGAGGGAAGAGCTATGTGTTTTATAGTGTTTTAATTAGTATTAAAGTGTTTTACTATATTATATTTTTATTATATTATATTATTTTATATAGTTTTATTATATAGTGTAATTATCATTTGTATTATAATTATTATTATAGTTATAATTATAAAGCATCTGAGGAAGGTTCCATCTGAACTAGAATGCAGTGAGGTGGTAGTGCCTCCTACGTCTGATGTGCCAACTTCTGCATTTCAGGATATTGAGGCTGCTGCTTCACAGAAGTTTGGGCAACTCAGTGGAAAAAGCTGGAAGTCCCAAGACAGACTTCACCCAGGGCACAATAGAGATGTCAATAATTTTGATAATCTTTGATAATTTTGATTTCATGATATGCTTAGTTATTTGGAGCAGGATCTTCCTTATATGTTTGTGAATCTGTTTTGTCTTTGGAATTATAATGCTTTCTAACATTGAAATATCTTTGTTTCTGTCTAAGAAAGGGACAATTTTAGTACAATATTACATGACTCAGGAGATACTGAAGCAGACAGTAAGAGAAAGGACTTAGGAGAGAGTTGGGAAAGGACACAAATGGAGCTTTGAGAGAGTGCTGCATCTAAAAATGTTATGTAAAAGTGTTAAAGTAAACTTACTTTGGAATCTGTATTAAGAACCTTCTAGGAAATAATAAAATAGCAAGGATGGATTGGAAAGAATTACCTTCTGGCCATCAGTAGAAATAAGCACAGTTGCTTCTGTTTGCTTATTTGCTGGATGAGACAAAAGCTTGGCATTTTCCAAATGAAACGAAAATATTTCTCTAGCAAACATGTACAGTATTAGTTCAAAACTTTGGCTGAATTGTTAAATAATATTATTAGTACTGCATATTTACTTTAGGTTTACTATAAATTATATAGGCTGAGTTCCCAAGCATCATAGAAGTTACTAAAGTTTTCCATCAAGTGTTTCAATAAAGTGTACACCATCTAGCCAGAAATCACTACAGAATTAAATCCCTCATCATACTTATTTTCTTTTGGAGATGCGTATTCCATATATATATAACTGAGTGCTGTTTAGATGATAGCAGAATTTCCATGATTTTGAAGTCAGAAAATGGTGTCTCTTCTCATTATTCAGACTGACTAAAATGCAAAGCAGATAAAGCATATCTTTGAAGACAGACTAGTTTATGCAGTGCCTTCTATTTCTTTTGAATCTTTGAATCACATCCTACATGATAGCTTCAATTATTTATTACAAGACAGTTGTAAAAAAAGTGTTAATTAACTAAAATGAAAAAAAACACACACTGTAGGAGAGCTCCTATATAGATACTTCCATTTCCAATTATTGAATGGACTAACTAATTTACAGCTTCTAATAGACTGGATGCATATCATATAACTACTTCTGACTGTAATTTGCTACATATATTATGGGTAACAAAGATAAAAACACTTATTCGAAAAAGAATTTGGGACAATACAATTTTATTTAATAAATTATGTTGTGAGATTACTAATATCATCATCAAAATAATGGAATAATTTCAATATTATTAGAATTGTGATATTATTGTTGTTATGACTCTTAAAATAGTTATTCAGGGCAGTCACATTTGCAGAATATGCATACAGTTTCTGGAATAAAGAATGTAACGAAGTATGTCTATGAAGGTTCTCAGTCATCCAGGTGGAATTGTCTGTAGCTTGAATCATGTCAACTGGATTTCTATTTTCTCAGTGGAAACGTTTCGCTCCTTATCCAAGGAGCTTCTTCAGTCTGAGCAAAGTTGGTAAGGGAATCCTAAATATGTTAGTCTGCCACCTTTCTTGCTGTCTTCTCGAATTTCCTTACCAACTTCAGGGTTTCATCCCCAAAATGTATGGCAATATGTCTATGAAGGTTCTCAGTCATCCAGGTGGAATTGTCTGTAGCTTGAATCATGTCAACTGGATTTCTATTTTCTTAATGGAAACGTTTCGCTCCTTATCCAAGGGGCTTCTTCAGTCTGAGCAAAGTTGGTAAGGGAATCCTAAATATGTTTCTAGGTAGCTGTGTGACCTTACACCTGGGGTCATGGTTATATTGAGATGTTATTTTAAGTCCTTTTATTATCTAAAGGAGGATTGTTAAGATCACCATGCTGCTGTTGAGCTATAAGGAGCGAAACGTTTCCACTGAGAAAATAGAAATCCAGTTGACATGATTCAAGCTACAGACAATGTAACGAAGGTTTACTATAAATATTAATAAGGGCACTCCCACCTGATGAACACCTTCTTTAAAGGACTTATGCTCAGTTAATCCTTGCCTGAACGTTCTAGTCTGTTTAGCTTCTGGAAGAGTTTCTCAGCCCAACTACCAATGACTCCTTCTTTCATCTCATTCCTAGGGGAAAATAATATTGTTTGCATTACTTACACCGGAGCTCATACTATACAAAACCTTGGAAAGTATTTTTAGACTAGAAGAGGATAATGAAGTATGTCAGGATATAAGAACTATATTAAGATGTAGATAAAAAAGTTAATAGAAGCTGCATCTGAGTAATTCCTTAAGAGTTAGTAGAAGCTGAAATATGCAGTTTTGATTTGGGCCATTGTATTACATGGATTATAATAACAGTAATAGCAACAACTAAGAGAAGCAGGGTTATGTAGTGGTTAAAGGTATTGTACCAGGGAGATTCAGGTTCAAGTTCATATTTTGCCACAGAAACTCACTGGGTGATTTTGGGCCAGTTACTCTCTCAGTTCAACCTACTTCACAAGATGGTGGTTGTGGAGAATAATGGGAGATGGAGCACTGAGCATAAAGCCCTGAGTTCTTTGCCTCAAGGTAAAACAGAATATAAATCTAATAAAATCTTTAAAATAAACTATGCATAACTAATCAGCTTTTTTCTACTGGGCAATGTTGGTAGTTTGTAAGATGTATTATGCTAATTTGTATGAGTGGTAACCATGGCATGGTAATTTATGTGAGTTGTTCAAAAGTTGCTCTATTACAGAGCATGACTGCAGACAAAATAGTTACTAGCTGTGATTGTCTAATTCAGAGCTTTCCAAACTGTGTGTCGGGACACATTAGTGTGTCGGCTGCAGTGTCTGGGTATGTCAAGGCTGCTGCTGCCTCCTGGCTTCCACGCAGGTCCTAGTGCCTGCCTTGTGCCTTGCTGCCTCCAAACCTGCTGTGATTCTGTGCAGGTCCTAGTGCCTGCCTTGTGCCCTCTTGTAAGAGTGTGTCGTGAAATGATGCATGTCTAAAAAGTGTGTCACCAACATGAAAAGTTTGGAAAGCTCTGGTCTAATTTATCTGAATTTACAGAGGTCAAAGGCAGAGTAAAGAACAGGAAAAATAAAATGAAGAGTAATATAGAGAACAACAGGAGACAAAGAAGAAGTAAAGTGGGAAAAAGAATGGGAAAGAAAAAAATTGATCAGGATCTAGAGATGAGGGAGTTTAAAATGCACATAATGATTTTTCAATAAAAACCAAATATTTATTTACAGACTTTACTGTGTACTGCTGTAACAAGAGAATTATATAAAGCATTTGTTCAAATAAAAGAAAATACAATAGGAGTGTGGTGTATTCTCCTTCTGAATTTCCTGTTATACTAACCTACAAATAAATAGAATGTACATGAAAAGGATATATAGATATAGATATAGATATAGATATAGATATAGATGATATAGACATAGACATAGACATAGACATAGACATAGACATAGACATAGACATAGACATAGACATAGATAATATAGATATAGTGTCAGGATGTCATCCATGACATCCTGCCATGGTGCCAGGAAGGAACATCCCGCCACTCACTTAAACTCACAGGGTCGTTTGGGGGTGCCTGACAGTAAAACTACCAGATGTGTAAAGTAGGGGTTTGGTGTATTCACAGAACTGCAAACTGTGTAACGCTCACTCCGAGCATTTCAGCACCCAGGATAGATCAAAGGGCAATATTGCCGCATTAGTTGATTTGGACCCAAAAAGATCTGAGAACTGAGAGACAAAGGGAAGGGCGATTGAGCCGCAAATCCCGATGGTGGGAAAACTTGGAGATTTTTAAACTGTTGGTTGCGAGAGCATGATTCACTCAAGTCTTTAACGTGCAATGGATCACTGGCTATAATAAAGATTCCTTCATATCCCTGAGTGACTTGTGTCAGGAACTCTGATTTAATAGTCAACGGATCGAGGGCATCACATAAAGATAGATATAGATGATATAGATATAGATAATATAGATAGATGATATAGATAGACATAGACGTAGACATAGACATAGACATAGACATAGACATAGACATAGACATAGACATAGACATAGACATAGACATAGACATAGACACAGACACAGACACAGACACAGACACAGACATATTTTTTTCAAACTCAGAACAAAGTACCCAACTCTGAACATCTTGTTGAGACATTCTGAGTTGGCTAAGTTGAGATGGAACAAACTCAAAATAGCTCAAGTGTTATATGTTCTTTCATAACAATATTCAAAACATTTCAAGTATTGCAGCCATTAAAAATGGAAATTTGATAAGAATCACTTTCTTTCTCCCCCACACCCTTATTTATTTATTTATTTATTTATTTATTTATTTATTTATTTATTTTTCAAATTTATATAGCTTTTCATCTCACAAACAAATGACTCTGTGTGGCATACAAAGAGTTAAAAACCATAAATAAATGCACTAAAATATTAAAAACCAAATGAAACAAAGAATAAAAACAAATGGATGTTAAAAATAAGGGAGCCACCTTACTAGTTCCTTCATATCCCTGGGATCCCCAGGCCTGCTGGCATAACCAAGTCTTGAGGGACCTCCATAAGCTTAATAGTGATGAGGCCAACCTCACCTCAGGGTGAAAAAGATTCCACAATGCAGGGGCCACAGAAGAAAAGGCCCACTGCCTAGGGCCCACCAAATGTAGCTCCCTAGGTGACGGAACACGTAACATACCCTCTCTGCTGGATCTGGTAGGATGGACAGATGAAATCAGGGAAAAGCAGTCCTTCAAATAACCCGGTTCCATGCCATGAAGGGCTTTAAAGTTCAACACCAGCACCTTGAATTGGACCTGGAAACAAACTGGTAACCAATGCAGCTCGCAAAACAGAGTTGTAATGTGTGTTCTATCAGAAACACATATGACTGCTCAGACCACTGCATATTGCACCAGTTGAAGTTTCTGGATTCTCTTCAAGGACAGCCCCATGTAGAGCGCAGTAGTCTAACCGGGAGGTGACCAAGGCATGAGTGACTGTGAGTAGGTCCCCCTGATCTAGGAACAGGCGCAACTGGTGCATAATACAAAGTTGTACAAACACCCTCCTAACCACGAATGCCACCAGCTCCTTAAGCAGGAGTCATGAGTCCAGGAGGACCCCCAGATGTATAGGGTCTGTTTGTGGCAGTGCAACCCCATCCAGTACAAAAGATGTTAAAGTCCTAGAACAAGACAGGCTCAAAACCCAAATCCACTAAGTCTTGCCAGGGTTCAGTTGAAGCCTGTTGTTCCCCATCCGGACCCTTACAGCCTCCAGATGCCGGGGTAGTGCATCCACAGCATCGTTTAATTTGCCAGGGGTGGAAATGTACAACTGAGTATCATCAGCATACTGATGATACCTCAACTCATGGTGACAGATGAGCTCACCCAGCAGTTTCATGTAGGAATAGGAGAGGGAAGAGCACCAACCCTTGCAAGTACAGTGATTGAAAAGAATGTATTGTGCAACAGGTGAGCTGACACAGTAGTGATAACAGTAGTGAAGCATCAATTCTTCTTTATACTTATTGCATTCACAGACTCCTGGTGGCACTGTTCAGAGTTATCCAGATCTTTTAGGAGAAATATAGATGGGACAAAACACATGCAAAAATGCTGAATTTGGAGGCTTCTTGGTGAACAAAATCACTTGTATCTATTCTGGGTTGGATGTCAGTTGGGAAGAGTATTCAGTGATAAACAAGGCAGGGTCATGTGGTGTTATCCAGAGTTTTTCTGATAATTTTTCTGGGAGTACAGAACCCAAGGAAATGGATAGGGTTCTTCAGTTTGAATTCTGTCACCTGTGGGTTGACCCTTTTCTCTGCCAATTCCTCTGTTAGCCGAGGAGGGGTGAGCAGTTGGATCTGTGAGATAGTCAATATTTCTTTGAGAAAGGGGATAATGCCACCTGTCTTTAAGGACTCTTATTGAATGTCCAGTGTCTAACCTTGCCTTTGGTGGGAATGCTGTTGAGAAGGAGGTAAGAATCCAGTTACAAGGATTCTAGATGAAACAGAAACTACAATTGGTCTTAAAGACAGCAGCCAGACAGCTGATAGGGCAATCTCACCACTGCAGTATACACTGTTTTTGAGGCCACTGCACTGATTATTAACAATCAAGTATTATTGCTTGATAGACTCAGTGGAAAATATTACTGATTATCTGCAAAGGCCTATGTTGCATAGCACCAGGCTACTTTGAGCATTGTCTTACCAAAAGTGATTCTGCTCATCTGATCCAAACATCTCAAGAGGTCCTGCTGAGTGTCCCCCCTCCATGGGAAGTACATGAGTTTTAGGTTAGATGGCAGGTGTTTTCTGTATGGACTTTCTTAAAAAGCCTTAACTGGATGTCCAGCATCCAACCTCTGTAGTGGCTGTAGTGACTCCCATGCCATTCAAGATGTTCTTACTAGAGATTCTGCAAAGCAGTTAAAACACTTCTGTTGAGAAATGCTTTGGGCCCTAACTGATTGACTATGGGCATCCTATCTTGGTATATATGTGTGTCTTTATTTTAATCTGTGGTTTTGGGGTTTACTACCTTCTTCTACATTGCCCAAAGTTTCATAATTGAAGTAGTCAACAAATACTGCAAATAAATTAATAAAATCCTAAATCTTCTTTTCACTCCTTCACAGACATCCGTTAGAAACAGAATTGTCAACTATGTATCAATAATGTGTTAAAGTTATTTGGTTAAAGTATTCTATGCAGAATTAAACGCATGGCATTTTCTCCACTGAATCTGGCCGGAAAGTGGAAAATTACAAGTGACCCTGCATTGAAAAGCTGGTTCCCAAAATATTCTATGAACAGTCGATTCGTAAACAGCAGGTGTCCCTCTATCTAGCCATAACAAACTCTTATCAGTATTGTTCCCAGGAGAATTGTAGCTCGAGGGAAGGCCAATACACAACACTGCCATCGTGTGACGCTTTATAGTAAGTACAACAACTGTGAAGCTGAACTGGTTGCCTGGCCCATTTTTGAACCAATCAGATGTGAGCTATGAACCATGGGTATTCATTCATACTTATGTTCTCACTTATGTTCTTCCTATGTCTTTTCTTTATGTAGACTGCTATCTACATGTACTTGTATCTGAACTGTAACTATGCCTGGTCTTTGCACAGACCATGATGTTTTTCTTTCCTCACTTCTGGTGATGGAACTCTGCTTATGCTTTGGTTTTTCCTTTTTGCAATAATGCACTATACATCCATTATTGCCTTATGCTATCAATAAAGATATTGTTAGCCTTACAACACGTTGTGTTTGGTTTACTTCAACCCTGAAAAACCCCAAAGGTAACCATCACCTAATATAATGTGCTGTACCTATAATCTACTATGCTTATCCTGTTCTCAGCAGCACTTTGTCCTGCAGTTCACACCACACAACCTCAGCCCAATACAGAACCAGCCAATACTAGCCAAGACAGGAAATTTGTCTTTAAATACAGCAATTGCAAACTACAAGGCAACACTCCAGCCTAGTCACCTGAAACCCCTGAACCAGAGCTGCTCAAAACAGATGTATCAGTTCCATTTTCAAATTATCCAGAAAAGTTCAAACTTGAAATGGTTTGTATTTATATGTTTTTGCATGCTGTTACCAATAAAGCATTTTCTAATATATTGACATATAGAAGAAAGTTATAGAAGAGCCAGTTTGGTTTAGTGGTTAAGGCTCCAGGCTAGAATCGAGGAGACTGAGAGTTCTAGACCCACCCTAAACACGAAAGCCAGCTGGGTGACCTTGGGCCAGTCACTCTCTCTCAGCCCAACTCGCCTCACAGGGTTGTTGTTGTGGGAAAAATAGGAGGAGGAAGGAGTATTAGGTATGTTTGCCACCTTGAGTTATTTATAAAAATAATAAAGAGGGGATAAAAAAAATCTTAAAAAAATGTTTCTACACATTTAACTCTTGCAGAATGAGAATTCAGTAGCTACTAAGAGATTTACAAACACTTACTAAAATTATTATTATTAATATTAATTATTATTATTAATATTATTATTGTAAATTATTATAAATTATTATGGGGGCGTGGTGGCTCACCAGGTAAGATGCCAGGCTTGTCAATTGGAAGATTGCAAGTTCAGAGGTTCAAATCCCTAGCCCTGCATGCGGAGTGAGCTCCCGCACTAGCTCCAACTCTTGCCAACCTAGCAATTTGAAAGCATGCAAATGCAAGTAGATGAATAGGTACCACTTCGGTGGGTAGGTAACAGCGTTCCACGCATGTCATGCCGGCCATATGACCGCGGAAGCATCTTCGGACAGCACTGGCTCTTTGGCTAACAGAGATGAACACTGGCCCCTAGAGTCAGACACGACTGCACAAATGTGCGGGGGGAACCATTACCTTTACTAAAATTATTAAAATCCAATTTTTATTTAGGTGAAAAATATTTTTCTCATTTTGGAAAAAAATTATTAGATACTGTGGCAGCTACAGGATTGGAAAAATTCTTTAAATTATAAAACACTAATATAATATTAACAACTTCTAGAAAGCCCAGGTTAAGATCACAGTGTTGCTGTAGTCAGACTCTATAATTGGTAAAAGAATACTAGATCTGAAAGATAACACTAAAAGGATTGTTGCATACAGTATGTGTTTCTCAAGGACCAGTGCTTATCTAATCTCCTAGACCTAGGTGTATGGTTCTATGGTCAGTTTCAATATGGTATTTTGTCCAGTTTAGTTAAAACACACACACATACACACACACAAATCAGCCCTCTCCCCGCCCCACCCTCCCACCCCCAAAATAGGGAAAATTTAGCCTTTGTGTCTGTATTAAAAAACACCAACATGGTGTTTTGTTTCCATGTGTAGTCATTTCTTGGTGGAAACAAGTATTCTAAATGTATAAAATTGGAAAATAATGTCCTGTATGGGCAACCTTGAATCCCAGGCAGGAAGTCAGAAATAAATTTAACAAATTTAATAATTAGATAAGATAACAGCAATTGGTATCTTACTGGTGGCATTTAAAGCCTATTTAAAACACTTTCCTCCTATCCAGTTATATATTGTTGTATGTACAAACACAGACAATTAAAAAGAATGCCATTCTTTTGTCTCCCAGTTGGTATAACTTTCAAGAACTCATTGACTTCATAATAATGCATCATATTAATATATTATAAACATTTCAGAGCTCCTTCAATTAGCACCTATTTAGCCTAATTTCCTCTGCTTTTTCAGGTTTATTTTTCAGGTTTATTTTGTTGTTGCCTTTTTATTAATGAGGCATTAAGTAGGTGTTTATTGTGCTTTAGTACCCTTCCTCCCCTTTTTAACTGATCCTGGCATGTGATTCTGCCAATAAATGAAGTCAGTATGACATTATTTCACAGTTACAGGTTGAGGTACATGTTAGGATGCCATTGCCATGACTTAATTTATAACAAATTTCTTGACAGAGACAATTTGTAAAATGACAAGAAGGAAAATAAACTTTGAAATACCATTCAGTGTGAAAACTGACACATCATGCTAAATTATTATGGGCTTCAGAACAAATGAGAGTAAGCATTTTCACCATCTTAAGCATCATTAGCAATTAACAGACCTGTACTTTATGGGGGGAAAGGACTACTAATATAGCTCTTCAGGGCATCTGCTAGCCTTCAACAAGTTTTGTTTTAATAAAACTATTTAGTGAAGAATATGTTTACCATAAATGCAGATTATTTATATCATATGTGTTTGTGTGTGTGCCTTTGAGTCAGTGTTGACTCCTGGCTAGTTCAAGTCCCTGCAGTTTTCTTGGCAAGATTTTCAGATGTGATTTGCCATTGCCTGCTTCCTAGGTCTGAGAGAGAGTGACTGGCCCAAGGTCACCCCACTGTCTTCATGCCTAAGGCAGGCATAGAACTCAGTCTCCTGGTGTTTAGCCTGATGCCCTTCTTAGAATTTTTTTATTTCCTTACCAGGTTCGATTCTGAGCAGGGATCAAAGAAACAGGTGGTTGCATGAAATTAAGTTCTTTATTTTTCACCCAAGAGCAAAAGCAATGACAGCAAGCTGTTAGGTGGGCGATCGCACAGGACCCCCTCCTTACAGCACATTATATACATTCCATTCAACTCCTCCTTTAGAATACCACCCCTTCATAGACAAACTTCATAGACATAGAAACAGTGGAGAGGCTTCAACTACCTACCATACAATTACTACGACCCATTGAAGTGGAGACTATAGATGGTCAGCCCTTGAAGGCAGGAGCAATTGTGAAGTGCACAGAGCCGGTGCTACTAATGACTGGAGACCACACTGAGGGTTTTTTTTTCTCTGTGTCAGAAGCACCAAAGCATACACCCACACTGAGTTGCTTCCCCTTTATATAACAGCTTCATTGCAGGTCTTCATGCCAGGACCTATAGTCCTGGGCACTGCATGGCTGAAGCTTCACAACCCCTTGCTTAATTGGTCAATGGGGAAAATGTCATTTCCCTCCACAGACTGCCAGCAACACAAGTTGCAAATGGCCACACATTCTTCATCCCCCAAGGCATTATTCACAGCAGGAGGAGTACAGCTACCCACCAAGTATGCAGACTTTGCAGATGGTTTTAGGAAAGAAGGAGCGGTGGCCCTACCCCGCCCCCCCATAGAGAGTGTGATTGCATGATCAAGTTGAAGCTGGGGCAAAGATCCCAGCTAAATGTCAGTATCCGATGTCAGCCAAGGAACTGGCTACTCTGAAGGAATACTTGGATGTTAATCTCAAGAAGGGATTTATCAGGCCATCGAAGTCCCCAACATCTGCTCCAACCTTCTTCGTTCCAAAGAAGCCAGACCTGCAGGCACCTTCCGTTCAGAGAACAGGTGGGGTAGCTCCCATGCGCACAGTCCATGACTGCAAAGTTACTGTCAGAGACCACTATCTGCTCCCTCTCATATCTGACCTGCTGGACTGTTTGCAGAGGGCACACATTTTTACAAAGTTAGACCTATGGAATGCATACAACCTGATTTGGGTGAAGGAGGGCCACAAGTACCTGACTGTCTTCAATCCAGGGAAGACACCCAAAGTGGGACAGGTAGAGATATTATCAGCCAGAAGGCAGGCGGGGCAACTCTTTGCAGGAGTTGAGAATCAGCAGCAGGATGACCCATACATGACGGCCCAGATGGATGGCCTCCAGGGAAACCAACAAGGTGCTGTTGCACCATTCTCAGTGGACAAGGGACTACTCTGGCATAGCGGATGCCTGTATATTCCCCTTCCGTTAAGGGAAGAGGTGTTGAAGCTTTGCCACAATAATCAGACAGAGGGCCATGAGTGATTTTAAGACCCTCCATGGGGCTTTAAGAGACTACTGGTGGCCAAAGATGGCAGCAGACATAAAGACTTATGCTGCTTCCTGTCACACCTGTCAACACGCTAAAGCACTTCCAAGGAAGCTAGCGGGATTGTTGCAGTCTTTGCCCACCCACCCCCAGCCTTCGGACACTGTCTCCATGGACTTCATTACCAATTTACCCCCTGTTCAAGGGTATACCTCAATACTAGTGGCAGTGGATCTTTTCACCAAGATGGCACATTTCATACTTTGCAAGGGGTTTCCAAGAGCCCAAGCTACAGCACAACTTTTTTGGATACTGTTTTTAGATACAGAGGCATGGTGAATCACATCATAAGTGGAAGGCACTTTTCCAGTTATTTGGGATGCAGATCCAACTCTCATCAGCGCACCACCCTTCGACAAATGGAGAGGCAGAGAAGACTACCCAGGTATTGCAGCAATATCTCAGATGTTATAGCACATATAGCCAGGATAACTGGCCAGACTTGCTTCTATTAGCAGAGTTAATTTAAAACAGTTCTGTACATTCTTCCACTAACATGTCTCCCTTTCAAGCAGTGTATCGGGTCAACCAAAGTGTTTTGTCTGCATCAGCGCAGCAGGGGTCAGTCTGTGCTGCGACAGACTTTCTCAGAGAACAGCAAGCAGCTCAGGATCTTCTGAAGGAGCAGCTTCAAAAGGTGAAGGCAGCTTACAAGCGAGCTGCAGATGCCTGCAGAAAGTAGGGACCTGCAATTTCAGAAGGAGACAAAGTGTGGCTCTCTACCAAGTTTTTAGCTTCGAGCAGACCTTCAAAGAAGTTGGACTCTAAGTTTGTGGGCCCTTTCACAGTAGTGAAGCAGGTAAACCCAGTGGCTTATCGTTTGCAGCTCCCAGCCACCATGAAAGTCTATCCTGTTTTTCATAGATCTTTGCTGGTCAAAGAGGTGCCTCCAAGTGCCTTGCACTCACACGTACCTCCTCCACCACCTGTCATGGTTGATGGGGAGGAACAGTACGAGGTGGATGAAATTTTGGGCTTGAGATGGCGGGGAAGGGGGATCCAGTATTTGATCCATTGGAAGGGGTATTCAGAGGCTGAGCACTCATGGGAAAATGCAAGAGATGTCCATGCTTCCAGATTGGTCCACAGATTTCACCAGCATTACCCTAACAAACCCAAGCCTTGTAAGACCCCAGAGCTTCCCCAGTCGTCCGAGCAAGAAGAGGATTTCCCAGCAGAGGAATTCGTGAGTTGGCAACCCATACCCCTGTATGGGGACCAGAGGCTTGGAGCTGACAAGGAAGAGGAACCTCGGCTGTTGACTTCAGGCCTGCAGCTCCCAAGGGGGAGGGGGGAAAATTTTATAATTGTCTAGCTGTTTTGCAGGAAGAGCCACCTGGACAGGAGAGCTATCTGACATGGAGGAGGGCACAGCATCCTTGCTTTCATCTTTGCCCTCATTGCCAAGTTCTCCTGAGAACTCAGAGGGGGAGGCAGACTGTGAAGAGGGGGGTGATGTGATGAAATGTATCCCTGAAAGGGGGGTTGATGTGATGGATCTCAGAGCTGGAGGAGGAGGAGACGCATTCCAGACCGATAAGCATTCTCACAGCATGGAAAGCCTTAGGGGGCCAGCTAAGAAAGTTACACCTTAGAGTCCCAGTATTTTTCCCTTAGATCAGTTAGGGCATCTTTAGTCTGGAAAGATTCTGTATATGGCAAGAGTAATAAAGAAAATTGAGCTACAGCTCCTGCTCAGCGCTGTTCTTACCTAGATTCCCTGACACATGTTCAGACAAAGTTTCCACTGCTGCTTTCACAGAGACCAACCAGGCATCCCACAAGGAGGGCATAAAAATAATGTTACTTCCTAAAACATATATTTGATTCCTCAACACCAACTGGGGACATGTTTGTTCTGAAGTGTGGGTATACATATGTATAAATTAATGTAGACTCTTACATTAATTAAGATTAATGGCTATTGAGAGATACATGAATTTGGAAATACATGCATCTCTCGAATTTTCCCACTAAATCGGTGGAACTTGTGACACCAAATTGTGTATATTAATTATGTATTGTGTGAAGAAGTGCTTCTCCTTTTCTGCCCTGTTCTGCACATACATTCAGCACCAAGGAGAATTCCTGAATATATTGATCCAGTAGGAGTACTCACTGTATTTCAGTGTAAATGAAAAATAAAAAAGGAATGGATACTGCAAACATTTATTTTCAAACCAATGTGTTCTGGATTAACCCCACCACCACCACCACTACCACCACACACACACAGATACAAACACCCTTAACGTAAAGCCAATAAAACTAGGTCAGTCATATATGACCCGAATTACCAAGCTAATGATATTCATAGCCCAGTCCATCCTCTGGACACTGCCATTGAGAAATATAGCCTGCATTGTTGCAAGATGAAGAACTAGAAGGAAGAGACATTCCTGTATTGTTCCCTTCCTCTAGGAAAACTGTTGTGTTTCCCTCTCCTGGATAATGATAAATTTTATTTCTTTAAAAACATGTTTAAAGTGAAAGATAATTCCACAAGTGCCATTACTTTTTCCATACTTCTTCGTCTACATTTTGCCTAATATAATATTTGCTTGTATAGGTGACATCTGGCAATATTTGTCTGGGGTTGAGGAGAGGAGAGGAGAGGAGAGGAGAGGAGAGGAGAGGAGAGGAGAGGAGAGGAGAGGAGAGGAGAAGAAAGGAAAAGAAAGGAAAAGAAAGGAAAAGAAAGGAAAAGAAAGGAAAGGAAATTCTGGTTCAAGCATCTGAAAAAGCAAGGCCTTGTATTACAGGCAGTAAATGGTGGTGGATACCAGAAAATGTGATAATTTATTTTAGGTAGCTTTGGGTGTGAAAAGAATTTGAGCCAGACTTAAAGCCTGTCCAAGGCATCTGCACCAGCAATATACAATGGTTGTGTTTGCACTTGATGTTAATCAAATATTCGTTTTAATCTTCATTTGAAGAAGCTAAAATCCATCTTTCAGATCAACATATTAATCATGGAGTATTCAATCAATTCCTGATTTCCCCCCCTTCTTCTCATGCAGTACCAAGATGAAAGTCCAAACAATACAGTTGCTCAAAAAGGACTTCTACCTATATGTTTATGGGTGTATGTTTCCCATTTATTATAGTTTGTTTGCTTGCTTGTGTGTATTTGGGAGTTTCTTTAATGGAAACTCTGCCTGTGGTTTTGTTTTTTGTTTTTTTCTTTGTTTTGCTTTGTTTTTCCCAAATGTGTGGGTTTGTGTACATATTGTGACAATTTTTCAAAATAGTGCTATTGGGTATCAGTTGATGAATACCTGTTGTCATTTTCTAGTTAGAGCAAAATTTTCCTTCAGGAATCCAAAGAGAAGATAATTCACTGGATTATGTAATCTTAATGGAGGGATAACATTTTTATGACATTTGCACCTGTCATAAAAATATACCTTGGCATTAGTAGGTCTTATCAATCTTTTGATTATCTTTATAATTCCAAATTTCAGAACACTTCACTAACTGTAGTTTTATATTTGTAACCCAACATCACATTTTCTATTGCAGCAACATGGTCTTCTCCTTCTGTATCTGATATGCAAGTTGAGTTATTGCAATGTTATGGCTCCCAGGTGTAATATTAGTACCTAGAATTGTATAAAGGCTTTAACTAAGAAGCATAATGCATTCCTTTATCTTGTCAGTATAGATTTTCTGTATTTACAGTATATACAAGGCTAGTAAGAATGAAAGGGTGTTAGTGTCAAAATAAGCTATGTTCAATGACAAAGTTGGCAGCCATAAGCATATATCAGCCTGGAAGTGAGATAAAGAAAAGAAAAGAAAAGAAAAGAAAGGAAAGGAAAGGAAAGGAAAGGAAAGGAAAGGAAAAGAAAAGAAAAGAAAAGAAAAGAAAAGAAAAGAAAAGAAAAGAAAAGAAAAGAAAAGAAAAGAAAAGAAAAGAAAAGAAAAGAAAAGAAAAAAGAAAAAAATGCTTGGTGATTTTGTATATGTTTTTACCTCTATGATGGATTTTTGGTAGTCAAATTCACTGTCCACATATCCAGTTTTTCACTAAGGAAGTAACTAGCCTAAATATTGCTGTTATCTGAGCAATTTTTTCTTATTTTTTTCTTAATTTAAAGTGGTAAAATGTTTATACACATACATGTCCTTGCCCTTTATTACTCAAAGTAAAGATACTTGGGTGTTCAGATGGATAAACAGATGGATAAAAGTATGGAAAAAAATTTTTGTGTCTGGTTTAACTCAGTTTTTCTTCTAATTTTAACAGTTGGACTTGTAAATTCCAGTGGTGAACATTTTGTTATAGGTATATAACATATATAATATATAGAAGTCTACATTTTTATATGAAATGCATGAAGCAGCCAGAGAGTTTTCAGAAAAATGTTGCATTAGAAATTACTACATAGTAAAATTCATTAACATCAGTTCCATGTATTTTAACAGTTATTAAAGAGGGAAATGTTTATCTTCAGAAGTACAATGGACGCTTATCAGAGTACCAGACATTTTTGAAAATTGCTAGTTATTTAACTGTCATTTTGGCTTGGTAACAGCACATAAAAACCTGAACTTGCTTTACAAGTATATGGAAAGGTTCAGAAAATATAAATCAGCACTACCTCTAAGTTGATTCACACTTTGTTCAGCATGGCATGTAGAAGTTAATGACTGCTCAACATTTGGTACATTGGATAACACCCCAAATTACTCTCCAAGTCATTATGACAATGATTTGAATCAGCCAGGATCATTGACAAATACATGCTATTACAATAAAATGCTTTGTGGGATGACTTGTCTTTTACCTTGGTTTTCTTTGATCTGAAAAAAAAAAGAGAAACACTCACAGATCATCTCTGTAGGGGAAAAATAATAGATAATTTTAAACAAAGGATTGTAAACCTTTATCATGCTATTGGACAGTTCTTTGTCTTGACAGCTGAACAAACCATCGGTTTGTTTGACTTACTGATACCTCAGATAAAATTTTAGGACCACGTTTAGCAGTTGGAAAAATAAAAGGTCTCTTCTGTGAATGCATTTAAAACTAGGTCATTACTTGCTCAGTTCTTTTCTAATCTTTTCTCATTTATCACCACAGGTATCTGAATCATCAACCAGAGAGGAACAGCTTGTGAAACAATTCAGGAGTTCAGCCTAATAAAGCATTAAGTATTTTAGAACACTTTGCACTTGTCATACTGTATTCTTATATACCACAATTATACCTTACAGTGAAAAATGACATGGAGTTGCAATAAAGAAAATGACCATATTAGACTCAGTTGCAGTGAATTTAATTACAAATTGTTTCATGTGAGAAAGTAAGCCAATGTTAGTCCTTTTCAAATGCTGTAAAATAAATGCTCACCAAAATCACTAAATTAGGACAAATAATTTCATTTTTTTAACCTATTTAGGGGGGTACTGTCTTTTAAGTTCTGAGAAGAACTGAAAGATTGATTTCTTATTCCTTGTGTACCTCCTTTCCAACTAAATATGTCCTACAGACTGGACTACAGTAGTGTATAATGTAATGCATGGGGTTATAAGAAGAGCAAATATGTAAATATAGCCTCTCTCTCCCTTCCATTTTTGTAACTTTCTACATCAGAGACATTTCTTTGGATGGAAACATTGGATGCAACTCTATATTTACCTTAAAACTTGCTGAATGTTTACCCCTAACCTTGTAGAAAATCAGACTGATTTTATAAGGAAAGAAATGGCACTTTAAGTTTTCTGTGCTGGCACTGCTGGCTGCCAGCCAGCAAGATAGCAAGCTGGATACCTGTCACAGTCCAGAAATATGCAAATTCAGGCAGAACTTTTAGAAGCAAAGAAACCTTTTTATAGTTGCTAGAGATGGCAACTGTACAGTAAGGTAGTCAAGGCTTGGCACAGGTCAAGACCAGGAATCCAATAAACAAATGAGAAATCCAAGGGAGAAGACACAGTGAGGTGGAGTCTGAAGTTCAAAGCATGGCACGACAAGGTAAACACAACACAGCTGAGACTTGAAAAGTTGTTCTCAGCATTTTTCAGTGAGGCGAATAAATAAGCCACACTGAGCCACCACCCAGATGCCCAGATGAAGTACATTACTCATTGGTGTCTACTCTCCTGCTAGCCTGCTTTTTGGCAGTCTATCTGACCTGCAGAGTTCAGCCTTCTGATTTTGTACCTTTATAATATGCCTCTGATTGGGACTGGGTGGGTGGACCTCAGATTCTGAAAGGCTGTCAGTTGGTGCAGGCAAAGAGTCCTGGGGGCTTACTGGATCTGCCTCAGCCAGTGGAGTTATTGACTTCAACATTGCTGGAATCAACCCTTCCAGGACTATTATCCCTAGAAGTCCCTGGCTCTACTTCCTCCTCCTCCACCTCATCAGAAGACAATTCCAGCAGGGCCACAATATTAAGTTTCTTAAGCCCTCTCCCATGAGTCTAAAAATATTAGTCTGAGGTAGTTTGGAGGACTCTGGGAGTCACAGATGACTCATAGTCTATTTGCTGCCCAATCTAATATAAGGCACATATCCTTATATTACACTCCCATTCTATTCAATTCTATTCACTCTCATTCATTCAATTGACACTCAAATTCTATTGCAACCATAACAATAGTGTCTGTCTGTCTGTTTGTTTATATGGCCACCCATCTCACAACAGTGAATCTGGGTGGCATACAAGGATTAAAACAATTTATAGACAGGGTTATGCATTCCAAAAAGTCCAAAAATAAAACTACAGTAATAGTAAATCAATATGATTTATTAAATTATATTTGAGGCCATTGTTTTACAGAACAATTAAATATTAATCAGCTAGAAATATATGGTAAATTTAGCAAAAATCATATTTGAGGCTGCTACACAAAGCAATCAAATAAAAAAACAGCTCATAATCTATGACAATTTAGCCCATTAATCAATTCAATGAAAGAAATGCAGGGAATTCAAAATGTAGTCTTTTCAGTTCAATAAGAGAAAGATCAAACAGGAGTTCAGAGACTGGGAAAATGGGAGAAATTTCCAGAAGTGATTCATTTTATATAGTGTCCAGGCTTATAAACAGAAGGCAAAAAGACAAAGACATAAACTTACATAACAAAAAAACTGAGAATTTTGGAGGCTTTCTAATATAGGAATACTGGGATGGTAGTACCAGAACTCCACGCAGCTTCTTATTAGTATGTAGCAGAGTAGAAGCATTCCCATAAACTTGCACAAGGCTTAATCAGTTCAAAACACAAAATAAACACACTTCACACGTTAATGTAAAGTAACATAAAAAAGTGTTTACAATTTTATTGTAACTCACAGTTCTTTAGTAGAAACGGTCCATGTGTGCGAGCAATTGGTTCTGACGTGACCCACATGCTTCCTTAATTTGGCCACCTGGATGGAAGTATGAGAAACGTGGGGGCCATAGCTGACCCATCCTCCTTGGTAGGAGATTCGAGCAGAAAGAGGAAAGAGAAGGGAACAGGGAACCGGGATTCAGCCCCTCCCACACAAAGCAAGTAAGATTAGGTTACAGCAGAGGCTGCCTCCTCCTTCAAGCTTGTGTGAGACGTGCTTGGTTGAAACCCGATAACTAATATCTACTACAGCAAAGAGGGAGTAAAATTTACAGGATGTAGCATAAGGATATATGGACATACACATACACACATGCTAGTGAGGGCCAACATTTGTACAAGTATTACTTCAATTGGGAATGGAGGATAAATTAGAAAGTTTCTGGACTGAAGCAGAGGAAAGAGGTAGGGAGTAAGAATCACCTTACTTTTTCATCCCTGGGCTGCTTCTATATACAGTTCTGGTTCTCCAAGTCAATGTTAGATGGATTTTCCAAAAGTTGGAGGGAATATGTGTCCTTATCAATAGCTACTTACCAATACTCTTTGGCTTGGTTGATCAGTGTGTTCATTGGCTTTCTAAAGCTATGGTCTTCCTGAGCTTGGGACTCAGACCAGTTGAAAGGGGAGATACTGACATATACCTCCTTTGACTGCCTTGACTCTGGATCTAGCTGATATTGTGAAGCTGATCTGATCTGGCTCTTCTAGGTTATGAAACCCACCTCAGTATGGGTTTCATGGATGCAGAAAGCCTGTGCTTCCAAAATGTAAGACAGCAACATACTGAAGGGTTTGATTTCAACTCCTGTAAGGCTCAGCAACATCTTACTGGAAATGAAATTCAGTTGAGAAGCTTCACAGCTATTTCAAGTCACATTGTTCTGGTTTTAGATGGTTCAAACAGGTATCTCTTATTGATTAGCAAAAAGCTAGCAAGAAGGAAAGTTTGATGAGTAATAGATGCTCTTCTCTTCAGTTGTTCTGAGTATCTTCAGCTATTGATTGAAATAATAGAAATTAGGTTTCCTTCTCATTTTTGTTAGTTTTGGGGGGTGAGGACAAAAGAGTAGTCAAAACTACTAAAGCAAGTAAGAAAGGCATGAAAAAGGGGGAAAGGTTCAGCTAATGGCTTTCCTCCTATCAAAAGAGTTTCTAACAACCTGAGGGCCCTGGAAGATTTTTCAGGCTCCTTTGATCAATAAAAGAGGTTGCAGGGAAGAGTGGATGAATAATTGAAAATCTGATGTCTACTGCACTAATTTATAAAAGGAATGTCTCAGTAAGAATTAATGACTCTAGCTATATTACTTTATGTAAATATCTCTTTACTACATATGCCATTTTCCCATCAAGACCAAAAAATCTGTAAATTGGAAGAGTAGAGTGGGATATCTACATAACCTTAGTTTGGAAAGGTTATTTAGGTTCTTTTATGTCAGCCCCACTAAGTAGAACAGACCAGGAAATCAACTTGACATGAAGACTAAAATACTTGTATTGAAATTGGCTACAATATGTTGCATGTATGCTGAATATATATTAAGGGAAACTGGACTGGAAGAAGATGAGTGTAGTTTTAAATTTGGAGGAAGAAATGTCAATAACCTGTGCTATGCTGCGGACACTACCCTGATAGCTGAAAATGCAAAGGAACTGCAAGCCCTAATACTAAAAGACAAAGCACAGTGAAAAAATGGGACTAAAGTTAAATATAACAAAGACCAAACTAATGACAAGAGATAGAACAACCAGCCTTATAATTTACAATGAAGATATCAAAGTGGTGGATAGCTTCTGCCTTTTAGGATCAACCATCAACACTAAAGGAACAAGCAGTCAAGAAATACAACACAGACTAGCACATAGCTTTCCAAACTGTGTGTCACGACACTTTAGTGTGTCACAACACAACCCGGAAGCAGCAGCGGGGGCATGCACGGCGGCAGCGGGGGTGCTGCCGTTGGTGTGTTGCCAACGGTGGCAGTTTGGAAAGCACTGGACTAGCACTTGGTAAAGCAGCCATGAAGGCCTTGGAAAAGATACTTAAATGCCATGATGTATCTATCCCTACAAAGATCAGAATCGTGCAAGCCGTAGTATTCCCTGTGACTCTCTATGGGAGCAAAAGTTGGACTTTAAAGAAGCAGGAAGAGTATTAACACCTTTGAACTTTGGTATTGGAGAAGACTCCTGAGAATGCTGTGGACAGCCAAGAAAACAAACCAATGGATCATCCAACAATCAACCCAAAGTTCTCACTCAAGACACTCATGACCAGGCTCAAATTATCCTACTTTGGACACATTATGCAAAGACCTAGCTCTCTGGAAGGCTCTAGTGCTGGGAAATGTAGAAGGAAAGAGAAGGATGACCAACATCAAGGTGGATGGACTCATTTACAGTGGTGATTAGTACATTAGTATTGGGAGACTTGAAAGAACAGGTTAGGTATAGATTGTCATGGAGAGAATCTATCTATGTGGTCACTAGGAGTTGAAAACAACTTGATGACACATAATCAATCAGTAAATCAATCAAATGGTGCAAGTCTGATTGTGCTATCCCTCTTCAGTGAGTTTTATATCCTGTGAATCAGAAAGGCATCTGCCTGAGCTGCTTCTGAATATTATCTCATTCTTCTGGACTTAAGAATTGTTTCACTCCTTTTGCCTAAGTAATGGTTCCTATATATCTCCAACAAGGTCATCTTCCTTACTCTCTTCATTTTAATATCATTTTTATTCCCCATTGCTATTAGATTTACTCTACACAGGAAGTAATGGAAGTTGCTTTTGAAAGTATTCTGTTTTGTTTTGTTTTAAAACTGGATTTCTTTTCCCAACTAGATGATGCTTGACTCCTAGTGCATAAGGGGATCGTTCCTTGCAACCAGTATTTTTAAATGCTGAATCTCACAAATACCAGTTTTACATATGTCAACAGTTCCTGCAATGATTTTTATAAAGCCAGTGTGCACCTTATAGATAATATTATTTTTTCTAGTGTAGTCTATGGTATGGACGCCTCAAATGTATGAATTCAAGTTAAATAAAGAAACATTGCATTTCAGTTAATAAAATTGGCTATGCAGTAATGCAATTATTGAGTTCATCACAAAATGCAAAATGGATGTGCTTTAAACCACTTAGCAAATAGTTAGATACCATATCTATCTTCTGATATATCAACTTTCCTAAAATTATGGAAATATATACATCTTCAATGAATAAAATTGAAAGGTATACAATTTACAACAAAAACAAAGAATAGAGCTGGTTTACAATTACTTCCACATGCACATTTGTTGCTTATGTTCCAATTTTTTAATGTTCATAAGAATATGTTTAAATAACTCAAAAGAATTAAATGCTTTTCCTGTCATTTCCTCTATTTATCTTTCTAAGTGTTCCAGTTTCTATTTGTGCAAAGATTTCAGTGTATGAAATGTAGCTCCAGAAAATATAGAAGTTGCTTTAATTTCTGATGAAATCAGATTTATATGGAGCTAAGTTAAAAATATATATATCTCCCCCCATATTTAAATTAATTCAGAAAGTGTACAAAAAGCTTTTATTGCATATAAATCATTACAGGCATTTTAAAAGTTGTTTTTTAGTGGAGCATTGTTACTTTATTATAGAATTATTACCACAACATTCATTTAAATAATGTCCCAACGAGATATGCAAAGTAGTACAGTTATATCTAATACTTGGTGATTTACCTGATTATTCTTCTATTTAACAAAAGATAGCATGCAAACACAAAGGAAGCAATCATAGTATTTTAGTGCCTCTGTTGCAATCACAAACTTCAGGATCTCATAGAATAGTAGTAAAGATTCACAATTAGATTACTGTTTCCTCTACCACAATTCTGGACTGACCAGTTAAGATTTCCTTCCTTCCTTCCTCCCTCCCTCCCTCCCTCCCTCCCTTCCTCCCTTCCTCCCTTCCTCCCTTCCTTCCTTCCTTCCTTCCTTCCTTCCTTCCTTCCTTCCTTCCTTCCTTCCTTCCTTGTAATATGGTGGCTATTAAATAGATAAACAATAGAATCTACCATACACAAGAGAAGTCTCAATCGGGGGAAAATTATCTCTGGCCCATAGGAAAATTAATTTGGGAGTAGGGACAAACACAAATAGCAATCAAGCCTTTTGTTCCTAACTCAGGCAGTATGCTCCAAACTAAAGTTAACAAAGTGCAATGTCTGAGCTGTACTTCCTGGATAACATCAAGCAAATATATAGCACAAAGTACATGTGGACAGATCAGACCATCTGTGATTTATAAGGATTCTACCTCTTTGCTCTGATATTTTGTCAACCAGTCTAACAATTTTTTAAAATAATAACTTTATTAAATTTTTGAACAGGAAAGATAAAAACTAACAAAAACTAACAAAATATTTAAGAGAAAAAGTAAAGAAAGAAAAAGAGAACAAAGCCAAAAGTAGAGAAAGAAAAAAGAAATATAAAGGAATTACTTCTAATTTTCCTTTACATCAGTTATAGATATAAATTTAAACTCTAAGTTTACAACATAACTTTCATTAGTATTTTTTCTAATCATCAAACCCATATATCATACTTTCATTTTTTTATGTTTCATGCAAAAAGTCCAAAACGGGTTTCCAAGTGGCATTGAACTAAATCCATGTATTTTCTCTAATCAAGGCAGTCAATTTAGCCATCTTAGCAAGCTCCATCATCTTCATGATCCACTCTTCCATTGTGGGTAACGTCAAATCTTTCCACCTTTGTGCATATAATAATCTCACTGCAGTTATCACATATAAAAACAAAGTTCCATGACTTTTTTCTAATTGTTTATCCATCAGTCCCAAAAGAAAATGTTCTGGTTTTAATTGTATATTAATCTTTAAAATCTGAATTAGTGTATGTATTTGAATCCAATACTTTCTGGGGTTTTTACACATCCACCAAACATGATAAAATGTCCCTTCTTGTTGTTCACATTTCCAGCATATATTCCAAGTACCTTTATACATTTTAGACATTTTTTCTGGTGACAAATACCAAGAATACATTATCATAGATTCTTTCACTTGTTCTTCTGTTTCAAATCTCAATAAAAGTTTATACATTTTAGCAATAACATGTTCATAATTTGTACATAGATCTTTTTCAAATTCAATTTTACAATATTCAAAACTAAAAGTCCTTTTATCTACTTTAAATCTTTCTAATAATTTTACATAGGAAAACCATTGATACGCATATCCTTCTAATGTCAAATCTTCACTTTATTTCATTTTGAATTCTCCCTGGGAAAATTCTAATATATCACTATAAGTTAAGCATTTATGTTTAGTTATCATTTCTCTTTTTTAATATGCTTCTTGTGGTGAGAGCCACAAAAGTATTTTCTGGATTTATATTTATTCCATATTCTCAATATGGTACATCTAACAAAACAATTTTTAAAGTCAACATTAATTTTAGCTTTATCATACCATAAATAACCATGCCACCCAAACCTCAAATGATGTCCTTTTAGCTCCAATAATCTATTCCTCAGCATCACCCACTCTTTCATCCAAACTAAACAACAAGCTGCAAAGCATAGTTTCAAATCAGGTAAACCCAAACCTCCTCTTTCTTTAGCATCTTGTAACACCTTATATTTGACTCATGTTTTTTTACCCTGCCACACAAATTTAGATATATCTTTCTGCCACTGTTTAATTGGTACATCAGTTGTCAAAACATGTATTGTCTGAAACAAAAATAACATTCTAGGCAAAACATTCATCTTAATCACAGAAATTCTCCCCAACTATGACAATTGTAATTTGTCCCATCTTAACATATTTTTTAACTTCATTCTATGTCTTAACATAATTGTTTTGAAATACAGTTCATATTTGTCAAAGTTACACCCAAATGTTTTACCTTTTTCTCAAACTTGAAACCTGTTTTGTTCATCAATTCTATTTGATCTTGGGTCTTCATATTTTTGTTAATATATTTGTCTTCTGTTTACTAATATTAAAACCAGCTAATGCACCAAATTCTTTTAATTTTCTCATCAGTAATTTAATCCCCTTTAAAGGATCTTACAAAACCAGCACCAGATGATCTGCAAAAGCTCTCAACTTATAAGTGTCTTTTCTAATTTTTACACCCATTATTCTCTCATCTTGCCTTATATCTCTATTCAAAACTTCAAGAAGCAAAATAAACAGAAGAGAGGATAATGTACAACCTTGTCTTGTTCCTTTTTTCATTTCACAAGTTTTTGTTAGATCTCCATTAACAATAATTTGTGCTGTCTGTGATGTATAAATCAATTTTACCCATTTTATAAAGTTCTCTCTAAAATTCATATCTTCCAAAATGTTTTTTAAAAAGGCCAGTTGAAGTTATCAAAAGCTTTCTCTGCATCTAAGAAAATTAGTGCAACTTGTTTTTCATTATGTTGTTCCAAATATTATATGATATCCAATACCATTCTGACATTGTCTTTTAACTGTCCTTTTGGTAGAAATCCATATTGGTCTTCATGAATAAATTCCTGCAGAATTATTTTCAATCTATCTGCTAAAATCATTCTCAACAACTTTTAATCACTATTGAATAATTATATTGGTCTATAATTTCTTGTTAAAGTTAGATCTTGTCCCTCTTTAGGCATTAATACTATATTAGCCTCTTTCCAAGTCTCTGGTATCTTTCTTCCTTATAATATAGATTACAGATTCTTCGTATTTTGGAGTGGTTCATCCTCAAAACATTTATAGGAAGAACCTGGTAATCCATCTAGTCATGGTACTTTTCCTGGTTTAATCTTTTTAATAGCTTCAGAAACTTCCCTTACTGTTACAAGTCCATTCATAATCTGTCTTTGGTTCTCTGTAAGCTTTGGTAGGTTTTGTTTTTTTTAAGTATTTTTAAGTTTTTTGTATAGCCACATTGTCTGTTAATACAATATCTCCCTCTTGAAGTTTCAAAATCAATTTCTTTTCTTTCTCTTTTCTTAATTTATAGGCTAACCATTCCCCTGGTTTGTTTGCAAACTCAATATTCTTTTACTTTGCATAGTTTATATTTATTTCCATTTCTCTTACTGTTAACATAGATAAGTGTTGCTGTAAAAGTTTAATTTGATATGAAATGTTTATCTTTTCTGGCAATTTCTTTAATTCTTCCTCTTTTCTTTTTATCTCATTGAAAATAGCCTGTATTTTCTCTTGAGTCTTCTTTTTCAGTATTATGTTGTATGCATTTCTCTGATGAAAGCTTTACTCATATCCCAAACCATTCTTAAATAAGTACCTTTAAGTTATTTCCAAAAAAATGCTATTAATTTCTTTTTGCAATCCTCCACTATCAAATTTTTCTGTAATAGTGTTTCATTTAATCTCCACCTAAAAGAGGTAGGTTCCCTTTTAAAAATCAAACTCACAGAATTATGATCAGATAAACTGTTTGGTAAAATCTCAACTTTAGAGATCTTAGTAGCAATTTTTTTTGAAGTCCAAATCATATCTATTCTTGAAAAGGATCTGTGTCTTTCTGAAAAATAAGTATATTCTCTAGAGTTGCCATTTTTCTGTCTTTATGCATCCATTAAACGTAAGTTATCTATCAAATCAGAAAAAGCCTTTGGTAAATTACCTTGAGTAATTTTAATATTCTTCTCTGATGTTCTATCTAATTGTGGAGAAATCACTCCATTCCAATCTCCCATCAAACACCAGTTATCATACAAAAAGTTTGTCAATCACTCCATAAGTCATTTATAAAAAGTTCCTTTATCCTCATTTGGGACATAAATTCCCAATACCATAATTTTAGCCCCTTGTAACTCAACTTTCACCCCAGCAAATCTGCCGTGTTCATCAGTCAGTACAAGTTCTGGTTTTAGTTGGGGGTTAATATATAAAACAACTCCATTTATTATTTTTTAGGTCCAGCTGATATAAATTCTTCACCCAAATTTTTGCAAGTCAGATTTATTTAAGTAGTAAAAAAGGTTTTTCTTCTTTTTTGAGGAGTGTTTTCTCTATTTATATTCCACGTTAAATATTCATAATCCATAATTATGCCAGTAGTTTAGAAAGGTCAATGCCTGTAGCACCTAATTAAAAATAATCTTTTTCAGAATCCTTTTTTCGTCTGTTGTAATTTTGGATCAGTCTCCACTACAACCTCCATTTGAACCTCTTCCAATTTTCCTTTATGTTTTTCCAAACATTCTCTGGCCTTTTGAACAGAGTTCAACTACATATTTTGTTGTTTGTGCCTATGCCATCACAAGAAACTTTTTGATTATAAGACAGTATTTTATACTAGGAAAGAAGAAGGATCTTGGGAAACCCCAATAATATTAACCCATCCTTGCTAGATATAACTTACTAAATTTCTTGGAACTTGTATTAGTATTAGTATTAGTATTAGTATTAGTATTAGTATTAGCATTAGTATTCATGTTCGTCTTTGCCCCCCAAATAGACATATCCTCATATCATTGTCTAGTATTTTAAAAACTTTTGTTGTTACTGTTGTTATATTCTCTCTCTCTTTGCCTAGTTACATTGCTCCACATTCTCTGTCCTTTTCTTGTCTGCTCTGTACTTCCCTCCTGGTTTCTCGATGTCACTGCCAAGTAATGCCAGCTGCTACATGGTGCTTGATGTTCTGGCTTCTCTGTTTGGGGGCATTTTCACAACTGTTTGCAGTGCTCTTTAGTGAGTTATTTGGCAAGAATGATTCAGCTGCCATACGGTCCCCTACTACCTATGCTCCTTTTGGAGAGGGCTCAGAAAATATATATATATATATATATATATATATATATATATATATATATTCTTATTTGAAGATAAAAAAAACTTGCCTACAATTAGTATATGGTCTTCATTCCTGTCAAATAAAATCCTTTACCAAGCTTATACTACTTGGATAAACAGATAATGGATAATCTAAGATAAAAATAGAAAATAATACTTGGCAGCCCAACCACAGTGTATTTTAAAACATATCTATTTAGGGAAAACGTTTCATGTCCAATACCCATTTCATGGGTTGCACACAGCCCCTTCCTCACAATTTTGTGGGACCACTGAATTTCAATGAGAAAATAAAGAAATAAGGGATGCTGAGCTTTAAAACGGGCCACTTTTAGCAAATATGTAATAACTCAGTAAATACCAGAAATCTCTGCCTATTAGTCCTTATTTAAATGTCATTGCTTGTAATTTTCATATAGTTATTACTAACAGTAATTGTTTTCATTTAAAAACTTTCAATGTTATATTAAAATAGATTGATAAAATAACTTTGTTACCACTCTCTCTCTTTCTCTCTCCTCTCTCACCCCTCCCCCTTTTATACTAATATGTACCCTCCACACACACAAAATTTCCTGGTTTCTTGTAGAAATAACACTTTAAAGAGCATTTTCCACTTCTCTCTCTCTCTCTCTCTCTCTCTCTCTATATATATATATATATATATATATATATATATATATATTGCTTATTCATCCCATCCTAATTAGCTCATTGTAGCAAATTGTTATATTTCAAATTGATCAATAGCTATCACTTTATATTGTTTGGTTGAAAGTGAAAGTTGCCCACTCGATTGCTGTCCAGAAGCCGCAGGAATCCTCTTTCGGAGATGCCGAAGCTCCGCATCTCCGCATCTCCACCATTGTTCTCCCGTCTTCCGACTTCGCGAAACCGGCTCCCTTCACCATGGCTGGCTTTGAAAATTATCGGAGCTAGCTCTAGGCTTGTCCTGCCACCATTCTCATCCACCGGAAGACATCTATATAGAAACACTGGTGTCCCTGGGCACAGTGCTGAAACTCTTCTTTAAGCTTTCTTCTTTTTTATTGAAGCTGTGTTGGTGTTTATGTATTTCATGTATTTCCCTGTATAGTCTAACATAGTGGCTGTTGGTGTTGTCCAGTATTTATGTGTTTTCAAATAAGATTTGGTGACCAGTTTGTTTGAGAGCATGTTCAGCTATTACAGATTTTTCAGGTTGCTGTAGTCTGCAGTGTCTTTCATGTTCCTTTATCCTTTTATCCAGTTTTAATAAAAAAGAAGAAAGCTTAAAGATCAGCAAAACCTGGCTGCCAGTCCTGAAAAACACAGCTTGCAAAAGGTCAATGAACTCTACTCAACCACAGAAATATACAAACAACTCACACAATAGATGTGCTAATCCCACACATGACAGCACCACACCCCCTAATCACCACAATAAACCCTCTCCTAATCTCTTGTAAATGACCCACAGAAGACATACACCCTCTCAGCAGTTATAAACACCAGTAGGAACACACACCATCCACTTGGGCACAGACAGAATCTTCTAGCTGTGCTCCTGTCCTCTGAAGATGCCAGCCACAGTGACTGGCGAAACGTTAGGAACCAAAACTGCCAGAACACAGCCTGGAAAACCCACAACAACCATCGGATTCCGGCCGTGAAAGCCTTCGACTATACATTAAAGGATATTGATAAGATATAATAATGTTTTATACTGTTTTTTAGATCTAATAGGGTTAAGATTGTTTATTATAAAGGCAGACAATTTATTTGTTTCTATAATTTGATGTTTATTGTGTACACAGAAGTACATAGAATAGTAGTAGAAAGAAAAAAAATTAAATGGATTATTTTTTAACTGGGAGGGAAGTTTGAAGTAGAAATTTACATAGGTGTGTGTGTGTGTGTGTGTGTGTGTGTGTGTGTGTATATATATATATATATATATATATATATATATATATATATTATGTAAGGGGAAGGAGCAATTGTATTAGATATTTTTATATGTGCAAATGGAGGGATTTATAGAAATAATGTGATTATGGTTTGATATAGAGGAAGGGTTTGTTTATGGGAATTGTTGTATATTCTTGCTGTTGAAAGCTGTAAGTCACCTGTATGTATGTAACTTTCTAAAAGTATTTTTTTGTGTTTTTTTTACACTTTTAATGTTTTTTTTTGTTTGTAGTGGTTTTTTTTGTTTTTTGCAGTTTTTTATCTTTGTTGTAAAAAAATAATAAAAACTTTGAAATTCAAAAAAAAAAAGAATTGATATGATATTTTATGGGTTTCAACAGATGTGGTGAATAAAATGTCCAAAGTAGATACTGTATCTTACCAAAGACTTTCTTGGATCATAATCCTGTAAGTATGATAATTAAAAAAATTCTAGGACTTTTAGATGGAGATTGAATGAATCTATTTTACAAAAAGAAAAGGTTGTGAAGGATTGTAAAAAGGAAATTAAAGGATTTCTTTGAGATTAATCTGGACAATGAAATAGATATAAAAACTGTGTGGGATACTAGCAAAGTGGTTATGAGAGGACATTTTATCTATCATAATCGTAATCTTAAGAAAAAATCTCAACAAAAACTACAAATGGTTTTGGACCAGATTAATTTAAAAGAGAAGGAGTTGCAGAGAAAGCCATCAGATAATAATATTGTATATCAACTTAAACTATTACATCAGCAAGTTTCAATGATGACTATGAAAGAAATTGAAATGAAGTTAAAATATGCTAAACAGAGATATTTTGAATTTGCTAATAAACAGGGAAGATGGTTGGCATGTAAATTAAGGAAGGAAAGAGAGAAGAAAATGATTTCTAAAATTCAGGAAGGTAACGTGGAATTATTGGATAATAATAAGTTTTAAAAAAGCATTCCATATATTTTTTTCTAATTTATATGAAAATCAAGAAGTTTCTTTTGAAAAGATAGATGAATATCTAAATAAACAAAACCTACCAAAACTTTCACAGTCACAGAAGTTAGTATTGAATAGCACTATAACTACTTTTGAAATAGTTGAAGCTATAAAGAGAACTAAATTGGGAAAAGTACCAGGACCTGGATATCTACAAAATATTACCCTTTAAAAGATTAATGAACTCTATTTTGTTAGGTTTGGCAATGCCAGATTCATGGAGGGAAGCTAACATTGCACTTCTACCAAAAGGACAAGATCCCTCTTTAATTAAGGATTATAGACCAATTTCATTGTTAAACAATGATTATAAAATATTTCCTTCAAGTGAGCAGTCTGGCTTGATTTCCTGGAGTATGGACTGGTTTGATCTTCTTGCAGTCCAAGGCACTCTCAGAATTTTCCTCCAACACCACAGTTCAAAAGCATCTATCTTCCTTCGCTCAGCCTTCCTTATGGTCCAGCTCTCGCAGCCATAGGTTACTACAGGGAATACCATTGCTTTAACTATGCGGATCTTTGTTGTCAGTGTGATGTCTCTGCTCTTAACTATTTTATCAAGATTTGCCATTGCTCTCCTCCCAAGAAGTAGACGTCTTCTGATTTCCTGGCTGCAGTCAGCGTCTGCAGTAATCTTTGCGCCTAGAAATACAAAGTCTGTCACTGCCTCCACTTTTTCTCCCTCTATTTGCCAGTCATCAATCAAGCTCATTGCCATAATCTTGGTTTTTTTGAGGTTTAGCTGCAACCCAGCTTTTGCACTTTCTTCTTTCACCTTCGTCATAAGGCTCCTCAACTCCTCCTCGCTTTCAGCCATCAAAGTGGTATCATCTGCGTATCTGAGATTGTTAATGTTTCTTCCAGCGATTTTAACTCCAGCCTTGGATTCCTCAAGCCCAGCATGTTGCATGATGTGTTCTGCGTACAGGTTGAATAGGTAGGGTGAGAGTATACAACCCTGCCGTACTCCTTTCCCAATTTTAAACCAGTCCGTTGTTCCGTGCTCTGTTCTTACCGTTGCTACTTGGTCGTTATACAGATTCCTCAGGAGGCAGACAAGATGACTTGGTATACCCATACCACCAAGAACTTGCCACAATTTGTTATGATCCACACAGTCAAAGGCTTTAGAATAGTCAATAAAACAGAAATAGATGTTTTTCTGAAATTCCCTGGCTTTCTCCATTATCCAGCGTATATTGGCAATTTGGTCTCTAGTTCCTCTGCCTTTTCTAAACCCAGCTTGTACATCTGGCAATTCTCGCTCCATGAATTGCTGGAGTCTACCTTGCAAGATCTTGAGCATTACCTTACTGGCATGTGAAATAAGTGCCACTGTTCGATAGTTTGAACATTCTTTAGTGCTTCCCTTTTTTTGGTATGGGGATATAAGTTGATTTTTTCCAATCTGATGGCCATTCTTGTGTTTTCCAAATTTGCTGGCATATGGCATGCATCACCTTGACAGCATCATCTTGCAAGATTTTAAACAGTTCAGCTGGGATACCGTCGTCTCCTGCTGCCTTGTTATTAGCAATGCTTCTTAAGGCCCATTCAACCTCACTCTTCAGGATGTCTGGCTCTAACTCACTGACCACACCGTCAAAGCTATCTCCAATATTATTATCCTTTCTATACAGATCTTCCGTATATTCTTGCCACCTTTTCTTGATCTCTTCTGCTTCTGTTAGGTCCTTACCATCTTTGTTTTTGATCATACCCATTTTTGCCTGGAATTTACCTCCGATGTTTCTAATTTTCTGGAAGAGGTCTCTTGTCCTTCCTATTCTATTGTCTTCTTCCACTTCCGCACATTGCTTGTTTAAAAATAATTCCTTATCTCTTCTGGCTAACCTCTGGAATTTTGCATTTAATTGGGCATATCTCCCCCTATCACTGTTGCCTTTTGCTTTCCTTCTTTCTTGGGCTACTTCCAGTGTTTCAGCAGACAGCCATCTTGCCTTTTTGGTTTTCTTTTTCTTTGGGACGTTTTTTGTTGCCGCCTCCTGAACAATGTTGCGAACTTCTGTCCATAGTTCTTCCGGGACCCTATCTACTAAATCTTTTGAGGGTCTTTGCTGATTATTTGGTTTTGATATTTATTTATTTATTTATTTATTTAATTAATTAATTATTTTTTATCCCACCTTTATTATTTTTATAAATAATGCAGTGAACATACCTAATACTCATTTCTCCTCCTATTTTCCCCACAACAACCCTGTGAGGTGGGTTGGGCTGAGAGAGAGTGACTGTCAAGAATAGAACTCACAGACTTCTGGTTTCTAACCCAGCACCTTAACCACTAGACCAAGCTGGTTAAAGGTTAAAGGATCCATTGGATTCTGTTGAACATTTGATGAAAATGATCCACAGAAGACACACACCCTCTCAGCAGCTATAAACACCAGCAGGAACACACACCCTCCACTTGGGCAAAGAGAGAATCTTCTAGCTGTGCTCCTGTCCTCTGAAGATGCCAGCCACAGCTACTGGCGAAACGTTAGGAACAAAAACTGCCAGAACATGGCCACACAGCCCGGAAAACCCACAACAACCATCGGATTCTGGCTGTGAAAGCCTTCGACTGTACATTTGAAGAAAAAATTGAAAGAATTTGGATTGTTAGCACATCCTAAAGTAAATAGACAAGAATATGACCCTGACTAATCAAGAATCATTGATGGGTAAGACGGGCTTTAAGACTGAAAAAAAGATTAGATATTTGGGGGTGATTTTGTCAACTAAAATTAGTACATTGTTTCAGAATAAGTATGGTAAAATTTGGAATGAGGTGGAAAAAGATTTGGTAAGAAGGGGAAAATTACATTTGTCTTATGGGGAGAATTTCTGTGATCAAGATGAATGTTTTGCCTAGGATGTTGTTTCTTTTTCAGACGATATCAATTTTGTCAACAGATTTAATATTTAAACAGTGGCAGAAGGATATTTCAAAGTTTATTTGGCAAGAATTAAATATAAACTATTACAGGATGCCAAGGAATGAGGGGATCTGGGTCTGCCTGATTTATATTTTGATGCCAGTTGCTTGCTCTGGATGAAGGAATGGATAACTTTGGAGAACAAAAATTATTACACTAGAAGGTCATGAATTAAGATTCTGATGGCATGCCTACTTCTGGTATGATAAAGTTAAAATTAATAAGGATTTTAAAAACCATTATATTAGGAATGCTATACTGCGGATCTGGAACAAGTATAAAGTTAGATTGTCACCTAATGTACCTTTGTGGTTATCACCCCAGGAAGCATTCGTTAGAAGAGAAAATGTGGGAGAAATAAAGTGGTTAAAGTATAAAGATTTGTTAAATTTTGAGGAGGGTGAACCAAATCTCAAAACAAGAGAAAAGTTAGAGATGGAAGGACTCACATGTCATTGGTTTACTTATATGTAATTACTGGATCACTTTAAGTTGGACAAAAAGAACTATAGGTTTGTTAATGAAATAACTTATTTTGAGACTCAACTTTGTACGAATGATGAACATGTTATTACAAAGATGTATAAGATGTTGTTACAAATGAACTTGGAAGATGAACAAGTAGTCAAGGAATGTATGGTCAAATGGGCCACAAATTTTGGATATAATATAATGTTGGAGCAATGGGAAAATATGTGAACAAAGGGTTTGAAATTTACCTTGAATTATGATTTAAAGGAAAATTTCTACAAAATGATGTATCGCTGGTACCTAACCCCTGATAAATTGTCAAAAATGTTTAATGGTATAACGAATGTTTGCTGGAAATGTTTGCAGGGTGAAGGAAACTTTTATCATCTCTGGTGGACTTGTGAAAAAGCTAAAATATTTTGGGACCAGATATGTATTATTATAAAAAAGATCCTTAAAGTGAACATAAAGAAAAAACCAGAATTGTTTTTATTAGTTTTGATGGTGAAAGAACTGGAGAAACAACATGGAACTTTGCTTTTGTATATGATCATGGCTGCAAGATTGTTATATGATCAATCAGGACAGTAATTCATACAGCAAATAGGAGAGATATAGTACGGAAGTGTTGAACCAATCAGTATGCAGTAAGAATGTAGGCTTTCTGTGTTTTCAATAAAAGTCTTTTGTGTGGTTTCATCAAAGGGTGAACTGGTATACAAAATGAATAGTATTTGTTTTAATGTTTTCAGGTAGAAGCATTCTAATTCTCTGTCTCTCTCCAACATTTTCCCTGACAGCAAGAATCTGTGTTTATCACTTGTATTTTGTATTAGTCATCCAAAATAATTACTTTAAATGACATATTTAATTGCCATGGAGTGTTCATTCATGCACAATGCAGTTAGACATGTAAAAACAAGAATTCACGAAATACAGTAAAGATAATAATAACCAGGTACTTCTCTGAGGGGAAAAAGGGCCTCATGTGAATAAGGACATGGTTTCTCTTGTAGATAACACCAGTTCTCTTATGTTACATCAATCAATCATCCATACATATACTGTATACAAAATAATCAGTAGTTTTTTTTAAAGATTCCCCTTTAGCCTATTAAGAGGTATATAAAAATTAGTCTGACAATCAATCATTCAGTCAGAAAAATAAGAAGGAACACATTCAAGGCATAACTATTTCCCTCTCTCTCTCAGTATAGTATTTTGTTTATTCTTACACAAACCATTATGGCAGTACATTATTCAAAGAATGTTATTGGGTATCATCAGTTTTCCTTGGGTTTTGATAATAAGTAGATGACGTTCATTGATTTTTGTGGGATTCTTTAGTAGGTGTGTGGAAGCCATATGGGCATACTGCATATTCATTTAAGAAGACACTTTTGCTCACTTTGCCTCCAGTCCTAGTATAAATGCCTCTTGTGGCTTGAAGGTGGATGTGCTTTTAGTTTTGAAGGACCTGGCTGATTCAAAGACTTGAGGAGTGCATTTAGAAAAGATAATTGCTCACTGCAATGCTGTAAGTTAAGTATCTCTCCAAGTGGCTTTTATAAGACTGCTATATATGAATGGCAAAGCATAGTTATGGCTCATGACTCTGAACTCAGCATAACTTTACTAAAACAAAACTTAAAGTGGCATGTCACTGTTCTTTAATGGAAGATTTGTTGATACGATTAGCATTCACATGCCACCTGCTTAGTGTTAACAGAGTAATTTGCACAGAAGCTTGCAATGTTAACTGGCAAGCAGTTAGCAGGACAATTTATGTTTGAATAGCATGTCTTTATGTTCTCAAATAGTCTCACTTTCTCATGCCTGTTCTCCCAGTTGCCTATGACAGGCAGATGTTTTATTTCTGAGACTGGCTAAAAAATATCACATGAAAACTGAAGGGGGAAAAATATTTCTGAATCAAAAAAATATTTTTAATAAAATATATTGAAGTCAGTTCAATCTTTGCAAAGAAGTGAGCAAATATACTGTACTAATGTCTAAAACGGTAAGAAGGTGGAAGAACATAGTGTTTATGGAGAACTAGGTGTTTCTGGAAATTTTAGTGCTAGCTTATCCTTTTCAGTTTCTCCTTTTGCTTTTGGGTAACACTTTTTAACTCATTTACTTTAATAAATCTTACCTTCCTCCTCTCACAATCACAATCGCTATCATTATACCTCTTCCACTTAGTACCATTTACTGAATTTATTTTGCATATACTATCTGAAAAGTTCAATAGGGCAAGAACAGTAGTCATTAAAATTTCTGTAAAATTATCTTCTCTTTGAAAAAAAATTCTAAAGCACATTTTCTTCATATTGATTTAGAACACATAATCAAAGTAAATTTAGGAGAATTTCTACATGGAGTACAATTTAGGAAATCATGTTGCTTATCTCTAATATAGGAAATAATATTCATTCATAGTTGCATAACTGATCTTTCTCTCCTTCCTGAAAGTTTTCCTAACTGTAAGAACCATTCATATGAAAAGCTAACTTTGGGCTGACTGAATTAAATGAAAATATGCAAATAGATTGTACTATATTATATCACATTTGTTATTTGTTATTTCTACTAGCATTTTTACCCCATATTTAGGAATGTAAGAAAGTCTCATATACCATCTGCCTGTCCAGATCAGTATTATATATACACATTGTTAATGATTCTCCAGATTTGTTGACAAGATTTTGCCACCCTGCAACTGAAGTTTGAATCTGGACCATCTGAATTTTGTATTTGATTGAGGTCTAACTTCCTTCTGCACAGTGCCTAAAAAAATATACATACCAATATCAAGAAAATAAAATTAAAATACTTGTCTCTTTCTCCTTCTTAAATAAACACACAGATAGAGTCACCCATTCAAGCTTCTGAAATATAGACAGCTTTATCACGTTGAACATTTTCACTTATTTGCTTATCTTAAGAAAAGAACTTTTCCCACGGGATATCACTCAAATATACTGTTCTTTTATTTGCAGTCTATATTGGCACATTCCAGAAAGACACTTGCTCTCAGAATATATTCTAACTATCACATTTTTTTGCAAATAGGCTGTCATGCAAATTGTCTTCTTACAAGAGCAATAGAATTTAAAGTGCAATTCCTGTAAAATAGCAGCTCGTCTTCACTGAACTGGAAAGAATAGCAGCTTATGATTTTCATTTCACAGAAAAATCACAGTTTTACTTTGTTCATACTTCTGATATTACATTGTTCATGTATGAAGGCTACTTACTTAAAGAGTGAATGTGTCATGCTTCAGCCTGGGGCAGCTGTAAACCTAGGTTTTTCACATTCTCAACCCTTATTCTGGAATTGGCTTACTCAGCAGTAGACTCTCAGACACAACTCAGTATAAATGCTTTATTTTGGATAAGAATGAAACCAACTACAAAATATCTGCTTAGTGTAATCAAAGCAATCAAAACCTTTATATGGATCTATGCTCCAAGTTTTAAGTCCTGGATTTTTTCTTCCTGCCTTTCTGAGTCAGAGAATCTGTGGCTGTTTTCTTCAAGGACACAGAAAGCAAGTGGGATCTCTTGCCATAATGATTTTTAAAATCTTTCAAAAGCTCCAAGAAGCAAAATCCATATATATGTGTATGTATGTATGTATGTATGTATGTATGTATGTATGTATGTATATATATATATATATATATATATATATATATATACATACATATACATACATACACACACACACATACACACACACACACACACACACTGTATACGCACACACACACAGAGTCTATACAAAATAATAGAAATAATGTACCAGTTGAGAGGGATTGATCATTTTAAAGTATTATTGTTAAACATTTCTCTATTTAAAACTCACCAAATGCTTCCTTTGTAGCCATACATGTTCAAATATTTGTTATAAGCTTTCCAAAAACAAAAGAAAAAAAAACAGGGTGGAGAGCCAACAATGACAATGTAAAATGGAGATTAGAAAGGTTATATGGGAAAAGTTGAGAAATAAACCAAGTTGTCCAGGAATATTTGAAAATATTCTTGTAAGAGGAGACTGAAGAACTAACAATCTAGGGGATAAATTAGAATCATTATAGGGAACTGAATATGTGCCCATAAGAGTCCTTCCAACTTAATGATTCTGGGCATTCATCCATGTTTCTTTTTTCATTTCATCTTTGTAGTACAAATAGCAAGTACTTGTAATTAGGTATAAATTGATCTATGTGGCTTTTCCATTCACCTAACTACAAATCTACATATTCCAAGCATGCAGAAAAATTCCATGAATATTGTCTGTGTTATCAACAATAAACAGATACTGTATCTTGTCACAGGTTCTATTAAAGGCATATTTTATTATAGCATAAATCTAAAAAAAGTTGCTGATGTATACAGTAGATCTTACCTTTCCATCACTATTCATGAATATTTATATTCATATCAACACACTTTATTTCTTCTGTTATTGCTTTATATTGTTACATCAGGTTTTGTGTGCCTTTGAGTCAATGTTGATTGCTGGTGACTGCCTGGACAAGTTCCTGCAGTTTTCTTGGCAAGGTTTTTCAGAAGTGGTTTGCCATTGCCTGCTTCCTAGGGCTGAGAGAGAGTGACTGGCCTAATGTCACCTAGCTGGCTTTGTGCCTAAGGTGAGACTAGAACTCATGGCCTCCCAGTTTCTAGCCTGATTTTTAACCACTACACCAAACTGGCTCTCTACATCACTATTACAGTGGTTTATTTACTATAGCATTCCAGCTTGGGACCTTGATTTTTAGATAACTTTCTGCTTGTTTTTTACTCATTGATACATTTTTTCTCCAGTTGTGTAATGGAGTATGAAATATACTATTTTCTTGAAAACTTCTGACGCATATGGAATATCTTTGAAAATGCCATGCTTCTACTGATCTGATTCTCAATTGAAACATAAAACTATTTGTCTTCTGGTCAGGCCATTATCATTATCAGGAATGCTATAAATAATAATAAACAATACTGTATCATATTTCTATGGCTGTTCCAGCAATTGATATATTATGGTTACTGGCATTTAAGCAGGTAGTATAATGATGGGCAAGTCTGGAAAAGCAAGGGGAATGAACTAAACTGAAATAATAGGAAGTTACTTTTCAAGTGATGTAATAAGAAAAATCTGACATTTCCCCCAATCTCCTGCCATTGCCCCAGGGGTCAATCAAGCAATCAAGCAATCAAACTTCTAAGGGGCTTGAGAAATTATAGTCATTGGTGGTTTCCACACTTTCCAATATAATATATTTCTTGCCCCCACCATTTTTTGTTGATTGAAATAAATGGCTCAGTAATTTATAGAATATGGGGAAACCCCAAATACTAAAATATTTATTGGAAATGTATTTTCCTTTACTAGTTTAGTTATTTTAAATGACAAAATACTGATACATCTTATCATTCCAACTACTGAACTATACTTTCAAATACCCCCCCCCCCTTATATATGGCCAGTGGGTTGCCCATTTGCCCACCGTTTGAAAAGGTCTTACTGGCATGGGCAACCTGTGGCTTCTTGGCCTAAATTCATGTGATCCTCAATGTAATTTTGATAAGGTCAGATGAAGAAAGAGACAGGAAGAGATAATAAAATAATTTATTAAACTTGTATACAGCCCAAATGTCAACACTCTGGGCAGCTCACAACAATCAAACAAAGACCTTACACACACACACACACACACACACACACCAGTAAAACATAAAAATAAAGATAAAAGATGGCAAGCACAATGAAGCGAGGAGTCTCACTCTCCCTTGCTTAAGGCCTGTGAAGAGCCAGATCTTCAAGGCTCTTTTAAACAACAGCAGAGTGCAAGCCATCTGGATCTCAGCAGGAACCACATTCCAGATGGCCAGCCCTGCTACAGAGAAGGCATACTTCTGGGGTCCTGAGAGATGGTATTGTTTAATCAAAGGAACCTGAAGCACTCCAACCCTGCAGAATTGAATCAGCCAGGGAGATGTTACAGATCCCTCAAGTAACCAGGCCCTATGATAGAAAGAAAAAGCTGGGTATGAGAAAGAGGAAAAATAAAACAATGTGTCATGGAAGGAATGACTGGTTTCTAGTTTCAGTCCTGTCTACTAAAGGATAATCTCTGACATAATCTCTAACAGATAATCCTTTAGAAATGTAGATTAGACAGAATTAAAACAAAATAAAACAAAACTCTAGCCTAGACACAGGGCCTCAATAGGATCAAAAGACAGATGACCACCCAGGCTAACATGTCAGGATAGCAAAGTGCATAAATCCTTCTCACTACAGCATCAAAATTCTCCTGTGCATATATTTTCACTTCAGTTTTATTGCTCTGAATGGTGTTGTTAAACCAGACAAAATCCCTTCAGATCAATTCAAAAAAGTGTATTAGAGAACAATTCTAATAAAAGCATTATATGAAGAAGTAATACTTACAGTACATAAATAAATAAATGATACAATCATCCACTATATTAAGAAAAAATATTTCCAAAACCTGTATCCATTAGGCAACATTGAAAACAAAAAGCATACATTTGGAGAAATATATATTAAAAAAACAGTAAATTACAAAAGAGTGCAAACTTATTTCTGGGGGAAAAAAAGGGTTAGCAAGCCAAACCATGATATGTTTGCAACAATTAGAAATGGAGAGGTAGGGGGGAAAAAACCTAATCTCCAACAGAGAGAGAGACAGGGAAAATGGGCAAGACTAAAATTGATAGATTCACTAATCAGTAGCATGAAAGAAGTTGCTCACTTCATTGATGCTGGTTTTCAGTTCAACAGCCATGCAGATGTAGGCGACTTTGCTGCAAAACTCCATACATTGATCACAGCTTCCAGTACTAAAGGATATTTTTCCTCTGAGCAGCACACAATCACTACTGGAAATACTCATTTAATAAACTGGCATTTTCCCAAGCACTAATTTCTTGATCACAGCAGCTATGGAAAATATCATTTTGGAATATCTTCTCTTTGGCTTCTTAAACTCTATGCTACAAACCTTTATTAATTTGTGATTAAGTCTCACTTGTATCAAATGTCCTTATGTCTGAGAAAGCATATGCAAGTTCATGCTAAGGATCAGCACCATTGGGTGGACCTTTTTTGCGATGCAAGCTCAGCTGCTTTTGTATGTTTGTCTGATGTCTCAATACGTGCAAAAAAAGAGTGAGGCTTGTGTATTGACACTGTTTTCATCACTCTGGTTCATCTATGGTATGTCTATGCTTCATATTAGGGCAAAAAAGCAATTGCTTATTTTGCAAGTAGTCTTTCAGAAATATTTCGAATGGATGAGCATTGACTCTGACATTATTCCTAGAATGCTACACCAGCACATTTTTATTTAATAAAAGAAAGGTAAATTTGTCAAATTTGCCAATAAAGGAAAGACACCTATTCATTCAGATTCAATCAGTAGTGATACCCATGATTAGGGTAGCAGATGGTGGTTGAAAATCTAATTGAGAATCAATCAAGATACTGTAACTGTCTTTTCAAAGAAATATTAATCAATTTTTGATCTTTCTCCATGAGATCAAAATGTTGACTGGCACATGCAAGAACTAATTGTCTTAGTGTTATTTCAGGATCAAAATATATAATAAGACTTTGACCCTTAAATACAATTTCCTACAAGTATCCAAAAGTACATACCAATCTCTCTCTCTTTCCCTTCCCCCTCTCTTCCGCTATCCCTATCTCATTTCTCCCCCATTCGCTTTGCCTCCTACATGAAATCCCGCAATTCTATCCCTATCTCTTTCTATTTTCTTCATCTGATCATCTATATATTTGACTTTTGAAACACCTTGTAATGGTTTCATTTTGACATATGCCTTGTTCTAGAAGCTACATAACATCCAATTCTGCTTACTTCCCTTATAAACTTTCATGATATTATTTTATGCAAAAAGTGAGCAAACAGTAAAATATGATAAAGAAATATTGAAGAGAAATATACAAAATTTAAAATAAATAAAACTGGAAAATAAGGTTAGGAATCCAATCTGTACTTATGGTGTTAATCTGGACATATTTTTGAATAACTGGTTTTGCAACTACAGTACCTGTTATATACTGTATATTTCAAAAGATGATGTTAGGGAATGTTGGCATTTGTTCTATAGTATACAATACAAGTTTTTGTATTAATGTGAAACTGATGGAAAACCTTATTGAAGGATTTGGAGTAACATATCACAAACATGAGGATAATATAATTCTATTTCTTCCTCTAAAAAAAAGTTAAGTTATAGAAATGCTGAACAAATGTCGTATTTTTTAAAATAGGGGAAGAAAGAGTCCAGGATCCATGTTTGACTATGCTCAGCTTTAATTTATCTTAAAAACAAGAACTTCAACATTATGTAATAATTTCCCCCCAAATTCATGCTACTTGCATTTCCTCAATTAATATTTATGTACTGATTTGTATCAAATTGAAGACAGTTTGTCCTTTTTGACTTCCTCTCCCCTTTGATGGAGAAAGTTGTTAGCAATACTTGTCAGGAATTTTCTGGAAGGACCATGCTACAGTTGTCAAGGTAGTTAAACTATAATTTCATGGCTCTGAAATGTCTACAGTTTTCTTTTGGAAGGCATAATTCATATCTCTTCTTAGGCTGATCAGGTGACAGTAGACATTAACAACAGCAATGCTTTGGTCCTTCTTATTTTGACACATATGCTTTCTACAGTATTGCCAGGTTTATTCAGTTGGTGTCTAAGGAGGTGTCAAAGGAGGTTTTGTCACCTTTAACAACTCTTGCAAATCCTTCCCCTTTTTCAAAACTTCTGTTCCTTTTGAACAAAATATATTCTTCAGTTGCTATGTTCCACTCATGTGAGTTACCTCATCAGGTTTCCATAATTACCTATTAAATCATATTTGTGTTTTTATGTAAAGTGTTAAGGCTCATCTTGTTTATTCCCATAGTTTTAGCAATAATGTAGAGATAACAAAAGGCATGGACTCTCTAAACCAATGTTCTTTTTCGCTCAGCAGTTTAACAGGTCACATTTCATAGAAGCACTCACAGTTCCTTCTACAGTGTAAAATCTTTATTTGAGCCCTTACTTTGGGATTTTTGTCTTCATTTTCTACAGTGTTTAGTTTCAAGCCTTCCAAATAAAATTCACAAAGCTTCAGTTGAAAATATTATTAGTTCATTGAGATGGAATTCATCCTATTCTAAGAGCTCAATTCAGATAATTCAGATCATGGTCTAGAAACCAAAGCTCTCCTGTCTACACTGTGTGTGTAGTCAGCCATCCACTTGTAACATATTTTTTTATCCTTCCAATTCTCCTCCATGGACTGGAAGAATGGATGAGAATATAATCTGAGCCCGTTTCCTCAACTTCCTTTGTAACACCAATTGTCACCTTCTCAAAATCCATTAAGATGATGCATATGTAACATAAAAATAATGACTTATATTATAACCCAGAAGCCAGCCATTATACGCAATACATTTAATCAGATTGAACAAAATGAGAGTATTATAAAAATAATGCATTCTGTGTCCAGAAAAAAAGTCAACCAATAAATAGGGGTCTCTCTCTCTCTCTCTCTCTCTCACTGTTCTGTTCCCCTCCCCATCATATTTTAAAATTTTCTTTTTTAAAGATCCATTAAAAAAATCTATACCAGTTTATTGCCTGCTACTTTCAACTGCTATTCATATATTTTATAACCTTAAAACACATATTTTAAAAAATATACCACTTCTCACCATATCTTAAAAAAAACACATGATTCCTCCTCCTCCTCCTCCTCCTCCTCCTCCTCCTCCTCCTCCTCCTGCCCTCCCCCTGCCCCTCCGTTTAGCTACCTCTATCGTCAAGGACAATTGCAGCATCTTAACCTTCCCCTCCACCTTCCCCTCCACCTTAATGATATAAAATTAATTAAGAATGAAAATACTAAAATAAATTGAGATAAAATACTATGTTAATAAATTCTAAATCTATGATCTAGATCATATTATACTAATTGTTTCTTTTGTTTGTTTGTTTTATATACAAATGTAAGTTTGTTGTTATTATATAATTTTATTGTATCTGGCCTTAGGGCTGTAATAAACATGTGTGTGTGTGTGTGTGTATATATATACAGACACATACATACATACATTGACCTACACATAGACATACACACACACACCTACACTCACACATCCACCCAGGAAGAAGGGTGGAACTTCTGTCCTCACCAAGAAAAATACAGTTTTATGTTTTACATGTCTTTCCCTAATTAGGGGCATATGGGAATTGTGTTAATTAAAACAATACAAAGTATCTGTCAACAAAATTGGAATGAATATTTTTCTTTTTCACTGAAGGCAGATCTGTACTTGCACTTATCCTGTCTTCAGAACTACCTGGCAACCATTCCAGGAGGGCAGAAATGAATGACATTGTTCACTACTGTACCTTCACTTACTTTCAGAGCAATTTCCATGAACATTTTTCTACTTCACCTCAAAAGTGCACTTTTCCTTTCTATGCTGGCTCGAGTGCTTCTGTCAGTTTGGGTTACAATACTTCAATTTGCTACAAGCTAACATCAGCAGCTCGTTGCCTGCTTTGCAGAAAATGAACAACTCTTTAAATTGTGCCAGCGCTTACCAACCACTCTAAGTGATTCGATGTCTCCCTTACCAGCAGTGCTGAAATATGATAGTGACTATGGTCTTCACTTAGCATAGAGAACGTTGCCAATTTAAAACCCATGCATAATATTTTTATTTTTAATTATGATATTTCTGGAGTACTTAGTTGCCACTCCACTTCCTGCCCTCCCTCCCTCCCTTTTTAAAGTTTGGTGTAGTGGTTAAAGCATCAGGCTAGAAACTGGGAGACCGTGAGTTCTAGTCCCGCCATAGGCACAAAGCCAGCTGGGTGACCTTGGGCCAGTCACTCTCTCTCAGACCAAGGAAGAAGGCAATGGCAAACCACTTCTGAAAAACCTTGCCAAGAAAACTGCAGGGATTTGTTCAGGCAGTCTCCAAGAATCAGACATGATTGAACACATTAAAAAACAAATTGTACCTACATGTATCTGAATTTTGATGCTTTAACTTTGTAAATACAAATTTAATCTCTCTCTCTCTCTCTCTCTCTCTCTCTCTCTCTCTCTCTCTCTCTGTGTGTGTGTGTGTGTGTGTGTGTAAAAGTATATACATCCAGAAAGACTCACCCATAGGAAGGAAAGCAATCGCTTTCTGTACAGAAGAGTGAAAGAGCACAGCAGCAGGAGAATTGTTCAATGGGAGAATGTAATGGCCTGAAATTCACACTGATAACCTGGCAAGCTGTTACCAAGTTGTGTTACCATGTTTTCTTTACCCGGTTTAAGGTTAAGATGCCATGAGCACTGGACAGGACCATATTAAATTGACAGACTATCAAGGCTTATGTCAAAATGAATAGGTTGCATATCATTGATTAAACCTTCTGTGAAAAAATACATTTTGTATCAACTATCACCAGAATATTTGTTGTTTGATATGTCTCTCCCATCATAAAGGATCAGTGTTTACTAGCCATTCATGTACAAGACAGGACTGGGCACTATGAGAATCTCCCTGTTCCAATGGTCCCCCTTTGCAAGTCTGATAAACAGGCTAAATAATGCTGGCTGGTAGGTATGGCACAGCTAATCAACCTTATCTCAGTGCTTTCTGTTCTAGGTTTCAGGCCAAATGTTGCATCAGAATAGGTGAACAATGTAGGGCCAGGGTTATTTGAAACTGGCAAAAATTTAGAGAGCGCAATTATGCAGGTAACAGGAGAAGTATGAGAGGAAAGTACAACCTCAGACACATAAATTTTACTGAACCTCTCAAGAGAGAAGGAACTAGGCAATAGTAGTAGTAATAGTTTTATTTTTCATGACCTATAACAAGGTACAAAATGATAAAATACAGTATCAACAATTTTGTGCATTTATTTAATAATTCTCTCCTGCTATCACATTACAAATAGCAATTTAGTAAATACTTTTGGACTACATTCCAATCTGACAACAAATTTGAAATGCAAACCTTCACTGGCCTGAATGGCCGACAGTATTTAAAACTGTCATTGGCACCTGTATGTGGATAACAGTAAGAATTTTGCATGAAGAGTTGGTATTTAAATCATCTTTACAGTACATTGGCCCCATAATTTTTTTTAAAAAATGGGTTAACATTTTAACCCATTTTTAAATATTTACAAATGATACCCAAGTTGGCTCCAGAAGGCTGATGCTACAGGAGCAAAGCTCTCAACAGCTGTATGGCTATTTTAGTATGAGGAAGCCTGGCTAGTCAATTGGATCAGATACAGGTACATGAGCCACAAGCAGATTTTCCAAATAGCTGGCTGTGTATGTGTATTAGTGTCAATGAGTCAGCACGAGCAACTTAAACTGGAACCAGTATAAGGATATGTAATAAAGGGAAATAAATAAGGGCAGTTTGGAGACTGTCCAGAACACTGTGAACATTACTGTTATGGATCACATCAGGGGACAGAGAGATATATTGGGTAATTCTCTCCCACCAGCAGACCACTGTGTTAATTCAGACATGAGAAAATCAGGGTATGAACCAGACATTTTTCTACCTCACTGTGAGGAACTGATGGATCCTACAAACAATCGTTAAATTATTTTTTTTAAAAAAAATTATGGTTTTAATGAGTGAATTGCTTTAAAGAAAGTCCCTCATCAATTTGGACTCCTATGTTCAAATGGGTCCGCTGCCGACAGCCCTGCAAACAAAAGAGGACAGACAGACATAGCAACACTAGCAATGAAGATAGATGATTTTTGTTGGCCACCATCAGGCTGTTAACAATGTGCGTCAATACTGATGTTTTCTACAAAAGCCTATTAAAATATGTTCATAAGATTGTCAATGGCAATATGTGAAAGGAATTGAGAGAAAGATATTATCAAAATTGGAAAATATTGAAGAATCAAAAGAAGATTTTTTTTTTAAATGACAAAGGTAGGCAAGTTTCAGGAAGTCTGGAAAACTGTTGGTAGAAAGAGAGAAGTCTGTCAGGCAGGAAAAAGGAAACTAGATGAATATGAAGACAGAAAGGGGTCAAAAGTACTAGAAATTATTTGGATACTACTTCTGTTACTGAAGAAAACAATCTGACAGGATGTGATTAACATTACTAAATTCTGAGTTAGTAGGACCTAGTGGTGGAATTGTAGTTTAGATCTTTTCAATTTCAAATGCAAAATAATTATTAAATTCATTAGTTGTGAATAAAGAGGAACATTTGTTAGTGACAGAAAGTGGAGTTGGAGTTGGAAGTGACTGAAAAGTGGCAAAAAAGCTGTCTGGGGAACTTGACTTTAGTAGATATTAATTTCCTTAGCAGTGTTTCACCCGATCTGCCAGAATAAAGTACCATGAAAGCACTTGTTGAAAATAACTTATTTTCTTCTTACCATTGTTTCATATATTCCAAAGTCAGATATAAATTAAGTGTAAACCTGGAACTAAGCAGGATCAGGAATTTCTTTTAATCCATTTTTTTGGCAATTGTGGCTAGAAATTGTTGGCGGAATTATAGGCTGTTATCAAAACCTCTGTAGAGTCAGTTGCAGATGAAGCCAGGTTGTAGGAAAGATTGAAAGGGGGAATCACTTCTAAGCAAATTTATTCCTAAAAGACTTCCAATGATGGAAGGCCTAAACCTCCACTATGACCAACCTACATAAGGTCTATACAATATTTATTAACAAGGAAGATTCCATGTTATGGGGACCATATGCAAGCTGTAAGTTCAATTCCTTTAAGTAGCCCATGCTGGAATTTGGGTTTCATACAGTAAACAATATTACTGAGTTTGTCTGCTGCATGGAGAGAAAGTCAAAATTGGTGAAGTTCACCTTCCCGTAGAAGGGTATGGCTTGGCCAAACATGTATACAGAGTTGTTCAGGAATGCCAATCAATTCTCTATTCTGTTTCTTATATGAATGCACATATGTTTTAAAAATTTATTGTGATCAGGGCTGGCTCTAGACTAAGGCCAGGTAGGCACTGGACTAGAGGTGCCAAATTTTAGGGGGTGCCAAAATGGAAAAGTCTTCTGAAAAACACAATAAAAAAGTGGTAATGGTGTACTCTGTGAGCCAGTGCACCTGCTTGAGGGTTAAATATAATTTCACAGAATTGTTGCCATATGACAACAATGGGTGGTGATGTAATTAAAATTACTTACTGTGTAAATATCTCAAAAACTCAAAAAAAAAAACAAGAATCAAGAGGGTGCCTTTTTGAAATTCCTAACAAAATTAGAAGATGAGCCAAACCAACAGGGGCACCAGGATATGACTTTGTCTAAGGTGCCAAAAGGCCTAGAGCCAGCCCTGTCTGTGATATACATCCTATTTTCTCCATCTCCCAAACTCCACGCATATTCTTTGTCATTGTCTTCTTTGTGATTTTTGTTTTGTTTTGGTCCTTTATTTGGTTATCTTTCACTTTTTCTTCAGAATCCTCAGACTATCTCTGAGATTTCTAAGGTGGGCTTGAGAAGGTGGTAAACCTCTTCTGCAACATAATTGTTCTTAAGTGCTTGTATTGTCTGCAAATATACTGTTTTAAGCTTAGTGGCTGAGTATGTATGTACTGTATATCTCTATCTCTGTCTCTGTCTCTGTCTCTGTCTCTGTCTCTGTCTCTGTCTCTCTCTCCATCTATCATCTATCTATTAGCTGTGTTAAATAAATGCTATTTTTATTTATAAAATATATTTTATATATTTTTAAAATATCATTATTGCCTATTGGATTTTATATTTAATTTATTAGTAATTTTAATGATTATAGATTTGTATGTTTTTATGTTCATTTATATTTATAAATTCTAATTGTTGTGTTTGTAAACTGCCCAGGATCCCCTATGGGGGAGATGGTGCAGTGATAGAAATTGAAAGATAAGTAAGTAAGTAAGTAAGTAAGTAAGTAAATAAATAAATAAATAAATAAATCTGCTTTAAGGTCTCATTTGAGTCAAACACAACTCTTTGTGACTTCATGGACATTTCCATCTAGTTCCCTTAGCAGCAAAAGGGAAGTGCTTCCTTACTGCTGCCTTCTAGTTTGATTTCTCATCTTCCCAGTCTGGCCTACAGCCCTGGTATTTTCTGGTGGTTTCCTATTCAGGTACATACCAGGACTATTTCTATATTGTGGCCAAATTAAGAGGAAAAAATGTACTGAGCTTCAGGTTCTCTTAGCCAGGCTGACAACATTCAGCTAACTTCCTCCATTACATCTTCCTCTGTCTTTCCCTTTCACATCTTTTCTTGTCTCTATCACAACTTATTTATGTTTGAATTTAGCCAGGGACCTCAATGGGTTTATTTAACACCTTCTCATTTACAACTTTATTTTTCAAATGAATTCCACACTCTGTGGTCAGAGTGACTTAGAACAACTTATCATACAGTAAGTTTGTTAATTTTGTCTTTGTCCATTTTTAAACATACCGGCCTTTAAAAATCTGTTGGCAGACTATATTGTAATCAGTGCCTTCCTCCAAACCCATGCCAAAACTCCTGCCTAAAGGATGATTAAATCTAGGATTTGTCCTCTTAAAATGTTCATGTGAACCAAACAGGAAGTAAAGTTCTTTACATTCCCTCTGAAGCAGATAAATATGTCTGTTCTATTTCTATTTATTTTATGATTGGTTTGGAGGTATCTCTAGATGTGTTTTTTTGCATCATTTTGAAACTGGTGCTGCAAATGTAATTCTATATTACAATCTTTATTCATTTCTGGCTCAGCTGACATGCATTTCAAATAATATAAGAAGTGATTTTCTAACTGATGAATGATGTTAAGGTTCAGTTGCCATACCCTCCATTATAGCATATACTCAGATTTTAGAGAAAAATAATCAAAGAAACACATACAACAAAAAATAAAGATGTGAAAGTTTTGGAGTACTGACTAAATGCCATGGTTTTGCACTCTCCATCTGGTCAGCTGGAAGGAACATTTATTGGATCAGGGTCTTTCAATGTTTTAAGGCTGGCAGCAGTGATGATCACAAGTTACTGTAGCTTCAAACTCCTTCTGAAAAAATGTGGAGACAAAACAGTTGGTCTGTGAAACTTGCATAGATTGGGGTGATTTTTTTTTTCACCTTTGAGTTGCAATCAGGAGAAAGCACTAAACAAACATTCTGGATAAGCAAGAACTAAAACAAATATGGTTTCATTTTATTTATATTTAAAGTTTATGAAGCCATAAAAGCTAATATGTGTACTTTCTATTCATTTATTTAATAATTCTCTCCTGCTGTCATATTATAAATAGCAATTTAGTAAATACTTCTGGACATCTCCTGGGCCACAGACACAGCTTTTGGGGCTGTCCTCCTGGTCTAAACGTATTCACTCTTCACTAAACGTATTCAATCCTGCTTCACTGTTCCTCCTCAACAGGCCCTGTCAGCTGTTTCTCAGGCTGGTTGGCATGTGCTGGCTGAAGAAAACTGATTCCTTTCCCAACAGGTCTCCACTTGCACAGTTCAGCTCTGTGTGATTAGCAGGAAAAAACTCAGTCCATCCCGCTGGGAAAAATATATGGGGAAAGTTATCCACTAGGTCTCTGATCTCCCCAAACAACTCTTTGTAATGAAAGATCTGATTGGAAAAGTGTTATATTCTCCCATTTTTTTGGCTCTCCTCATAGCCATAGTTGCCTGGGAATCTGCTTTGGTAGCAGTGGCAGGAGAATTAGGGAGAAATGGTTCTTTGGTATAAAGCGAGAGCCAGTTTAAAGAACTGAACTTTCTAACTGCCTAAACCAGAATGGAACTGCAAAGTAATGCCCAGGGCCTTGAGGTGAGGGCAAACACCTACAGCAGTATAAAATGGCTGATGTGAGTTGGGCAGATTCCAGGCAGTGACTACATTGTCAACTATATTGTCAAGTGGGCCACCACAGGTAATTCATACAGCAAGACTTGTGTTTGGAGAAAACAACACTTTACCATCGGAGCAGCTAAAGGAAAACATGAGCTTCCTCCATGTGGGCTGGGGATGAGACAAAGATGATATCATGAAGATGTGTCCTTTAAAAATGGTTAGCAGGGCATCTTTGTGCTACAATTAGTGAAATGCGCAGTTCTCTTGCAATCTCCTGTACTTAAAATGCCTTCACAAAATATATTAGTGGTTTGGTGGCCTTCACAGATAAATATGATCAAAGACTAGGGTCAGTACTCATATTATTTGCCTGATTTTTGGAATATCCATCTTATTTCGGTTTCTATATTTTATAGGAAATATTTGTTTACCTTGTAGAAACCAAATAAATTCATTTCTACAAAAGAGATGCTAAAAATGAAAGAAAATTTTGTCAGATAATATTCTAAAAGACATATGGGGATAGGGATAAGCAATTCCTAAGCAGCATCCAGTGAAAGAAAATGAGACTACCCTCCTCGTCACTTCCTTTGGATAACTAGGAAATTTCTGAAGTAGGTTTTAATAGAGAAGCATGATGATGAGTCATCTTAAAATAGTTCTGTAGATACTATTTTGACACCTCCCTCCCAAAAAAAATAGGGAAAGGATTATGTTATAAATGAATCCATTAATTGTGATCATTTTCTTCCAAAAGGATTCATTCCAGCCTCCTATTTATCATCCATTACAATTTTGAAATTTTGTAAAGCTTTCACCTTAGCCAGGCTGGACACACTGCCCTCAGCAGTCCTTTTCAGACATTTTAAGGGTACTCCTATGCACCTTTGGTTATGTCCATGTGGTGATGGCTCAGTAGAAATCCTAAGCCATATGTTATTATTTGTTGTTTTGTTGTTCAGTCATTTAGTCGTGTCCGACTCTTCGTGACCTCATGGACCATAGCATGCCAGGCCTTTCTGTGCTCCACTGTCTCCCGGAGTTTACTCAAATTCATGTTCATTACATCGGTGATGCTATCTAACCATATTATCCTCTGCCGTCCCCTTCTCCTTTTGCCTTCAGTCTTTCCCAGCATCAGGGTCTTTTCCAGTGAGTCTTCTCTAAGGACTCTAGAGAGACCCTTACTGTATATTTATTTATTTATTTAATCTTATTTATACCTCGCCTATCCCCTCCCTAATGGAGGGCTCTAAGCGGCTTACAATCATGTAAATTCAATTCAATTATACAATCATATTATATTATATTACCCGCGCAATTAGGGCGGGGGTGAGGGAACTGGCTCTTCAACCGCAGGTCAGACTACATGTCCCAGGAACCTTTGCTTCTGAGCTGGCTGCTGACGTCCAGGAAGTTGTCATTTTTCGGGATCCGCCGTCCACGGGAACCAGCTTTCTTCTTGGTCCGAGGGCGACCCTCCGAGCAGGACGGCAGCAAATTGGCCCACGTGAGTGGTCCCCATTCATCTACTTGCCGATGGCTTTTGATCAGCTGGGTGGGCTGGAGCTGGGGCTAGTGACGGGAGCTCACCCCGCCACGCGGATTCGAACTGCCGACCTTATGGTTGGCAGACTAACGGCTCAGCGGTTTAACCCGCTGAGCCACCACGCCCCTGTATATATCCAATATGGAAGAAATTTCCAGGCAGGGAGTGTGATTTCTATTTAATGCTACTAGTTTTGGACAAGGACTCGAAAATATCCTCCCAAGTTGCCAGTTTTGTGCTACCGTCTGCACGATATGCCGCACCATTACTTAGGTTTAGAATTTCTTAAAATAGTATTTTATTTCTATTTATTTTAGTATTTTTATTCTTAACTTTAGGTCGTATCATACTAATTGTTTTTCTGTTGTATATGTATATGTATATGTATATGTATATGTATATGTATATGTATATGTATATGTATGTATTAAGAAAAGAAAATGTTTGTCTGATCATGATTCTAAGCACCTATTTAACAATGGAAACAATTTCCTTTACAAATTATTTCAAATTAGGAAGAATTTTAGAAAAAAAAATCTCATGGTCTATGTGCAGTGTATTTGCTTTATTTCATATGTGAACATTCAGTCTTCTCTTGTTGGATGACCTTGAGAGCAATCTGTATATTCCCTGGCTTCCCATACTTCCATTAAATCCCAAGGGAAGGCATAATGAGGAAATTATTTCCAATGTTTTTATGTCAGCAGCAGTGCACCCATTTCTCTGCTCACCTATTAAATAAATAATAGCTGTTTATGCCTGCTGTACCCATAATATCTGAAGAAATCTGACTATCCATATAATAGATAATTAGTGGATACCATGAAATGGGACTTTGTTTCAAATATTACAACATGGCATTTTTTTAAGTTGTAAAAGATTTTTTAATAAAAAAAATTAATTAAAACATTTTAATTAAAAGCCGGACCCTTCTGGTGAGAGAAATATAGATTTTATTTATTTAATAGAATATTCAGAGCCAGATTTTCATTCTTTTTCCCACTGGAGATGTTTTTTATTGCTTGCTTCCTTTATCTTGCCTGCTTCCTCTGTAATTCAAGACTGATGTCTCCCTGTAGGAAACACAACTTGATCAGAGAACAGCCTGCATTGCTACCTAAACAAATTATGTTTTAGTCACTGCTGATGTTGGCTCTGTCATAATGGAAATGCATAATTAATGCATTTCATTCAAGTGCTTTGGAAATGCAGCTACCTTAAATAATTTTAAAAAGAAGAAGATTTAGCAGGATACCCTAAAACCCAAAGGGACTGTTTTGAAAATGAACAGTTGGATCTCTGATATATGTGTTTGGAGATACAAAACAAAACCATTTACTTCTTAGTCTCTGCCTTAAAATACCCCAATTATGTATTTAACTTCATAAGGAGTTGATCATCTGAAAGTATTATATCGCTGCACTGAGCTAAGTTAACAATTTTTATTTTATTTTATTTTATTTTATTTTATTTTATTTTATTTTATTTTATTTTATTTTATTTTATTATTTTATTTTATTTTATTTTATTTTATTATTTTATTTTATTTTATTTTATTTTATTTTTTATTATTTTATTTTATTTTATTTTATTTTTTATTTTAATTATTTTATTTTATTTTATTTTATTTTTTTATTTTAATTATTTTATTTTATTTTATTATTTCATTTTAGAAATGTATAAGGCCACCAAACTCTACAACCAACACTCTGACTCGTGTACAGTACAATCATGCAATACAATTAAAGCAAACATACAAAAAAAGCCATTGAGACACTGTTCTGTTCGGAGTATGACCACCAGAACTATTTTAATAAAATAGTTTTATCAATAAAAACTATTTATATTAGTCCATGAAAACAACTGAAGAGTGTTGGATCAACTGAATGTACTTGGAGATAGGTAGCTATGCGATAGCACAACTAAAGTTCAGCAACAATTATCAACAGTTCTGGAATAGGATGCTAGGTAACAAAGTTGACTAGGAGATTTCAAGATAGGACTTGGACTACTGATCCATCTGGCAAGGCTGGATTAGTTCTTCTGGAATACTGGACTGGAACTGCAGGGCAGACAGGACTGGTTCCTCTGAAGCACTGGACTAGAACTGCAAGGTAGGCTGGACTGGTTCCTCTGGGGCACTGGACTGGGATTGCAAGACAGACTGGACTGGTTCCTCTAGGACATTGGACTGGAACTGCAAAGCAGACTGGACTGGAACTGCAAGGAATGGAACAGAAGCGGCAAGGCAGACTAAACTACCACCACTAGGTAGTACTGCCTGTAAGCCTGGCAGGGCAGTGTACGATAAGCTAGGAAGCCCCCCAATGTCAGAATGAAGTGACCCAAGATCGATGCGATGAACCACACAAGATTGAGCAATATACTTAGCTGTAGCTGTGGATCGTTGCCTCGACGAGGCTGGCGAATGCTGCAAAGCTGAAGATGCCAGCTGACAGTCACTTGAACAGACTGAAGCCTTCCCGCTGGGGTTCTCTGAAAAACTACTAGCTAACGTTCCGATCCCTCTCTTTTTTTATTAAATTTTATTAAGTTTTACAATACATAATAAAATTTAAAGTAGAAAAAGAAATAGAAACAGAAATACAAAATAAGAAAAAGATAAAGAAAAAGTGAAGTCAAGAAATAATAAGCAAAGAAAATATAGAAAATAGATGTCCTCCAATCTATCTTTGAACTTAAAGTACAACAATTGATTTTAAATGTTAGTCCTTCATACAGTATACAGGAACTTTTCTTTGTCATATGCCTTTTGATTTCTTTAATCCAATCTTCTAACCTTCATCTTACTGTCTCCCAATAATCCATCTTTGGCTTCCACTCCTTGAAGTAGTGGTTAAATGTTAAATGTTCATTACTACATATTTATATCTTCAATAAAGACCAATTAGTATAACAAATAAAAGCCTTATTTACTTCTAATAAACTACAATATATTCTATTCATATTATGACTCATAACCTAACATGTTATGTAACTTAATACATAATTTAGCAATTCTTATAGTGTTCATACATATATATTTCTATAATTTAATTCTAATATATATATATATCTCCATAAAAAAGGAATTCTTGAATCTCAATTATCCATCTGTAATTTCCATTCCTTGTAGTAGTGTCCATTTAAACTAAATGCATAATCTATCATATCACTTAACCTAATAGCTAATATATCAATTCTTATAATATTCATACAATACATATTGATATATATCATCCTGTAGTAACCATCATTCTAATTCCATCATATCATTATCTTCTCATAAATATATCTCTAAGGAAAACAATATTCTATAATATCAACTTGTGTTTGTATTTAGCATCTTACATTTAGAATATCACTTTTTATATATCCATACAATTTCTCATAACAATTCAAGTCCATATTTTTTCATTAACCTTTATATCCATACAGTTTCTCATATCTTCTGTTTAGGTTATGCCAAAATCACAATACACTGTGGGAGATTCGCAATATACAGCCTGCTCTTTTCTATATCTCATATAGAATATCAGAGCAACCTTCTCTCCCTTTCCACATATTTCACAACATCCATCCAACTGTGCACCCATATTTTCACTCTGTCTCCACTGCCACAACATATCTATACCAAGATTGTAGTGTAAAGCCTTCAGAATGTTCTTCTGAACTAATATACTCAAAATTTCCTCCTTCTGTTTCTCCTCCACTTGAAAAACATGTTTCCTTTCTGTCTCCGTTTCTGTTCTCTGTTCTTTCTCTCTGTTTTGCAGAGTTACGAACAGTAATTCCAACGACCTTTGAATATTTGAAAAAGCCTCAGTAATCTCTCTTCTGAGCTCCTCAGGTACAAGTTGGAAAGCCATCTTTCCTGTGTCCTTCAAATTAAAACAACAACCCTTCTAGTCAAAACAATAATCATGTAATCTGTCCATGGAATACTACCAGCAGAATCTATTAAGCAGAACGTCGTTGTTGTTGTTGTTGTTTTTTTTTTAAAGTCAAAAGAAAAAAGAAAGTTCCAATAATCCAAAATACAGGAGAGAATAATATTTTAAACAGTTTATAGAAGGAGAAATAAAAAATATATTCCAAATGAAGCAAAATCCAACCAGGGAGGATGTAGAAAAAGACGACAAGGAAAAAAACACGTTACCCTGTGTTTTTATTCTTCAAACTGCGAGCTTTCGTTCTTCAAGCTGCAAGCTGCTTAATCCAAACAAAGAGTTTCTCAAAAAATGAATAGTCATTTAGTTTATCAAGCGAAGAATTACAAACAGAGTCTCTTAAATCCCTCTAATACAAAAGAGAAGTAAAAGAAAAAATGCAGACGTTTCATTATGTTGCAAATATAGAGTCCATCAAACTTCCACCAGAATCAGTTATAGCAAAGAAAGCACAAAGTTAGCCAACATTTTCAACAAAGTCCAAAAAATAGATCTTAGATTTCAAAAATATTTTAATCTAAAAAAAAACATTCCTAAAGTGATCTAAAAGCGGCTGGGCGCTCTTGTGTCTCTTCAAAGAGACTTGTTTCCCCTGCGAGAGCCTGATATATCTCGGCCATTGCCTTGCACTTACCCTGTTCCTTCCGCGGTGGAAAACTACAGAAAAAACAAGGGTAGGCAATCCCAATGGCCCCACGAGTAATCTTCTGGTCTCCCCTTCTCCAGGGGAAAAAAAAACTTCAGTGGACCACAACTTCTGCAATCCACGCAAGCAAGGGAAATTCAGTCAGCTTCTCTGAGAAATCTGACTGGTCGAGCTGGCAGCCAAGCCTGGAGTGACGTTCCGATCCCTCTCGATGCTGCAGCGAATTGGCCTTCTTTTGTAGCTGGGGTCAATTCAGAAATGAGGTGAAGATCCAGCTCCGATTCTTCAATGGTGACAAGGCTTCTCTGACGATTCTGGCTGGGCTTCTCTTGAAGATGCTGTACGGTCAGTAGAACAGTTGTCCCTGGCGATTGGGTGCTTGCTCTTTCACCCTTGCTTTCTGCACACCTTCTGTCCTCGGGAGCCAATTGGAGCTCCCGCTGCTTGGCACACTTTTCTGCCTGCCTTTCTCTTGCACTGATTGTTGCTGAACAAGGAAGTGAGTCTGGAGCACCAATCAGCTTCTCAATATTTTCCTGCGCTGCCGGGTCATCTCCAGGTTCGTTGCTCTGCACCTGCTCCTCTGGCGTCTCTGAGTCTGGCACCAGACCATCACGAGATCGATCACGAGCATTGCACAAGTTTGGTCTAGTGGTTAAGGTGTTGGGCTAGAAACCAGGAGTCTGTGAGTTCTAGTCCCGCCTTAGGCACGAAAGCTGGCTGGGTGACCTTGGGCCAGTCCCTGTCTCTCAGCCCTAGTAAGGAGCCAATGGGAAACCAGGAGACTGAGAGTTCTAGTCCCACCTTAGGTACGAAAGCTGTCTGGGTGACTTTGGGCCAGTCACTCTCTCTTAGCCCAACTCACCTTACAGGGTTGCTGTTGTGGGAAAAATAGGAGGAGGAAGGAGTATTAGGTATGTTTTCTGCCTTGAGTTATTTATAAAAATAATAAAGGAGGGATAAAAATTAAATAAATAAATATTCAAAAAGGGTAATAAAACCAGGCCTTTCTTTTCAAGAGATAATAGTTGTAACTTTTTGAACACTGAGTCTACACAAAAAACCTCTAGAGAAATGATCTCTTCTCTTCTCTTCTCTTCTCTTCTCTTCTCTTCTCTTCTCTTCTCTTCTCTTCTCTTCTCTTCTCTTCTCTTCTCTTCTCTTCTCTTCTCTTCTCTTCTCTTCTCTTCTTCCTTTCCTTTCCTTTCCTTTCCTTTCCTTTCCTTTCCTTTCCTTTCCTTTCCTTTCCTTTCCTTTCCTTTCCTTTCCAACAAATTAAACCATAACCTCAAAGAAGAAGTTTCACAAAGATGCAGGTGATTTCATACCTCACCCATTTTCAGGGGTGTCCTATGAAGATTAAGCTATTTCCTATTAACTTCCTGCAGAGCCACAAGCACACTGCTGTAAAATCATGTTCCAGTTTGCTTTTGCTTGTTCTGTGGGTCCAGATATATTCATTTAGTAGTTCATTTTTTCCTCATGTTTACAACAGCAACTAAACATCTGCTGCTGTGCCTGAAACCACTGTCCATCTTTTCACTTTTGGGATGCAATAAATTTAAGACTGTTTATACTTTAACATAATGCCCTAAATTTCTATACTGTACTGCTATAATAAGGTGTATGTTACCTAGGATCTTACCCAAACTTCCTTGCCCCCCCCCTCTCTCTCCTTCAAGTCAGTGTTGACTCCTGGAAGCTGCCTGGACAAGTCCCTGCAGTTTTATTGGCAAGATTTTCAGAAATGGTTTGCCATTGCCTCCTTCCTAGGGCTGAGAGAGAGTGACTGGCCCAAGGTCACCCAGCTGGCTTTGTGCCTAAGGCAGGACTAGAATTCACAGTCTCCTGGTTTCTAGCCCATTGCCTTAACTGCTACACCAAACTGGCTCTTTCTTGCCAGTGTACCTCAAGAAAAATAATCAAGATGCAATTGACAAAATGGAAGCACTTCTATTTTAAACAATCAAATTATCTCTGTTGAAAACAAACCAAATGAAAGTGAACAATGGGATATTTTTCTATATGGAAGGAAACATTTTCCTATTGTCAGACAAAAATAGGATAAAAAAATGAGTTTGGGAATTAAGAACTTTGTTTAATTCTTTATTGAAGCCATCTATTTTGGCATGGCTGTCTGTGAAATGCTTGATTATATACTGGTCTAATTTTCTTCTCAAAATAATAAAAGGAGAGTTGTATGGTAAAGATGCTTTCATCTACTCCAATAACTTCAGCCTATTTTGATTAACTTTCTTCTCCATCTGCTGTCATGCCCCTAACCAGGCTCAAAATGGAAGAAGAAATGACTGCTGGAACATTTTTTGAAATAATTGCTTCCTGCACAATTAATGCCAAACCATGCCAAACTGTTTTATGAAGCTGTCTGAATGGAAGCTGTGTTTGTACAATTAAAGTGGCAATTCTCTTGAAATCCAATCTGAATATATCAACCAGCAAAGGTGTGGTGTTGTTGTTGTTTTGCATTTAAAGGATAGCTTTCCACAGAAATAGGCAGGCAGATGTCAAGCAGAAATCCCTTTAAGGTAAATGTAACAAATTTCCATGTGTTATCCAGCATTTCACACAACCAACATGACCTTCATTTTTAAGATAGCATAAGGTGAAGAAATAGAATCTGGGATAAAGCCATAATATCTGCAACAAATAGGAAAAAAGCTGAGGGAAACTACACAGAATGCTCAGTAAACATATTTTTACACAGAATAATGTCTACCACAATTTTAAAGGGTAAAGTACCCAACCAACAATCTATCTTTGAAAATTACCCTGGAAGCAATGTAAGTTGCTGATCTCTCCATAGACCACACATGAGACACAGAATAATATAGGGAGCATAATAACACATTTATCATTTATACAGCTTGCATGGTAAGAACCCTGAGTTTTGGCTATGAAGATTCCACTTCATAGCAGATGTATGACACTATTCCTTACACTTCATATTTATGGATTTTGAACTAGTTGTCTTTACCATTATTTACCACCAAGCTAATGAGAGCATTTAAAACTTAATAGTGATTTATTCACATCTCAAAAACAATTTCTTAAGTAATAAGGTGTTCAAGTTGCTTCACATCATAGAGATGATACAATTTGCCTTGTTGAGGCATTTTGTCTTAGCTCACAGCCTCATCTGGCATTTCCAATGGCCTGAAGAAGCCTACATACATGCACAGAATACTCTTCTGGTTAATAGATATGCTGACTGAAGGTGCAGAAGAAGCATAAGCATAAGCAAAGCAAAACAATTAAGCCACCTTGCTTTTAAAGGGGCAGGGTACTGCATCTTTGCAAGGGTCACTTTTCATAACTCTTCAGTGAAGTGAAGCAGACTTTTTGAAGCTTTATGCAGGCCCATTGAATACATTTTATTAAGTAGGCCTGTTTATATTAATGCACCCATACTGCATAACCTATACTCTGAATGGTGTTTCACTAAAGCAAATGAACAAGGAAACAATAGTTCATCCATTAGCATAAATGCTATCAACATCATAATCACTACATGGTTTAGTGAAAGAACTTGCAAAAAAGATCTTGGAATTAGTAACAGACTGCATCTGACCGCAAACTGAATATGAGCCAGATGTGTGATGTGGCTGCAGAAAAAAAGTACAAGAAATATTCCTCACCAAAGCTCTGTTGATGCTCCTGGGACCCATCCATCCCCAGCAGGGAATGGATAATCCTAAATAGGGCTGCAGGAACACAAATAGGTTATCCTAAACAGAATAGTTATCAGTGGACACAATAAGAATGGAGAAATAACGTTTCACTGCCCAGATACGAGCTCTTAATATGTTTGGTACAATTCATTATTTGTCTTCCTCCAACAGTGCTCTAGGCATCGCTTCTGGCACTTCATCTCCCAGAGCTCCTCAGAAAACCAAGGTGAACCCCAGGATCGGCTTGTAGAGATAGGCCACTTAGGAACAATCTGGTCAAAGGTCTCAGTTACCTGCCTATTCCAGGCTGCAACCAAGACCTTGGCTGAGGTGCCCACCAAACCTTCAGGGAAAACTCCATGCTCCTGGAATCAAACAGTGTCTATCAATTGCCTGGGGAGGAATGAATGAATAGGTACTGTCTCCCCACAGGGGTGGGTTGCACCAGTGAGCTGGAGGGCAGATGATGATCTGTCCACAGCAACAAACTGAAGATAATATCCTCCAACACCATGTCACATTGCAACTGCCCTAGATCTAGTGTGCAACCCCAGGATACATCAGGCCCTCAATTACTTGGGACAGATCTATGGTTGTCATTTGTTGGATTTTATATATAGAATATGTACCCTTTAGTTGGGAGCTAAAGATTCTAAAACAGGAGGCTATACATGCACAATTGTACATGACAAACAGTGCTGCCATGGTTCCTGGACTTGAGAATAAACTATAAAGTTCTAAAATAGATATACATAACTTTTTTTAGAAAAATAACAATGCAGGAAAATACAATCTTCCTGTGCCTTTATTCTGTATGAACTTTTCCCAATATAGTGAATTTAGTGTGCATTGAAATTATAACTCCCAAATTTCCCACCCTGCAGACTGGGGAAGTCTATTCTACTTTGTCATCCCCATAGACTTTTGCTGGCAATTGGAATCCAGCCATTTCAATTGTGATGTTATTTGGCTGCACCAGCCAACAAGTTACGTTGCCAGAATATTAACAATTTTATATAAGGCACAAGACATTCAAAGAGCAGCAGGTTGTCTTCCTAATAGTTCAGGGAGCTAAAGGAATTTTCCACTCTGTTTTCTTGAGGAGGCACTAGGGAGTCAGGGGAATGTTATGTGGCAAAGAGCCATCAAAGCAGTAACTTTTTGCTCATCTGGTTTTCTGAGGATGGCATTTTGAATTACAATGTGTTTTAAGAAGATAGTACTGTATGATAAGGAAATCCCCCTGAGACCTATTTGACTGTGTGTGAGAGATAGATTTTCAAAATGTTGTGTTAGAAGAGGGATGCTTAAAACTCCTGTTAAAAGGCATTGAATGATGAATTTTGAATTAAGGAGAAATTTATAAATATACAGAATGAGAGACACTTTAAAACATACACACTTTAACACTTAATTGCAAAGTAGATAAAAGTATTATTCCATTATAAACTGAAATGTAACCATTCAGAAATATGAGAGACCACAGTGTGAAAGGCATACATTCAAATGTAAATAACGTCACTGCTGACACTGTGCAAATCATTCACATTTGTATCTTCACACTTGTGTAAGAAGAAACACATCCATTTACAAAATGTTTGGGGGAAATAAGTATGGTATAATTTGCAACAGCCTCTAATCCAGTGGTGGCTGGGGAATTCTGGGAGCTTAATTTCACACATCTTAAAGTTGCTAAGGTTGAAGTCCACACATCTTAAAGTTGCTAAGGTTGAGTAACACTGCCCTAATCAATCCATTAAATATTGCAAAATGTTTATCTATTCAGACAAATGAATGCCACAAGTTCTTTTGAAGTTGACACAACACACTCAGATAGGATAGCTTTGTACCCAAGAATGAGTATTAATTATTACTTGAGTATGAAATAAATATTTTCATGGAAAATTGAACACCAGTAAGCCTATGTGTATTCTGATAAGTCTATATTAGTTTCCATGATTGATTTTTAAAAAATTCTTATTCTACATAGCTATATTAAATCTAACTTCTATGGCTGCTATCCTTATTTTCTTGTCCTTAATAATGTCTAATTATTCAAAAACCTATTTCTTTGTCTCTTATATATCTATATAATTTTTGTAAATCTATTTCTTATTTGGTACACTTCTATTTAAGTCTATATTTATAGTCCTGTAGCCTATGGATTATTTACGTTCATAGATTGCGAGTTGTACTTCCACTTTCTTTCTTTCCCAGAGTCTTTTCACTTCCTAGCTAAGACACTCCAAGACCTTTCCCTCCCTGACCCAGGCCCAGACCCTTTCAGCCAACTTTTCTTTAACGGCCTTTACTGTTCAGCTTTTATGTTCTTTTTATGTTCTTTTCTGTCTCTACAGGGCCTGTTATTGCTGCTGGAATGCTGCTGCATGAATTGCTGCTCTTGGCTTCATGCACATCCACAGCTAGCCATCATGACACCAAAAGGACAACAAATGCATAAGCTGTCATGGTACAAGAACTTTTGTTCTTGGGTTGCAATATTTATTTATTTAATTAATTAATTAATTAATTAATTAATTAATTAATTTCTATGACCGCCCATCTCCCCCTCAAGGAGGGATTCTGGGCGGTTTACAACCAGAACAAAACATCAATAAAATACAGTATATAACAATAAAGATACAAATACAATAAAATCCAAGAGACAGGTGGTTCTTACAGTGAAGATAAAATATTTAAAAATATTTGAGGTGGCTCTAAGAGATCAGCCATCCCCAAGCATGCCCACTTTCCTTCTTGCCCCAGGCGAGATCACAGAGCCAAGTTTTTAATTTTTTCCTGAAGTCCAGGAGTGAGGGGGCCTGTCTTATCTCCGGGGGAGAATGTTCAACAGGGCATGTGCCACTGCAGAGAAGGCTCGCCTCTGAGACCCCGTTAGATGGATTTTTTTCACAGAGGGGGTCCACAGCATGCCCTCTATGCAAGATTGGGTGGGATGGGATGATGTAATGGGGATGAGGCGGTCCCTCAGATAACCTGGGCCCATGCCATGTAGGGCTTTAAATCTAATAACCAACTCCTTGAATTGGACCCGGAAGCACACTGGCACCCAATGCAGCTCACGGAGCAGAGGTGTTATGTGTGTCGATCTTGGTGCACCTAAAACTGCCTGTGCGGCCACATTCTGTACCAGCTGTAGCTTCCGGATATTGTTCAAGGGTAGCGTAGAGTGCATTACAGTAATCTATATGGGAGACAACCAGGGCATGAGTGACCGTTTGAAAAGCCTCTCAGTCTAAGAAAGGGCGTAACTGGCGCACAACACGTTGAGCAAAGGCCCTCCTGGCCAAAACTGCCACCTGCTCTTCGAGCAGGAGTCATGTCAATATCATGTGGGGACAATGTTTAACTGCATGACACACATTTCATCATTTCCTCCCCATGGATATCAATGGCTGGATTATTTTTCTGGCTACCACTAGGCTGGGCTCTGCTGCTGTGATCTCTCTGGAGGTCATGGGGATTGCTTCTGCTGCCAGACCAGCATTGCCTCTGTTCCTGGGCTTGGAAAGCTACAGTATCTCATGTTCTGCCAGACTGGCACAGCTGGTCTTTTGGATTAGCTTCCTTGTCATACATGCCCCTGGTCAGAGAAATGGGAATGTTGTTGATACTACTCCTTGCTCTTCTGCCTCTTCTGTGTCCAACCACTGCTTTTCCCTTATCCGTTCACTTGTCAGGGAAATGGGTGAAAAAACAATGCTGAGCCGAAATTCAACTCTATTTCTTTATTGTTTCTACCTTATACAGAATCTTGCTAGACTAAAGGTTCCTTTACTGAGCTAAGGGGAAAAATACCCTTGGGAATTTAGGACGGTGATAGCCTACTTCGTTTCCTCACCCCCCACCACCACTCTCCAAGCTGTGTGAGCTCTTATCAGTGTGGAATGCACTCTCAGCTCTCAGCTCCATAACTTCACCCTCCCCTTCAGGGGCACATTCCATCACACACTCCTTTCTTGCCTCCATGCCACTATTCTGTAGCTTCTTAACACTGTTGCTAATATTTTCTTTCACTCACATTTTCTCCTACTCACCACTTACTATATCTGCATGCTCCAGGCCATGTGTTTTTTTAACAGTGGCCACACCAACAGTAGATCTACCAGTGAGCAACAAGAAAACGGCTATTTGGGTGGTCACAGACTTATTTTCTAAACAGGTGCATTTCATTGCTTGCAATGGGATCCCAAACGCTCAAAAACTAGCTAGGATGTTTATTCAACACATTTATTGGGCTCACGGAACGCTGGAACGCATAATAAGCGATTGCGGCAGCACTTTCACTTGTAAGTTCTGGCGGGCTTTTTTGAAGTTAATTGGATCAGAACAGGGGCTTAGTAGTGCATTCCATCCATGCACGGACGGTGCGAGTGAACGTTTTAATTCTGTACTGGAGCAGTACCTTAGATGTTACATTAATTACCAACAAAATGATTGGACAGAACTGTTACCGTTCGCAGAAGTTGCTTACAATAATGCACTCCATCAAAGCACGGGGTTTTCGCCATTTAAAGTAGCTACAGGGCAGGACTTTGTAACCATTCCCAAGTTGGCAATGACCCAAAGTACGGAACTAGCGCAGCCATTTAAAGCAGATGAATGGATAGCGAAAGTCACCAGTAATTGGCCAATTATGGTGAAAATTCTGCAGGAAGCCAAAGCAAGTTACAAAAAATACACAGACCGCAAACGAGAGAAGGAATTGGAGTTGAGAGTAGGGGATAAGGTGTACCTTTCCACAAAAAACCTGAGGGCCACACAACCCTCACGAAAGCTGGTGCCCAAGTTCATAGGTCCATTCCCAATAATTGAAGTTATTAATCCAGTAATGGCCAAACTGCAGCTACCAAAAATACTAAGAAAGGTGCACCCAGTTTTCCACATTAGCTTGTTGAAACAGCACCACACTTCACAGCAGTGGCACCCGGAACCAGCAGAACCCGCCCCATTGTTAGTGGAGGGAGAACCACACTTTGAAATCGATAAGATTCTGGACTCCAGATGGCACAAGGGTCAGTTGCAATATTTGGTCAAGTGGCAACATTTGCCGATTGGACACAAGGAGTGGGTTAGCGCAAAACACACATGCGCTCCCAAATTGGTAAAAACTTTCCATAGAGAGTTCCCGGATAAACCTCGCTGAAACGGGTGCCCCAACAGGATAATGTAAATTTTTTTCTTTGCATTCTCTCGTTACAGGGCATGACTGAAAATGTTTTAGTTAGTTAGTTAGCTCATTAGTTAGCATGTTTTGGTGGGGTGGGGGGAATATCTTGGGCCAGGAACATGTCAGAGCTCAGCAGACCTCTGCCAATATGCTAGACAGCTACGTGTATTCAGGGCGGCTTAAAACAGACACGGAAGAAACGCCTGTGCTTCAAGTAGACTGATTCACACCTAACTGGCAAGCGCAAGTACACATCTCTGCGAACGGATGTCTGAGCACCCTGGAGACAAGAGCTACACGTGTTAACATCAAAGGACCTCGGGGAGGGGAATGTTTAAATGTGCCATGCCATGCTTTGCTTGTTCATTCAAGTCTTTGTTAGTGTTAGCCTTCATGCTTTTAATAAATCCTTTTGCTTCTAAGAAACCGCAAGTCTGTGGTTTACTCTAGAGAAAGGGGATTTCAGGCATCGGAGTGGAGCACCTTACATCATGCTTCATAGCAGACAGCAGCATCTGCAGGGAAAGGGAGGGTCAAAAAATCAAGATGTCAGTGGAGATCACACAAAGCACACATCAAAGCCCTTTTGAATGTGTGTGTTGATACTCCATGCACATACAAAGGGGTTTTTGATCAAACAGTTGTGACCACCATGATCATACTTCTTATTGTCCTGATAGCAGCATTGGCTATTTGAAAATGGAAGAAGGAAATAAACTGAATGGAAAAAGGAATTGGAGACACCCATTTTGTTGAAATGTTGGGAAAATGTCTGTATCAAAAATGTTGATAGATCTATGCTATGGCTTATTCAGTTAAAATATATATAAATGAGAATATAAATAAATGAGAATAACACTTCTTTAAAATATATGTTTTTGGAATGTCCTAAAGTTATGTTCTGGGAAGAAGTAATTCCATGTATTAATTTGACTTTAAGGCAAAGTTTAATATTTTAGAACATCTAAATTCTTTTGAACTACACCCCTATTATATGACAACGGATGGCTGGACAATGGAAATGGATTCTCCACACCCCTCTTATTGCTTAGAGTCTAGTCCTTTAATATACAGAAAAGATGAATGAATGGCCAAATTCCTCAGTGAAAACCTTATATTACTATTGAGCAAGTTGCCTGCAGACATAGATTGTGTATCCATGATGTAAGGAAATTAGCAGCAGGGCAAAAAGAATTTATATTTATTTTAAATTCAATAATTGGGAGAATCCTAGTGCAGTATCTCTCCCTTTACCTTGCTATAGTCCTCCCCACAGCATGCTGACACAGATGTTTATACATTTCTTGTACATGGGTAAACTTTAAATCAATAGGACAATACAAAGAGGAAAGGAAATCATAGAAACAATGACAGGGGGAACATTCTGATGAGATTTAGTGGTGAAGAGGTTGAACTATTAACAGCAATGAGGGACAGTGCTAGACACAATATTCACAGTACTTATTCAGATACAGCCTGAACGAAAGTCTTGAAGGGTATAAACGGAAGAATTTTAAGCAATGCATATTTGTGGTCAGGTAAAAGTCCGTCTTAGCTGCACTCCATCTGAGATACTTAATCTCCTCAGTGGTGGGGAAAAGAACCAGTAATGCTGAGGATGCATTGGAATAATAGTGGAAAAGCAGGGAAGGAAAGTCAAGGGTAGAGGAACAAGAAGGAAGAAAATATGGAGGTCGGCTTGTCCTTTTCTAATACCCAAGATTTCCATAAGTAAAACAATAGAAAATGAGAAGAGGCTTTTCTTCTTAAAGCTACTGTAGCAAGAATAAAATGTAACAAAAGGCAACAGAGTAAAAGACAAAAAATGTATAACATTTTCATAAGGACATTACAATGAATATAGCCATCCTTTATTGAAAATGTGTAAAACATCAAGTCTGTATACACTTGTATGGGAGAGAGGGGGGGGAGGGAGAGAGAGAGAGAGAATCTTTGTTTCCTATGTTCTCTTTAATTAAAGAAAGGCAGGGAGAAAGGGGGAGATGACTCAGGGATGCTTTTTTATACTTTCTCCTGCAATTATTTCCAATAATTCAAAGAAGCTTTATTTCTAGATAAGTGAACATAGGATTAAATCATGAACAAATCTGCATATTTTATAAATGTTCGCTTATGATTTAGTACTTTCCCATCACTTTCACCAGCTTTACATCACAGGCTGTATCGCCCTCAGAAGTGGAATATAATCTAATGGTGAAGGTGCTGGAGTAGAAACTAGGAGACTACTGTGAGTTCTATCTGTAGCTTGAATCATGTCAACTGGATTTCTATTAATAGAAATCCAGTTGACATGATTCAAGCTACAGACAATTCCACCTGGATGACTGAGAACCTTCATAGACATACTGTGAGTTCTAGTCCCGCCTTAGGTGTGAAAGCCGCCTGGGTGACCTTGGGCCAGTCACTCTCTCTCAGCCCAACTCACCTCACAAGGTTATTGGGGAAAATAGGAGGGGAAGGAGTATTTGGTATGTTTGCCGCCTTGAGTTATTTATAAAAAATAATAAAGGTGGGATAAAAATTAAATAAATAAATAAATAAATAAATAAACTGAACCTTCAACAACCAGATTCCTATGTTATATTTTGCAAGTCCCTAATAATAATAATTCAGCTACGGACAAAGACTATACCCATACATTTGTACTCTAAAGATGATTTTTAATTCTTTTAGACTTTTAATGTTATTGCCATTCCTTTCCATATACCAGTTTATTTTACATCATATAATTATAGTTCTTACAGTTCAAATATCAATGTTAGCTATGGGTTTACTGTAGTGAGATAGTGGTTTTACATTTCATGTCAGCAATTTTTATTTGTTTTTAGTTATAATTCCATAGTTTATATATTAACATCCAAATTATATAAACCTTTACTGTGTCATATTCATTCCTGTCATCATAACGATAGTCTTACAGTCTTAATATTGGTATCATGATGTTATAGTTTGCACTAGTAATTAAGTGTTAGTCATTTTCCACAGTATATAAACTAGATTACTATCACAATGGGATAGCTGCAATTTTATCACTTAATGTTATTTTATGCTGGTCAATGACCAAAATAACCTTTTTGGTTATTTGGATCCTTTTTGGATAACCTTGTTGGGCCAGAAGCTAGCTGTCTGTCTGTCTGTCTGTCTGTCTGTCTGTCTGTCTGTCTGTCTGTCTGTCATGATATCAAGTAAGTTAAGACATCCTATAACTTTCATTGTTTTCTCTTCTGTTTTAGGTGGCAGAAATGTTATTGATTCAAGAACTGTGTAAAGAACATTTGGAGGCTTTTATTGTAATAAGTTATTTATTGCAATGAGTATTGCAACACATGGCCACATAACTGGAAACAATCAGTGTTTATTCCATTGCCAAAAAAGGGGGATTCAAAGGAGTGTTCTAACCACCACACTCTTGTTCTCATGTCTCACGGTAGCAAGATTCTACTGAAAATCATACAACAACGCCTGGATCCAATCATCGAAAGGGAACTGCCAGATGTCCAAGCTGGTTTCCGATGGGGCTGTGGCACCCGTGATCACATTGCAAATGTTTGATGGATAATGGAAAAATGTCGTGAATATCAAAAGAATATTTATATGTGCTTAATCGACTACAGGAAAGCTTTTGATTGTGTTGACCATGACAATCTATGGAGAGCCCTAGCAGACCTTGGGGTGCCACTACACTTAGTTAAGTTGATGAAATCACTGTATGTAAATCAGGAAGCCACTGTACAAACTCAATATGGTGACACTGATTGGTTAAAGACTGAGAAAGGTGTGTGACAAGGTTGCATTCTGTCATCTTTCTTATTCAACTTGTACACCGAAGTGATTATCAGGAAACTGGAGCTAGATGAATCAGAAATTGGGGTAACAATTGGCAGAAGAAACATCAATAACCTTAGATACATGGATGATACAACCCTCATCTCAGAAACCCAGGAAGGCCTAAAGCACCTATTCATGAGACTCAAAGAAGAAAGTGAGAAGTTTGGCCTCTTTCTGAATATCAAAAAGACCAAACTCATGACAACTGCAAAGAATGGAAACATCAAAATAATAATTGATGGAGATGAGGTAGAATGCGTGGAAGAATTCACCTTTTTAGGATCAGTGGTCAATCAAAATGGCGAATGTAGCCAAGAAATTAAATGCCGAATCATGCTGGGTCATACAGCAATGATGAGTATGAATCAAATTTGGAAAAGCAAGGATGTCAGCTTATTAAGGATGTCAGACTAGTCCACACTATAGTGTTCCCCATAACTACTTATGGCTGTGAAAGTTGGACGATGAAAAAGTTGGACAGAAGGAAAATTGATTCTTTTGAACTATGGTGTTGGAGGAGGCTCTTGCAAATCCCTTGGACTGCAAAGATAACGAATAAAGAAGTGTTGAAGCACGTAAAAACGGACATGTCACTAGAAGGAAAAATAACAAAACTTAGACTTAGTTAATTTGGTCATGTCATGAGATCAACATCGTTGGAGAAAGACGTTATGCTTGGAACGGTCAGTGACAAAAGATGACGAGGACGCCAAAGAACGCACTGGTTCGATGTAATCAAAGCAGACACAGGCCAAAATTTAAAGCAACTGAAAGAAGCTGTACAAGATTGGAAATCATGGAGAGAGCTGGCTTATGGAATCGCCAAGGGTCGGATATGACTGAATGGATAATTTGATTCGATCGCAATGAGTATGCTACCTCAGAATGAAGAGAAACTATGCCACTGATTTTTGGCAGTAATGACACAATGAGAGATAATTCAGAAGGTAGAAAAAGAAAAGAGTCTGAAGATTAGATAAGTTGGAATGAGGAATGATATGATATTATGAAAAACAGCATTATGCTCAAACTTATCCCTCTAAAGTAGCTTACTTATAGACAGAACATATTGGAACTATGATAAGTTGCATTGATTTTTCAGCACATCACAACTTAGTAACCACAAGTACAGTAAAGTGTAGATAGTGAATTAGGAATACCTTCTGTGTTTCCATTTTAGCTTTCACTCTTCCTGTTCTTTGTCTACAAGATTGCTAATCTTAGTGTACTTATTTTCTGCCTTTGTCTCCCAAGCGTATTTGATTTCTGACTCTAACTGATAGGATATGTTAAGCTAGGAGCTAGACTTTGCTTATATCTCACCTCAAGTTTTTTTTTCCTGTAATAAACTGCTTCTAAGTTATAAAGACCTGTTTCACCAGTTAGATTTTTGCTGTCTATTAACACACTTAAATAGCTCCTTCCAGTAAGATGTAGATAAAACAAATGTGTACTGTATATGGCTTATCTAAAATATCCTTATGTAGTGAAGATGAGAAGCATTTAGAGAGTTGTGAGCATCACATTAATATTAAAATGCAGTGAATTTTAAGGTTGCATTGTTTGTGTTGGCTTTTTATGTTTCAGTACAGTGAGTTGGATCAATGTTAATTTAATATCATGTTCTGTATTTTATAGCCACCTTATTTAATTGCTTTATACAGTTGAATTTTAAATTATCTTCCCCCTGCCCTTGGGGTAGAGTGGATTATAAACCTGAATAAATATATAACATTGTTTTTATTTGTCATGACAACTTAATAGGTTTTACCTATTTATGGTATTTTCATATGGCCTATGAATTTGAGAAAAACGAATAATAAGAATTTGAAATTGCAATATAAAAGCAATATAAGCTGTCCATTAAATCACCAAGCCCCCCACTCCTGATCACTTTTTACTTTACTAGAAAAAACAAAATGCTGATAAACAAGATATTCAGTCAAAATAAATTTGGCTGCATTTGCTGCCTATTCTTTTCCCGTTACACATTCAGCAATGTCTTGTAATCAATTTAGTAGTAATTTTATGGTTTTCTTTTCCTTTTCCTTTTCCTTTTTTTTCTCTTTGGATGTGCAGACAATCTCCTTCCCCTTCAATTTAATTTATCCATTATTTTTCTTCCATAGTTCTGTAGCTGAAAAACATATATGGTTGTTCCCAAGCCAGTTATTAAAGTTGACTATTTTTTTGCCCATTGCTTTAGGTAGGAGATATGGTATAGTTACACACTTATCAAGGAGTCTCAAATCCCAAGACATTTTCCAACACTGATCAAAATAAATCTTAGACAAGGAAAGTTAATTCCTAGTAGTTAAGTAAGGATAGCTAATACCATTCATCAATAAAATCAAGAAATATACAGCCCTAGATCATGGAAGGAACATCAGTATAAGAGAAGTTATTTTCTAAAAGTAGAAGTAGGTCCCATGGGATTTTATCTAATGGTTTCGAAGAGTTTCATATTCACAGGCATAAATATTAGTTACCAGAAAACATACTAAATTATAACACTAAGGTAAATTTACATTTAAAAGGAATGGTAATCTTCAATTGGTAAAAGGAATTTAGATTTTATTGATAATAATCCCAAAAAAAGAAACAAATGATATTATATCATAGGGAGTTGTGATCATTTTAAAAGGCAGCTACATTAAAACTGTACATAAAACTGTATCAGTTTAATGAAACATAATTTTAAGAAATACTTATCTGACAGACTTATATTGGATCATAGATAAAGTTTTTTTTATGTATGAACTCAGAACTTCACAATTATCTAAATCCAACATAGCTGCAAAATCTGAACATGTACTACCCTAACTTGATAAAGCCTTGTAGTAATCAGCGCTAGTAATTTTTGCTCCTCTGTTTCTTTTCTTATAGGTCAGCATCTAGCATCTTAATATTTATTTATTATTTATTTATTTATTTATTTATTTATTTATTTATTTATTATTTGGATTTATCCCCGCCCATCTCTACCATGGTAGACTCTGGGTGGTTATATCCTGCTAGCACTCAAAACATTGTGTTGTTAGGTCCTTAGTTTCTGTCTAGAAAATCATGTTGGCCATCTCACTTCATTATTTTATATTGGGCAGATTTTTTCTACATACAGTTCTTCATAAAATATCAATGAAGAAGTAAATTATATCAACCAGTGGAATAATTCCAACAGGTAGTTGTGATCACAATATTACTACCAATAAATATTTCGGTCAACTTAAGTCTCAAAACAGACTTAATGTTGAGAGTGGTTGAGTGGGGAATCCTCTAGAAAAAGAATAAGAAACCCTCCAAAAGCCATGTTTCCTATTGTGGTCATACCTAGCTTTCAAGCATGAGGATGATAATTTATAAGTAGCATAACTTTAAGAAGAATTCTAACAGTTACTTTTATTGTCATCAGGAACAATATACCTATGTTGATTTCTAATGACAGGAATTATTGTGGAAAGAATCAAATTGGGCCTTCTAATTCTCCATCATTTTAGTATGACCAAAAGTAGTCACAGTGAACCATTTTATAAGAGTGTTGTAATACAAAAACTGGTCATCTTAACCTTATTCTGGTATTCTGATCCTGTCCATTTTTAGCATTATAGAAGTGATAGCACAGACAAATGCTTTCCCCTCCACTGTTCTATAAAACAATTTGCATTGTTTCAATAAAATTATTATTAATTCAATAAAAATATTATTAAAAAATAAATACATTTTGCATTATGAAGCTTACTGTACTTATGCAGCGCAAGATATTTTGAATTTAGGAAATTATAATGCTAGTTAATTGTTAGAGCTAGTGCACTTATCTCTACTATTCCTCATACAGTTAAACTGCATGGGGATTGGGACACTCAAATGAAACTGTTGAAAATATGTAGCTAATGTGTATATGTATATATACATATGTATATACAGTATATATACTGTATGTGTATGTGTATGTGTATGTGTATGTGTATGTGTATGTGTATATGTATATGTATATGTATATGTATATGTATATATATATATTGTAAACAGTGATTTTATGTCTTGCCAAAAAAATGCTTTAATATTTTTCTTCTAATTGCATTAAATGCAGAAACGAAACTACAAAACAAAAGTATTGTATTGTATTGTATTGTATTGTATTGTATTGTATTGTATTGTATTGTATTCTATTCTATTCTATTCTATTCTATTCTATTCTATTCTATTCTCTGTCTGTCATTCATTTACTAATCTGGAAGTCAAGGAAATACATATGACTAACCAAATTTTTGATTGTTAAATCATCTTCAGATAATGTGCAGCATTGATTGATTGATTGATTGATTGATTGATTGATTCTTCAATTTCTATCACCGCCCCATCTTCCCCAAGGGGGCTCTGGGTAGTTTACAGAATACAACAGTTAAAATAAATATAAATCTATACAAATATACTGTACAATCATTAAAAATACTAATAATTTAAATATAAAATCCAAGAGGCGATTAGATGGTATTTTAAAAAGGCTCCATGGCACCAGCCATCCCCAGGAGGATCTGTTCCCGTTCCCAACTCTGCATAATCGAGTGGGACGGTTTGACGTTATGGGGATGAGATGGTCCCTCAGGTAACCTGGTCCCATGCCATGTAGGGCTTTAAAGGTCATAACCAACACCTTGAATTGGACCCAGAAGCACACTGGGACCCAGTGCAGCTGGCGCAGTAGAGGTGTCACATGTGCTGATCTAGAAGAACCAATAACTGCATGCACGGCTGCATTCTGGACCAGTTGAAGCCTCCAGATACTCTTCAAGGGTAGCCCCATGTAGAGCATATTGCAGTAATCTATATGGGAGATGACTAGGGCATGAGGTACTGTACGGAGGGAATCCTGATCCAGGAAAGGACATAACTGGTGCACAACGCAATGTTGCACAAAGGCCCTTCTGGCCACGACTGCCACCTGCTCTTCGAGCCGGGGTTGTGAGTCCAGAAGGACCCCCAGGTTCTGCACTGAGTCCAAATGTGGTAGGGCAATGCCATTCAGAACCAAAGATGATAACTTCCTGGATCCGGAACAGCCATCAATCCACAGCCACTCTGTCTTACCAGGGTTCAGCCGAAGCCTGTTGTTCCCCATCCAGACTCCCAAAGCCTCCAGGCACTGAGAAAGGGCGGCCACCGCACCACTTACCTCACCCAGGATGGAGATATACAATTGAGTATCATCAGCATATTGATGATACCTCATCCTGTGGTGATGGATGATCTCACCCAGTGGTTTCATGTAGATATTAAATAGGAGATGTGAGAGAACTGAACTCTCATAGAAAACTGAACAGTTTATTATCTTTTCTGTAAAATTTTTGCAACTTACTCAAATTCCCCCCTTACTCAAGATCAGGGGTGGGGAACCTTTTTTATGCCAAGGGCCATTTTGATATTGATAACATCACTTGAGGGCCAGAGGGCGTGGTTTGCGGGCAGGAGCCAATTGCGCGGAACGGGGCAGGGTTTGCAGGCAGGAGCCAAACGCATGGAAGGGGGTGGGGTTTGCAGGCATGAGTCAATCACATGGAAGGGGGCAGGGTTTGCAGGAGGGAGCCAATCACGCGCACTGGGGGACCGCCACGCTGGTGCCATGCCTGCCGCATTGCTCTGTTTCCCAAAGGAAAATAATAAGGTTATCTTTAGATACAGTATCAAGCAAGACAAGAAAACCTAAACTGGCTATAATACAGACAAATTTTAACATTCAGGCTGAAATCCCTTATGCACTTATCTCAAAGTTAGTGCCATTGAACTAAATAAATATAAAAGTAGTGCACTGCTAAATTCTTTCTGAGTCTTTACAGAAGAGGTGCAACCACTTGATTGTAGTGTGCTTATTCTAATCTGCCTTAATCTAGATTAGTTTTGTGATAAAACTTTGAAGACAGAGTTCTCTCTTCCTGATGGCTTCATCTTTTTACCTACTTTATTATTTGTTCTTTAATTTACTACTACTCTATCCATTTGCTTCTGAGGCACCCACTTTTAGGTTGTTGAAGTGTTGTTAAATTGAGCAAATTTCAGGATGCAGAAAAGAGGCTACAAAGAGGGAAGCTGTAGGACAAGCTGGCATCAAGAAATAAATTGTAAGCAAAGACCCGAAGGTCAAGTGGCAGAAAGGCAGTGGAATGAAGGGCAGAAAGGGGGATGGGGGACAAGGTGTAGGAGAAGGAAGACACAGCAAAGTCAAAAGGTATAAATCTGGGAAGTGCAAGTGAGGCAGACAGAAAGAGAGATGAAATAGAGAAAGAAAAGTTATTTTGGTACAAAGTGAGGAACTCCTCCCCATAATATAAAAGTTGTGTGAATAAGCAAGAGAAGTAGAACAGTTCTTTCTGGCAGAGATTATCCTCCCCATTGCAAAAGAAAAAGAGGAGGAGCAACTTTGGTACAGGGGGATGTTATGGAGATCATGGGTGAAAGAGGAGGGGGTGCTTTCCAGGGTGAGAAGCGGGTTCATAGTCTTGAAGACCTTGGGTGCCCATCCAAGAAGGTCAGGCCAGACCCGCCTTAGAGTGCCTGGGTTTTTCCCCCAGAGAACTGCTTAGTGTAGCTTAGTTTGGCAAGATTCTGTGTAAGGTAGAACAATAAAGATCTACAGCTTAATTCCGAGGCTCAGCATTGTTCTTTGCCTAAGCATGACAGGGGCCTAACCATGTGGGAGAAGAAATAAGGAAGAGATTCAACCCGGAATGTGGAACCACTGTTTTTTCCAGGCATTCTTAGCAAGCTACTCTATATATAAACAGGGAGCAAACCCCACACTCACACTGATGATGTTACCCAGTTGGGTAATGAAATGTCTGCAATCAAACAACCAGGCTCAGAGAGCACCAAGGACTCCACAATTCTTTGTTGTTGTTAATTCATTCAGTCGCTTCCGACTCTTCGTGACCTCATGGACCAGCCCATGCCAGAGCTTCCTGTCGGCCGTCACCATCCCCAGCTCCCCCACGGTCGAGTCCGTCACCTCCAGAATATCATCCATCCATCTTGCCCTTGGTCGGCCCCTCTTCCTTTTGCCCTCCACTTTCCCCAGCATCAGCTTCTTCTCCAGGGTATCCTGTCATCTCATTATGTGGCCAAAGTACTTCAGTTTTGCCTCTAAGATCATTCCCTCAAGTGAGCAGTCTGGCTTTATTTCCTGGAGTATGGACTGGTTTGATCTTCTTGCAGTCCAAGGCACTCTCAGAATTTTCCTCCAACACCACAGTTCAAAAGCATCTATCTTCCTTCGCTCAGCCTTCCTTATGGTCCAGCTCTTGCAGCCATAGGTTACTACAGGGAATACCATTGCTTTAACTATGCGGACCTTTGTTGTCAGTGTGATGTCTCTGCTCTTAACTATTTTATCAAGATTTGCCATTGCCACAATTCTTAGCAAGCATTTAAAACTTGAGCAGGGCAAATGCAACCAATTCTTGAACTAGTTTCTTATCCTTTGTATAGTTATGTCTTGTTATGCAAAGGGTAGGAGGTTTGTTTGTTTTATTGTATATTTTGGCCTTCATAAAATTATGTTACATTAATTAACATGATTGTGAGTTTTAGCTATGGTTACTTTGGTTAAGGTATATCTCAATGAAAGAGGTTATGGGAGAACCTGTGAGAAACAAGAGATGCAGGTTAGTTTTTTCTAAGTCAGCAATTCTAAATTGAATTATTTTATATCTCAGAATATTTTAGCTGCCAATTTCTTATGAAGAAAGACAAAGTTACATAACAAAAGGTGGTAACCATGAGACAGAGGTGTCTTTGGTACTGAATCCTTGTCCAGGATTCAGTTGCAACATCAAAATAATATGCTTAAGAAATTTAACTTGACTAAAGAATATATACCTGTTGGATTTTCACAAGCAAATTTGAACTCAGTAATAAAAGTAACTACTTAATTCGACAGGCAAATCTGAACATTATCTAGAGTGTCTTTTCTAGCATGGCTCTTCTGTAATTTAGAGGCTTAGTGGAATCCATTTCACGGAAGTTTTTAAAGAAAAAGTGGTAAAAGAGAAAAAGGGAGTGGGGGTGTCTATAAACACAGATGTATGTATGTCACTTGCCATTCCACCTCAGGTATAAATATAATTAGGTTTTTCCCCCCCAGTGGTACTGGAAAAAAAAACCCAGTGCATTTGAGGAATGGATGACATATATTCTCTCTCCCTACAACTCATTAAATTTCTCATTTTACCAACTACAAGTTGTATTCATCCCCAAAGTTTATAGATTCAGCAGAAAAGGGTTACATAAATGTTTGACTCATTTTTACATGTACTTCTAATATATTTTGTCTACACTTTTGTGAACTCTTCTTTTGCATCTTGTGACAAAGGCAAGGTACAATAGTAGGAACAATACAAGGAACATTTTAAAATAAGAAAACTGTTGAGGACAGCATTTTGAAATACAGTTCATTTGATACAATGAAAACTCAGGAGAGCAAAGCATTTAATTTGATTAAAATAAAATTAAATATGCAGATAAATACAACTATATAAAACAAAAAAGAAAAACTAGCCCTAAAATGTGCAGACACATACAATTTTCACAGTCAAAACAACAGGGGACCTAATGACTGATATATAAAAACAGTGAGTTTGGAAATAAGACCAAGAAAGGGGAAACCAAAAAGCAAAACATGTTTTTCTTCTCATTTCCGAAGAAATTCAGATTTGATTATCTGCATGAACTTTGTAAGGAAGTAATAAACATTTTTCATGAAAATCATAACTTTTTTTGAATTCTGATGACCAATTACTTTTCTTCTGCAGAAAAAAAATGTCCTGAATCTAATTTAAGTAGCTTGGCCACTGCTAACATTGAGTTCTGCCTCCTTTAAGAAAAGTTTATTTGATGCTGTGAATATAAGAAAAACCTAATGACTACTATAAATAGCAGATTCTGAATTAACCAAAGGAAAGATTCTTGTAAGAAGCTAAGAGGAGAAAAACCTTGAGAGCTCTTAAAATTTCAGCTACACTAATAGATAGAATTATTATTCTTGCCTTCCTTCTTTCCTTAAGATTTGTTTTAATATATAATAATTTAAACTTGGAACATCATTCCCCCAAGGTGAGATTGGCGCCAACCATATTGGCCCTCCAGAAGGCCCTCAAAACTTGGTTTTGTCATCAGGCCTGGGGATGCCATGGACCCCAGTCAATGGCTGCATTGTGTGTCAGTTTAGAATGGACTCTCCCCTTTTTTTTGTTATTACAGTTTTTAACTGGTTTTAACTGGTTGTGATTGAATTATGTTGATTGTTTAGCTTTGTGTTTTAATTGTGTATGCTGCTCAAAGTCACATGCATGAGATGGGTGGCTATATAAATTAATTAAATAAAAATAAATAGATAAACAATTTTCACTCTCCACAACTGCTATTTAAATAATGCACACACATTGTAGAACACACAATGGGGGAGATTAGGAGGAAAGAGAAATTAAACACACTTTTCTAAAGTCATTAATATCATTCTTTTTACTTACTTGGGGAAAAAAAACATTGAATTACTTGAGAGAAAAAGAGCCTTGTGGAAACATGAATAAGCACCATTTTTTTAAGTTGGAAAAAACTTCAAACTTCAAAAAACTCTGTTTTAAAAGTTTATGTCCACTGTTCAGTCACTCATTCTTTCACATCATTGGATTAAATGAATTAACAGCAATGAAGAGAGAAAAAACAAATAACAAACAAACATTCCATTCATATAAATATATTTACTCACATACAGTCATGTCTTTTCCTAGTACTAAATTAAAGTCCTATCAATGCATCTTTGATCAGCTCAAATCAAATCTCATATAACATTTACTGTCCCATTGAAAATTTCTGTTTTGGCTCTACTGTATTTCTTGGAGTCACTGACAAATTGTGTCTTGATTTGTGTGTGTGTGCTGGTTATTATTATTCATATTTTAATCTGGCATTGCTGCTGTCCTCTTTCACAAGTGACAAGTCAATGGGTAAATGTTGAGCAATTAGGACACCACCACAAGAATGGTGTCAGCGTCACTGGATAGACCAGAGGAAGAAATCAATTTCACAGGAAGCTAAAAATACTTTTATTGAGATTGACTATAAAACAGCATCTCACAAGTCTGTGCTGCACCTCCTTCCCCTTATCTTCCAGTGAACCAGGCAGCATCTGCCTAAGCCACTTCTAGATATTATCTCATTTCCCTGGACTTTCTACCGCTTTTGCCTAGGTAACAGTTCCTGCATATTTCTGTCGAGATCATCTTCCTTACTCTTTATAAATGGGATTGGTCTGATTTCAGGATTACAACTGATTTCTTTGGGCTGGTTTGATTGTCCTTCCTCCTATACCCCACTGGGGCATCTCCCAAATAAACATAATATGAAACAAAGAAACACATGGGAAAACACCAAGACAGAAATATTCCCAGAGAAAAATGAGGCAGACCCTACCATGGTTATGCATCTGGAGCAGGACTACGAGAGTGGGACTACTAGAACTGACTAGTTTCAGGCAATAACTTTCATCGGGGTAGATGGTGTATTGTTTGAAACAACAAATACAGCTGAAGTGACAAATGCACAGAAACACATTTCATTTTCTTCTCCAAATGAAAAAGTGAAGATGCAATCTTCTCAGATATATCTTGTTAGGAGCCTGGAGAGATTTTGGGATCAAAAGTAGAGAGGGGAGGTGACAGGTCTTAAGGAGCTTCCTTTCATTGACAGGTCTGACAGGACAGGTCTGAAGGAACTTCCTTTTATTGAGAAATAAAAGGAAAGTGGTGAATGCTGGAGAGATATGGGTACGATGAAGGTTGGCTAAGGACCAGAAGGGAGAACCTTATGGTCATGATTGTGCTGTACTTAATACAAGTGGGGAAAGGGCCACAAAAGTCCCTGTTTTGCTCCTGCCAAAGTCCAGAATGGTTCAGCAGTGATGGGAGCGAGAAACAGTGGAGGAAAATAAATATGAAAAAGAACAGAAAAGAAGGAAGAGAGGATCAAGCTGAATTTGGAAGGCAAACAGAAAGAAGACATTGAGTCACAGAGAAGAATGAAGTAGTAAGTATGCACTTTGAAACCATAACAGCTAGATGTCCCTTGAGTGTGTACTGTCCCTCCTGCCCTTGATGTGCCTCTTTTATGGCTGGAAGAGCAAGCAGCTCCCAACATGCTTCCTCCTGGTTTGGGTAGATATTCTCAAAATCCTACAGAAAGCTAATCAGAGAGGATGTTGATCACTTACAGTTATAACTCCGATAGATTTACAGTAATTCTTTCTTTTTCCTCTAGCATGGAAGTTATGTGCAGGAAATCTGAATGCTTGCAAACTTATATTGAATAAAATGGTATATTTGCGACATTTCACTGTTTGTGGCCTTGCTTATATATATATTTCAAGGACATAACTGGGATTACTCTGCCCTCTCTGCAAGAAGTCTAGATGGGTAAAACAGGAAGCATAATTTATCATTTTAAAAACAAACAAACAAATAAATAAAGCTTTCCAAAGGGTTTTCAAAATGCCTTATTTTGGCTAAGAGTGAGTCAATATTAATTAAATTGATTTACTTCTGAACTCACCCTATGATGTACACTATTTTATGAATAATAAAACTTTGAGAAAAACAAAGAGAATATCTATCTATCTATCTATCTATCTATCTATCTATCTATCATCTATCTATTGTCATCTATTGAATACAAGCATAAAAGAAATAAAATAAAGTATAATTCATACTTCATGAAAGTCTGATTGTTGAAGCTTTTTGCATTTGTTTATTACTGGTGTTAAGTTAGTGAGTTAAAATAAATATAATCTATATACACTTCATAAATATTATTATAAATATGCTTAGAACTAGGTTAACCACGAATTAACATGACAGCAACATGCACTTTCGCATAGATTATTTATTTTAAAAAGTGTGCAACACAGAACTACTGATATGACCAGGTGTTTCTGCATGAACCAGCTGAGTTGCCATAGTGACAGCCCAGCCACAAGGGTGATCTAAAATATATGATAAATTGCAGACATCTTGTAACTCAGCAAGCTAGCAAAGTTTGGCATTTAAGAAATATTGGGTATGTCTATAGATCCTTGAGGGAAGAAATAAGTACACTATGGCAAATTACTGATTTTCTGTATTTTCTTTCCTTATAAAGACTGCATTGTAATAAGATGGTTCATAAGATTCTGTACTTTCCTTTTATTTTGGCCCTTTTCTGTAACAAAATGATGAGTTGTTCCGTACATGCAAAGTATACACACACCACATCACACATGTGCACGCATACATACAGTACATACATATATACTACTTTGGAAAGTGGCAGACAGTTATCAGTCCTATTCTAGCAAAAATAAAACCAGTGGCAACAATGACAATATGCAAGAAAGTAACACAATCTATATGAGAGAATGAAGAGAAATGAAACCTAGTAGTTTATGCCTGCATGGCTGAGAACAGCATAAATAGTGGTATGACTAACTGGGAAATTTGCATATTTTTGTATGAGTGCATGTTAAAGAGAATTAATTGTGTATATACAAGGTACTAATATTATGTATTAATGACCAGTGACCAGTACAAATATAACATTGGTTTAGGAGTTTATTTATTTATTTATTTGTCTTATTTATACCCTGCCTATCCCCTCCCTACTGGAGGACTCTAGGCGGCTTACAACATTACATATCCAATCAATTATACATCATCATTACAATTACAATTTTTACCACGCGATAGGGAGAGAGGAAGGGAACCGGCTCTTCAGCTGCAGGCATTGGACTGCAAGTCCCAGAATGCCTCGCTCCGCGCCGGCTGCTGACGTCCAGGAAGCTGGTATTTCCGGATCCATCGTCCTCCGCCATCATCACCGCTCTCCAGATCTTTCTTGGATCGAGGACGACCCTCCGATGGACGCCCGCAAATTGCCCCACGTGAGTGGTACCCATTTATCTACTTGCTATATTAGCTTTCGAATCGCTGGGTTGGCAGAGAGCTAGGGCTAGTGACGAGAGCTCACCTCGTCACGCGGTTTCGAACTGCCAACCTTATGGTCGGCAGTCTAATGGCTCAGTGGTTTAACCCGCTGAGCCACCGCGCCCTTGTAGTTATCATTAGTTTCAATTATAATGTAGGTCCTTGTTTATATTTTGTGACTGACAAGTAACAGACAAAGATATAATGAATATTGGCTGCTGTAATTTTCAAAAAATTGCTTGGTGCTACAATTTACTTATTTTTATTTATATTTCAATTTCTATTACCACCCCATCTCCCCCGAAGGGGACTCTGGGCTGTTTACAAAACATAACAGTTAAAATAAATATAATTTATAAATATAAATAAATATAAAACCATACAAATCTACAATCATCAAAATTATTAATAAATTAAATATAAAATCCAGGAGGCGACAAGATGGTATTTTAAAAGGGTTCTATGGCACCAGCCATCTCCAGGAGGAGCTGTTCCCATTCCAATCCCAAGCGAGGTGGCAGAACCAAGTCTTTACGTTCTTCTAGAAGGTCAGGAGTAATGGAGCCTGCCTCATCTCCGGGGGTAGAATGTTCCAAAGGGCGGGTGCCACTGCCGAGAAGGACTGCCTTCTGGACCCCGCCAAGTGAAACTCCCTTAACAACGGGGTCCGCAGCATGCCCTCTCTGCATAATTGAGTGGGATGGTTTGAAGTTATGGGGATGAGATAGTCCCTCATGTAACCTTGTCCCATGCCATAAACGTCATAACCAACACCTTGAATTGGACCCGGAAGCATACTGGCACCCAGTGCAGCTGGCGCAGCACAGGTGTCAAATGTGCTGATCTACGGGCACCAATAACTGCACACGTAGCTGCATTCTGGACCAGTTGAAGCTTCCGGATACTCTTCAGGGGTAGCCCCATGTAGAGCGCATTGCGGTAGTCTATATGGGAGATGACCAGGGCATGAGTGACTGTACGGAGGGACTCCTGATCCAGGAAATGGCATAACTGGCACACAACACGAAGTTGTGCAAAGACCCTTCTGGCCATGACTGCCACCTGCTCTTTGAGCAGAAGTTGTGAGCCCAGAAGGACCCCCAGATTCTGCACTGAGTCCGAATGGGGTAGTGCAACACCATTCAGAACCAAAGATGATAACTTCCTGGATCTGGAAGAGCCATCAATCCACAGCCACTTTGCTTTACCAGGGTTCAGCCGAAGCCTGTTGTTCCCCATCAAGACCCCCACAGCCTCCAGGCACAGAGAAAGGGTGGCCACCGAATCAATTACCTCACGCGGGATGGAGATATACAATTGAGTATCATCAGCGTATTGATGATATCTCATCCCGTGGTGACGGATGATCTCACCCAGTGGTTTCATGTAGATATTAAATAGGAGAGGTGAGAGAACTGAACCCTGCAGCACCCCACAGATGAGGGGATGAGGGTTGGATCTCTCATCTCCTATTACCAATGATTGGGACCGGCCCTGGAGGAAGGAGGTGAACCAGTGCAGAACTACGCCGCCCACCCCCAATTACCTGAGCCATCCCAAAAGGATACTATGGTCGATGGTATTGAAAGCCACTGAGAGGTCGAGAAGAGCCAGGATGGATGCACTCTCTCTCCCGCTCTCCCCAGAGATCATCCGTAAGTGTGACCAATGCAGTTTCCACCCCATATCCTGGCCTGAAACTTGACTGGAAGGGGTCCACATAATCCGTTTCATCTTGAATCCTCTGGAGTTGCAATGCCACCACTTTCTCAACCACCTTCCCCAAAAAGGGGAAGGAGGTGGGAGACAGGACGGAAGTTGTCCAGTACAGTAGGTCCAGTGATGGTTTCTTGAGTAGGGGGTGCACCAGTGCCTCCTTAAAAGCAGCCAGAAACACCACCTTCTTCAAGGATGTATTAACCTTGTGGGGAGATGGAGCGGTATATAAATTGAAATATAAATAAATAAATAAATAAACCATCACCTGGACCCAACCACATATCACCTCCCGGTCTGCTTGCACCACCCACGAAGGGCAAGGGTCTAGATGGCATCTGGTGGCCTTTACAATTTGGAGGATCCTGTTCACTTTCTTAGGTCCAACAGGATCAAACTGTTCCCAGATAACCGGGTAATGATGTTCCCTTGGCATCTCCCCAGACTCTGCTTCAAGCTTGGAGTCCAACTTAGAATGAATCTGAGCGACTTTATCCTGCAGATGCTCAGAAAATTCTTCCGCATGGCCCTGCAGGTGGGTCACAGACTCCACCTTACCTAGAAGAGATCGTGTTATTTTAAACAGTGCCGTCGGGTGGCATTCTGCCGATGCAATAAGAGCGGAGAAGTATTGACGTTTCGCCAATTTTATCACCACAAGGTAGGTCTTAATAGTGACTCTAGCTTGTGTTTAGTCAGATTCAGTCTTTGTTTTTCTCCAGCGGTGCTCTAGGCATCTCTTAACCTTCTTCAAGACCCTTTACTCTTCTGTGAACCACAGGGAGTTTCAGGTCAAATGTGGCAAGAAAGGCCGCACAGGCGCGATCCTGTCCAAGGCCCTGGCCACCTCCCTATTCCAGGTTGCGGCCAGGACCTCCGCTGGACCATGCAGCAGATCATCAGGTATAACCCCCAGCTCCTTCTGGAACCTCATTGGGTCTATTAGTCACCAGGTCCTGCCTCCCTGTGGAGTGGGGCAGCATAAGAGAATCTCAAGGCCACCAGGGCATGATCAGACCATGACAATGGGGACAGATCTAACTCTCCCTTCAGATCACATTGCTACTGCTCCGACAAGAAAACTAAGTCCGGAGTGAGGCCACTGTCTCAAGTCGGGTCTCGAATAATCTGAGACAAGCCCATGGCTGCCATGGTAGCCATGAACTCCAGAGCCACCTCTGAGGCATGTCCCAGGGAAGACAAATTGAAGTCCCCCAGGATCACAAGCCTGGGGGACTCCACTGCCAACCCCAAGACAGCCTCCAGCAGCTTGGTCAGGGAGGTTGCTATGCAACAACACTCCCAACTGCTCTCGAGAACCCAACTTGCAAAACAGGGTCTCACACCTGGCCACTTGTGCAGCAGCACCCCTGAAGGCCACCAGAGACTCCCAGATGACAACTGCCACCCCTCCTCCCCTGCCCCGGGGTCTCAGCTGATGCCACACCTGAAACTCAGCTGGGCAGATTTCTGAGAGTGATACTCCCCCCTCTCTGCCCAGCCAGGTCTCAGTAATACATGCCAGGTCTGCCCCCTCCTCTGTGATCAAGTCACATATGAGGGGGGCCTTGTTGTTAACAGACCTGGCGTTAAGTAGCAGTAGCCAAAAGCCAGGGAGCTCGAGGATCCCTTGAACAGGGTCTGGGTCTGAACCTGGGGGGCCAGAACATGCAACGGTAACACCAGGGGCATTTTCCCCAAAGATGGCCTGACCCTGGTTCCCATCGTAACATCCCCTACCGATCACCACTTCGATGGGGCAACCCACCCTACTGCTCCCAGAGTTTCCATGCCCAGAATGACACATATTTAATGACACATATTTAATGTGTCATAGATGGTAAGTGGTTGCAAAATAAAAATAGTTATCAGGCAGCCAGTATATTTATAGTTACATTTAGCTACCTTTAGTCACTAACCCAAAGTTATATGTTTAAGATGGGTGGCCATGTAATCTTCCTAAATAAATAAATATCCTGAGTGATTAATTTTCTGTCTTCTTGCTATCTCTCAAATCTCAGTAATAATAAAATAGCAATTCAAGAAAAATGTTCAGAATAGGCATAGCCTCTTCAGTAAGATAAAGGAACAACCTCATTCCATTGTACATGGAATAATTGGTAGCTCCTTGGGTTACATTGGAAACCAGATACCATTGTGGCTATTGAATTTGTTTAATTTTTAACATGGCACATTTAATCTATTTCATACATCATTAATTTGTCAACAGGTATAGCTGGAGTCTTGATAGTTTTATGTCACCAATCTATTTTTTATCTATTTTTTTACATAATCCTACACATATACATATACAATAAATGATGCATAATTTCATATAGAGGTGAAATAATATTATCCCTTCACTTTTGATGGGCTTTAAACTCACTAATTTATTCATTCAGTAAATATATTTCAGTTAAATACTGTAGAGTTTCCTACAGTATTTAATAATGTTAGTGTAAGAAAAGAGGTTTTTCCTTCTTAGTCATCATCTTTTTTATGTATTTATCTCTGCAGGATTGTTTTTAATACTTGATTAGCAGAGCCTTAATTTTTAAAATTTAAAAATGAAGGCAGCCGTAGTAAGTAATAAATACTGGAAGTAATGTATCTAAAAATATTATATATTTATGAAGAAATACATTTTAATCTGTGTTTGTAGCACTATATAAAGAACATCTGTGTGATGTCATCAAGTGGACTGAAGTTTGGGCTTGTCACTATGTGAATTATGGTTGTTATGGGGAACACATCAAAAAGTATCACATCCATATAAAAATAGAATTTACTACAAAAATTATACTCAATGTATGCTGACTACAGACTTAAAATAAGATCCAATTAGTATCCATTAAGAGCTTTGTCAAATTATTTACTTAAAAACAATTAAACAGCTGCAGAAGGCTACATACACATTATTCTTTTTATAAAAGTTGAACTAGAATAATACAGCCAGATTAAAAATGATTAAAAATGTAAAACAGATCCATGCCCATAGGCATCCAGTCCTTACCATAATGACATCAAAAGAATGAAATGTGTGTTGTGATATCACAATGCAAGCTCTCTCCTTTTGTACTTGTATACCTAATAATCTACACAAAGCTTCTTCTTTCTTCATTTTCCAGGAATCTGGAGTAAGGAGATGTTTTTATTAAATACATATTCTAAATAGTATCTTATGAATTGGGATGCTTCTGGGAAAGGATTTATGGTAGAAATGTCATATATTTTTCATCCTGTTCCATCAGGATGATTGGCATCAGTAGGAAATCTTTGGCTCTCTAGATTTTGTTCACTCTTACCATCATGACCAATGTTGAAACTATTACTATTTATGTATTTAATATTTGTGCAATTATTTATACTCTACCTTTCAGGACATAAATTCTAGAAAACAGTTTATAAGCAAAAATACCACTGATGAAATTAAAAACACAGTAACACTACCTTTAAGGGGGGAAAAAATCAATTTTGGGGATTCTTCCTGAAGGCATTGTAAGATGAGAGATTGGTTAGTCCATGGTTTAAAAAAAAATAGAAGGACTCTGATAGCACCTTTTAATAAAATTGGTTATTTGGAAAAGGTGCTATCAGAGTCTTTCTCTTTGTTTGTTTGTTTACCATAAGGCAGGGGTGGGGAACGCCCAGCCCAGGCCATATAAGGCCCGCAAAGTCATTTGGTCTAGCCCTGCCAAGGCAACTGCAGGTGGGACTCAAAATTCAATAAATCTAGGAGCTCCCTCCCGCAAACCCCGCCCCTTCCACACAATTGTCTCCCACCCACAAACCCCACCCCCAGTGCTTGTGATTGGCTCCTACCCGCAAACCCCACCCCTTCTGTGCGATTGGCTCCCACCCACAAACCCCACCCCCCGGTCCACAAATGATGTTATAAATATCCAAATGGTCCTTGGCAGAAAAAAGGTTCCCCACCCCTTATAAGATATAAGCCTTATGCCTTTTTATACCTGTTATCAATATGTATGATAGAATTAGTTTGTTCCTTTATGTTACTAAAGAGGTTCAGCTTGTTCTGAAAATTTTTCTTGAATTGTTATTTTATTATTATTGGGATTTGATAGGTAGCAAGAAGATAGCAATTTAATTGGTTGGTTGGTTGGTTGGTTGGGTTGGTTGGTTCCGTTGGTTGGTTGGTCTTAGCCTTCTCTTTCTGTTTGCATACACATACACACACAATTTCTTTTCTGAAAATAGCATAATTTGAATTTGTCCTGCATGAACTAATCTTTCATAGTGGCATTTGATAATAATAATTTCAATCATTATTTTCATGGATTATAATAATTCTAATCTGTGAATATTTATCTAGGCATTGTAAGAAATGATTTTTCCCCATAACGTACTAGGTCACTTAAATATATTTTCACTTGGTTACCTAGTTTAGCTATTAAAATATAGAGAGCACCTTTACTTTAAAATTGACAAGCCAATCTATTTAAACGTGTAAAAACTACAATCTGAACAATCGAGTTGAGAAATTGAACTGCTAATTAGTGGAAGCATGCAACTGTGCTAAGATTAAGGATAAACAAAAGCAACCAATTTTCTGGTAGAAGGTGTCAGTGAGGTTCATAAGGAGAATTTTAAATTGCCTTTGTGAAAACGCAAGATTATTATATAGATTAATGATCCATTAATGCCTATCATTTATAATCATAATCAAGTTTACTACTCAAAGTAGTAAACAATATTCTTTTCATATAGTACTGTGGAACTTTCCTGTATTACTGTGGAGCTTAGGGATCAAATTGTGATATTAAATCTAATTTTCATGAATACAACCAGTGCATTTAAGTGTGTATGTGTGTGTTTAAATATCAAGTATGAGGAACATTAAATTTCTTGTGAAGCTATGCTGGCAGATTGTTTACTTGGGTTAATATTAATTTGCCACACTTCTCTCACTGCTGGCTCATTTTCTTCAAGGTTTGGTAAAGTGTGAAACCCAACCCCAACCAACCCAAACCAAAAAACCTTGCCTCCCAGAATTGAGATGTATAAAATATGTTTCTTTTTCCCTCCACTCTGAATAATAGAGCTTAGCTCAAATCACTACTTTGCATGCATAGTAACAACATACAATTATAATGCTGCAAGTAACATTTATTAAGGTTCTAACCAATCCGTGCTACAATCCCTGAGATGGAAAGGTATGTTGTGACATTATTATAATCTTTCCTACCATCTAGATTTTTGGTTGGTTGGTTTGTATTACAAATCTGGCTTATTAGAAAGAAAAACAAAGTGCTACATCCTTAGTTAAAGTCTATCACACTTTACAAAAACACTATAGTGAAGAGTAGAGAGAAATAGTTAACATATGCTAGCTTTCGTTTCTGGTCCTGAAACCTCTGTTTATAATAATGCATAATGATGAGAACATGATTAATTATCAGTATTTTTAAAGGTTTCATCTGAAAAAGTAAGCTTATTCCAATTTTCACTTGTGCCTTAAAACCTCATGAAAGATCTATAACTTACATTTTATATCATATAAGCAGCCTAATATGTTACAATTAGAGAGCCAGTTTGATGTAGTGGTGAAGGCATCAGGCTAGGAACCAGGAGACTGAGAGGTCTAGTCCTGCCTTAGGCACAAAACCAGCTGGGTGACCTTGGACCAGTCACTTTCTCTCAGCCCTAGGAATCAGGCAATGGCAAACCACTTCTGAAAAACCTGTCAAAAAAACTGCAGGGACTTGTCCAGGAAGTATCTGAGAATCAGACACAATTGAACAGATTAATTTTTTTTTACAATAGATAGACAAGTCGGAGTTTGCAATATACAGTGCATTAGTCTTTCAGAGCAGATTTTCATTTGGGAGTAATTTATCTAGGTTGACATTCCAGTATGCATGTCCCCCCAATTATTTGCTAGATATGCCTTAATATATATACAAGCACACCCCAGTAGCATTATTCCTTCCTTCCTTCCTTCCTTCCTTCCTTCCTTCCTTCCTTCCTTCCTTCCTTCCTTCCTTCCTTCCTTCCTTCCTTCCTTCCTTCCTGTTATTTTACTGGCTTAAAATTGTACTGAAACACATCATTTTTGGCATAAATACCCAATTAGGAAATTTAATATTTGGGATATTTTAAGACACATATTCATGGTTGGATTATTGCATAGGCCATATGCATTAAGAAGAAAGATTAAACAATTTCAATATAACAATCTAGAAAAGAAAGTTAAGGAACTTTTGAATATCTATGCTTGACCTCTTTGTTTGCAGCTGTACGTGCAGTCATTTCTATGTGCTTGATTATGACCATTGTATGAAGCAAAATTATAGGGAATGAGAAGGAAAAAAGGTAAGTGGTTTGTAGAATTAAACAACAAATAATTTAACAACAAATAATAATACTATTTCTGCAATTAAAGACATTCAGGATAGTGTATATATTGACTTCATATATCAACACATACCGAGTTTGTAATGATGTTTTGAGAGCTTCTGACAGAAAAAAGAGGATTTTTTAATAAAATAGAAATTTTAAGGATTTCACAAGGGCAAAGTTTGACTTAGTTGTACTGTTATAATTACAAGAAATTATTGATACTATTAAGTTTATGAAAACAGAAAAAGCCCTTTCTCCAAATAGTTTTTTTTCTCTTTCTTTTCCATAAAATGGTATAAGACATAGGTAGAGTTTTCACTCCTCTATTATAGTATATCAATGAAATATTTTAGTAGATTATTTTTCTTCCCTCTTCATATTATGAAGCCTCTATAACAATAAAATTGAAGCCTGGTTAAAAAAAATTATCTTGAACCTATTGCCCAATTTTTTAAATTAAATATGGGTTACTAAAATTTTAATGTCAACTTTGGTACAGAAATTGCAAAATATATTACCATCAAGAATTCATCATGCTCAGCCTGGCTTCATAAAAGGCCAACAAGCTTCAGATAATATCAAACTGCCAACAACTGGTATGCTAGAAGTATAGTCAGAGTAACTGGATTATGCAGTTGTGGCTTTGCTGGAGACACAAAAAGCCTTTAATATGTTGAAGATTAAGTTTTTGGAACAAATTTTGGTGATATTTGGATTTTCTCCTGCTTTTATCAGTTGGATTTAAATGTGGCATTTGAAACTATCAGCTCGGCTCAGAAGAATTATTTCTCCTATTAAGATGTATTGTGGGATTCAACAAGGATGACTTTTATTTACTCAAATATTTTATTTGGGGTTGGAACCTCTGCTTTATTAGACAATCAAAGGAGATTAGAGGTATAAATGTGGCTAGAGTGGAACATAAATTATTATAAAATTTAGGTTGATATTTTAGGTTTTACTGACATTTATCAGAACTCTTTACCTAAATTTATGAATAAAAAGGTAAAGGTTCCCCCAACACATTTGTGCAGTTGTGTCCGACTCTAGGGGCTGGTGCTCATCTCTGTTTGTTAGCCAAAGAGCCAGCGTTGTCTGAAGAGACTTCCACGGTCATGTGGCTGGCATGACGCATGCGGAACGCTGTTACCTACCCACCGAAGTGGTACCTATTAATCTACTTGCATTTGCATGCTTTTGAATTACTAGGTTGGCAAGAGCTGGGGCTAGTGCGGGAGCTCACTCCATCATGCGGGACTAGGGATTTGAACCTCCGAACTTGCAATCTTCCAATCAACAAGCCTGGTGTCTTACCCGCTGAGCCACCACGCCCCTAAATTTATGGATATTATTCAGCTATTTAGTAAATTATCAGGCAGTTGAAATGCTATATATACTTCCAATTGGATCTAGAATATCTAGACTAAATTGTAAGAAAAAGGGTTATGTTTATTGTTTGAATGCTCTTAAGCATCTTGGAATAATTATTCCTAAGGTAACCTCAACTTTTCTTAACATGTGTAGGTGTTAACATACACACATACTTACATACATACATAAACTGTATATTAATTATACACAACAATTCCCACAAATACTAGGTGGTTGAGTTATGAGGAAGAATGAATGTTAAGATCAAGTCAAGAGCCCAAGATGCAGCTTCTTGCCAGTGGCGAACCAGGCTGTCAGCCAATTCATCCACCAGATCTTCCAGAGCATCCCTAAGCACCTGCCAGTAACTGACAGGATCCATAAGGTATCTGGCAGAACCATCTGAATGGGTCTAGCTTTGCAAAGGAGCTGAAGTCAATTGCAACTGGACCAGGAAGTGATCTGATCATGACAAGATGCAGATTGTAATACCCTCCATATCCAGATCAGACAACAACTGCTTGGAGGTAAACATCAGGTCTACTATGTGACTTTTCACATGAGGTAGAGCTGATATGACTTGAGACAAGACTATGGTTGACATGAGCCCTTTTCCTATGCTCTACTGGAACAAGGTCCTCTGACCTGGTCCTGGACGTTGAAGTCCCCTAGTTCTAGCAGACAAGGGTTTCTACTTGGGCAGCCAATATACCAGAAAGGACCTCTAGCTTTCCCCTATGGCCTAACCAACATATTATTATTATTATTATTATTATTATTATTATTATTATTATTTGTTTAATTTATATGACATATATGCATTCATACCCAGAAATGTCCAAAACAATAGCCTTGGCTACAGACAAGATTTCAGGAAATATCAGAGTCATTGCTCCTTCCTGGCTCTGGCATCAAATTGGTACAGAATCTGAAACTTGGCCAGACAAATCTGCAAGAGGACATATCAGAATCCTTTCTAAGCCAGGTCTTGGTAATACATGCCAGATCTGCCTCTTCATCCCACTAACAATAATGGATTGGTGAGGTCTAATTACAGACAGACCTGGTTTTAACCAGCACCAACGTGAGGCCAGATACCCCCACGATTCAGCCATTGGAACACCAGGAAAAGAAAGCTAGAAGAAGACACCACCACCTAGTGGGAGACCTCTCTTTCCCTGCAACAGTCTAATCAGCATCCTACACTATATCTTTCTCGGCCCAACACAACCAGAACGTTGCAGCCAAGGTTCCCTGCCCCCTCCCAGCTCATCCCAAGCTCCAATTCCACCTTAGATGGTACTAACATGGGACACTCACCACTGTTAACATGATTTTGCAAAGAGAAACAAGATTTTAAGATTGTAATGTGATGTTCAATTATTATATCTTGTAGGCCTGGAATTTATTAGTTTAGGAAAACTTTGGATTTGTTGAGTTTAGAGTGTTGTCAAAATTATGGCTTTATTTTTTTGGGAAAAAATCTTAAGATCCTGAACTGAACATATGTACTCACTGTGAACCTCTGAACTAGCTTTTTATCAACAAATTGGAAAGAATGATTTAATAACAAATGTTAATTTCTTGCTTAAAAACTTATATATATATATATATATATATATATATATATATATATATATATATATTTTGTAATAAATGTAGTTCCATATCTCCTTTTAATTTTTTTTACATTCTATATATCTTTCTTTTTGTATGCATGTACAGTATATATGTGTGTCTGTTGTTTCGTATTCTGTATGTTTTCTAGTAATTTATTATAGTAATAAAATTAAAACAATAAAATGATTGTTTTTTATCATTATTTATTCATGATTGATGATTATTTATTCAAGCTGTATGAAAGCTTTTTTTACAGGCTAATGTGAGTGTATATGTATATAGATGTAAAGAAGACTCTATCACAAATGTATTTTCAAGAGATACAATGTTATCTGCCAAAATTATTTTATCATATATATGTATAGGCATGCAATTCAAGAAGTCCACATATATTTATTACATTGCATACCAAAATGCATCTTATAGGGGGATGGGTAGTCATGCAGTAATTTCTCATTCGTTGTCATTCTATGCATTGATTTATTAGACTTCTATCCTGTCCTTTTTCCAGAAGCTTAGTGGTGCTTACATTCCATTCATTTTATCTCCCTGACAACAACCCAATGAGGTAAGTTGGCCAGAAAAGAATGGCTACCAAAGTTACTCCACCATTTTCCACTGCTGAAGATGGTCTTGGAGGCAGGGGAGCAAGAGGGACAAATTACAATAAGTCCCTGATGACATCATCACAAACATGCTACAAATTATGCATTGATGTTAGATGTTGGGATACATGTATGTAATGGTAGCATTTGTGTGATGATGTAACTGTGAGCACATTACTATTTTGGCATCACTGCGGTTTGCTGCAGATGCTGCTAAGTTAATTTCACTAAGAGGAGAAAATTATTGTGAAACCTAATTCAAATTTCTTTAGAAAGAAACTCTGTATTGATAATGAAAACAAATTACTAATCACCTTTTTCAATAAAAATTAGAATACTTTTTCCTTCATGGAATAACCTCAAAAACAGTTTTTAATCAAATGTTTCCTGATTCTGTGTTAATAAAAAGTTCTGCTTCTTTGAACAAGCAAACTCTAGATGTGGAATTCAGAGCTCATGAAAATCAACTTACATATGTGTGTGGATAAACAGATAGACAGATAGTCTTGGCATATTTTCCCAACTAAATTGAGTAAAAAATCTGAAAACACCCAAATCACTACCTCAATGGCATCTGGTACAAAATGTGTTGATGAAAAATTTACAAAAGGTGGATTGCAATATCATAACACAAACTTCACCCTTCCATCCTTGTTTCTTGATATCAAACACAAGTGTGTAAGTTATGTGGTTTGCACCACAGTGATGTGACTCATTTGCCCCCTGTGCCTTGTCCATCTAGTGATCGACACCCATGCACTTCCCATCTGGTGATGTCATTGTGCCACTTCCATATCTCCTGCAGAGATCTCCACCTCGGTAAAGTATAGGTTCCAGCTGAAAAACAGATCTCATTATTATGTATCTCCCAAGGTTTTAAATAGATTTCCTTCTCACCCCTTCTTAGGTAGGTCAAACATTTAATACAATATCTTCTCCATGCAAACTATCTACTCTTCCACTGAACTGGGCCTCCTTCTGTGCAACATCTCTTTTATTCTTATGAATTCTTCTAATTTTGATGGGGCAGAGTGATTGCCAATCATCCTAGAGTATCATGCTGCTAGCAAAGCATTATTAATAGAGCAGTGGCAAAAATAGCTATCTTTGCCAGGAGCCCTTATACAAAACCTTTTGTAAAGTTACAGAATTAGGACAATGGCTATGTGAGCTGGTTTAGCTGAGCAAGACTTTCATGCCTGGAGGCAAGGTAATATTGGATCTTCACATTTCATGACCTTTCTATTACTTTCCTCATTTCTGGGCTATAATAATTTAGCTTCTCAACTTTCATGCACCTGGCTGTGATAAAGTGCAAATATTTGGGTAATACGTGATTTGTACAAGTAAAAGTCTGGTCTCTCAGTAGAGAAACAAGAGACAAGAGACTGAAAAGAAGGGGAATAAATATAATCCATGGTAAATGCTCTGAGAAATAAATCTTGATGACTTCACACACTGCATCATAAAATTGCTTCCAAAGCTGACCACTGGATTAATCATATACTTTATTATTAACTCACCCTCAGCAGCACCAGTAGATGTGTATAATAAATCCATTCCTGAAAAACATATAAGTGTAATTGCAAAGTAAAGACCTATGCAGCAATGAGGTACATCACTGTTGCTTCAGGGCAATTTGCCAATCCCAGATTGCAGATCTGCCTCATTGCTTGCTTCTTTGTCTCTTATAATTATCTGTTTGTGCAGGCAAAAATACTCAAGGTATCAAGCACCATTATCTGGATTCTGTTTAGAAAAAGTGAGCCTCCCCTTTCCATTACTTATATATTTTGAAAATCTATCTGGGCTCCCCTAATATCCCAGCCATAATGACTAAGGAAACAGTCTGGTCTTAATAGCCTTCCAGAAAGCCAAGAGGGTTGCAGCCCTCTAAATCTCGGGAAGGAGGCTGTTTCATAAGGAGGCTGTGACAAAGATGTCATACCTTCTCAATCCCTCAAGATGATATTGTTTAACAGATGGGACGCAGAACATCTCTACCCTGTCGGATTTGGTGGAATGTGCAGAAACCCTTGGAGACAGGTGATCCTGCAAGTAATGCACATGCCATGCAGAGCTTTAAAGGTGATAGCCAGTTCCCTGAATTGTAGCCAGAAGCATACTGGAAGCCAATGCACTTCATGCAGCGGGGGTGTTGCACAGGCAAAATTTGGAGCATTCTGGATCAGTTGAAGCTTCTAAGTCAGACTTTCTCAACTTTTTGACCTGGAGGAACCCTTGAAATATTTTTCAGGCCTCGGGGAACCCCTGCACATTCAGGCTCAAATATAGGCCAGAAATTACAAAATATTTGTTTCATGTGTAGGCCTGTATATGTACATTGACAGTGTTCTTAAACTAAAAATAAGGAATGAAACTTACCTCTTCATGCTTTCATTGTCACCCAGCAATAGTTACTGGTAAGGATCAATTTTTACTTCTCTCTTTCTGCAATGGTGGCACGTATTCCTGCTCTATTGACTCAGTGTAAAATAGAACCTTTGTACTGACTAATTGGAATAAACAAACAAACAAACAATATATAATAAATTATTATTATTATTATTATTATTATTATTATTTTTAATAATACCCTAAAACATATATTTTATATTCAATATCTCATGGCCATGTACCGTCCATTTCAAGCCCAAGCAGTTTTTGCAACATTTTTAAATAGATTTTTATCTACGCTTACATTTACGAATTATATCTAGTGATATACAGTATTTATATGTGTCAGAGACATTCAAAGGCAAAAGGCAAAGGAAAATCAAGTTTCTTTGTTCTAGAAAAGCTGATTTATTATACATAGGATAACATGTTTAAAAAAGAGTAAAAATTAAATGAAAATAATAAAAAAAGAAGGTAGCTTTCTGATTAGTCCAATAAATGTGCTATATCAGATAAGCTGAAATTTGTATATTAGCATTATTTCAAATATGTGTAGTTCAATTTCTGTTTTATTTATATTTTCTGGCACTAGGTCATAGGTTTAAATGCCTGAAACATTATTTTTCTACGTATATGCCTTCTGCCTCACTTGTTCATAGGTAGTTGGGTGGGTGGGTGGATATAGACAGTCTTTCAAAGTTATTTTCCCTGATCATTTTCAATTTATTACATAATTCTGCTGCTGTTATACATAACTCAGGAATTTCTGAATGGGAGAATGTCAATTAATTGGTTTGAATAAATATTTGTGTTGTAAAGCAGTTACATATATCTGCAGTAAAGCATTTCCTCCATAGCAGCTTCTGTCCTAAAGGACATCAAAATGCTTTATAAAGTTAAATATCAGAGGTAAGTGAGACTCTCTTAAGTAAAAACTGAACTATAGGTCCCCTGGGAGTTAAGTAGCATCTGCTTCTATACAAAGATAAATGACCATTTTTTCCCCTTTCTTCTCCAAGAAACTATGCGAGGCCAGGCATAAGTTCTGCACTAATTCAGCATAAGGTGTGTCATTTGCTGAGTCATCAGCATCTACCAATCCAGCAGTTGCAGCAGGTGTTACCTGGTACCTTTCATTGTGCAAATGGTATTATCTTGACCTTGTAAGACAAGATTGTTTGCTGAAAGGAAGAAAAAAATGAAATTCCCAACAGGATAACATTTCAAAAATAAAGCCTCAACCATCTAATTCATTTTCTTTGTCCTATATAACAAGGTGAGTTTATATTCATGTCTGTTTTACATCTTTCTAAATTTATTTCTTATTGTTTTTCTGTTGGGTGCTAGATGAGCTAGACATTTACACAACATAGCTACTGAGAACTCATGTGCTAACTTTATTTTTCTTCCTAATTATTTTCTTGAAAATGACACCCATTTTATTTTGGCTTATAGTCTTGATTTTCTAGACACATGGACAGGAAAGAGAGGAATGCATTTTCATTCTTCATTTCCAACCTAAAATACGAGTTAGCCTTTGATATACGAAACCAGGAAATCATGGGGCTGTGGTTAGACCAGAAAGTAAGTCACAGGACTGTGGTTAGACCAGAAAGTAAACAAACAAACAAACAAACAAACAAAAACAGGGGCAAAATACTTCTGTATTGTTGCCAAGAATATACAAATCGCTTCCCGATTGAGACATGCTGTATGTGGAGCTGCTCTTGAAGACTCCTTGGAAGCTTCAGCTGGTCCAGAATGCAACTGCACAAGTAGTTCTGAGCATATCTTGATATGCTCATATGATTCCTCTACTTTGTGAGCTGCACCGGTTGCCAAATGGCTACTGGGTGCAAGTGAAGGTACTCATTGTCATCTACTATATAAAACTCTTCATGGCTAGAGGCATGGCATGGGGCCTGGATGACTAGGGGACCATTCTTCTCCCATTGTTTCTGCCTCTCTGATAAGATATGGCAAGATCAGACTGTTCTAGGTCTTGTTCGCAAAGCAAGGTTATATTGCAGGACCTCAGATACATACCTTCTCTATGGCTATCCCTTCCCTATGTAATAGTGTCCTCGTGAAGTCTCCATAGCCCCCACAGGCTTGGCTTTTTCAATCAGCCCCGGGAGAGGGTGATATATGTTGTTCCGTACTGTTTTATTCTTCTCCACTATATGTGGATAATATATTTTTAATCTTTGGGTATATGATAGGTGTTTTACCTGATCTTTGAAGTTTGTACAATGCCTGGAGTTGTTTCAGCAACTGAAGGAACTAATAAATTGATCAATCAAATAAACAAACTATATGGATATGGCTATGCTGTCCCCAGGAGTTGAGCTTGATTCAAGAGAGAGTATACTTTTTTACACCCATTTTATATAGAAAGAGAAAATGCTATGTATTATATTATGTAATGAAACCAATTCCATATAGATAAAACCAGCAAAATGAAACAGTTAATCAGATATAGAAATCAATTAAAAGAAGTAGCAACTAAAACAGATATGAAAATAAACATTTAAAATATGAAACTATTTAAAATCAGGCATAACAGGGGAAATAAAGTGGTGACTGCAGCAATGCCTGGCTCAGTTACCTGGGAAACGTTTTGTCTGCGGATCCTCAGAAAGTGGACAGGGTTCTCTCCTGACCTGTCTGCCACTTGAGGACTTGATCCCTGCCTCTCCTGGATTTTATGTGAGGATAGAGGATGGGTGGCAACCTGATCCAGGAGCTTATCAGTGCTCTGAAGGAGGCTATGTTACCTTGTCATTAAGAGGTCCTCTCTGGATCTCGCAGCGTCTGATTTTTTTGCCCAGTCTGTTTTTCAGGAACGTTGTTGAGTATGGAATAGGAATTTAATTGCACAGCTCTCTAGAGGAAGCAGATTATCTGGACACTTTTCAGTTAGGGTTCAAGTCTAGAGGTGGGGTGGAAACATTTATTTGTTTGTTAATTGGATTTATACACCATTGTAACTGACCAACTCTCAGTGGTTTAAGGAATACAACAAAGACAATTAAAACATCCATGTAAAATAATAATATAAATGAAATGAAAATTGTAACAACAACAACAAACTAAATAAAGCAAGGAAAGCAAGGAAATGCTCTCCAGAATAATTCAGTTTTCAATAACATGCCAGTAGGGAGGAGGTATTTATTTATTTATTATTCATATTTATACCCCTCCTATCCCCTCCCTATCGGAGGACTCTAGGCGGCTTACAATATCACAAATCCAATTACTAACAATTCATATTTATTTTAACAATGTTACAACCATGCACTTAGGAAAGGGGTAAGGGAACCGACTCTTGAAGTATTGGACTACATGTCCCAGCATACCTTGCTTCAGAGTCTGCTGCTGACGTCCTGGATGTTGCTATTTTGGGATCCGTCGTCTCCGCTGTCCGTTTCCGCCGCCATTCACAAGGTCTTCTTCACTCCGGAGGCGACCCCCGCCAGGACGCCAGCAAATTGACCTACGTGAAGTGGTACCAATTTATCTACTTGCAATTAGCTTTCGAACTGCTGGGTTGGCAGAAGATATGTCTGATGTTCAATGGGAGGGCATCCCAGAATAACAGTACTGCCACAGTAAAATAGCATTGTCTAGCTTCAGCTCTTTTTACATCCTAGAAGTGAAATCGCAAAACATTGGTCATGCCAGTGGATGAATTTTGTTGGGACCATTCTTGGTTTGATTATTTATTTGTTTAAAAGATGCATATAGCTACCCAACTCGTAAGTGACATACATCAACCCATCCCAAAAAGACAACATGTTGTTGTTGTTTATTCGTTCAGTCACTTCCGACTCTTCGTGACTTCATGGACCAGCCCACGCCAGAGCTTCCAATCGGCCATCACCATCCCCAGCTCCCCCATGGTTGAGTCTGTCACCTCCAGAATATCATCCATCCATCTTGCCCTTGGTTGGCCCCTCTTCCTTTTGCCTTCCACTTTCCCTAGCATCAGCTTCTTCTCCAGGGTATCCTGTCTTCTCATTATGTGGCCAAAGTACTTCAGTTTTGCCCTTAATATCATTCCCTCAAGTGAGCAGTCTGGCTTGATTTCCTGGAGTATGGACTGGTTTGATCTTCTTGCAGTCCAAGGCACTCTCAGAATTTTCCTCCAACACCACAGTTCAAAAGCATCTATCTTCCTTTGCTCAGCCTTCCTTATGATCCAGCTCTCACAGCCATAGGTTACTACAGGGAATACCATTGCTTTAACTATGAGGACCTTTGTTGTCAGTGTGATGTCTTTGCTCTTAACTATTTTATCAAGATTTGCCATTGCTCTCCTCCCAAGAAGTAGACGTCTTCTGATTTCCTGGCTGCAGTCAGCATCTGCAGTAATCTTTGCGCTAGAAATACAAAGTCTGTCACTGCCTCCACTTTTTCTCCCTCTATTTGCCAGTTATCAATCAAGCTGGTTGCCATAATCTTGGTTTTTTTGAGGTTTAACTGCAACCCAGCTTTTGCACTTTCTTCTTTCACCTTCGTCATAAGGCTCCTCAACTCCTCCTCGCTTTCAGCCATCAAAGTGGTATCATCTGCATATCTAAGATTGTTAATGTTTCTTCCAGCGATTTTAACTCCAGCCTTGGATTCCTCAAGCCCAGCACGTCACATGATGTGTTCTGCATACAGGTTGAATAGGTAGGGTGAGAGTATACAGCCCTGCCGTACTCCTTTCCCAATCTTAAACCAGTCCGTTGTTCCGTGCTCTGTTCTTACCGTTGCTACTTGGTTGTTATACAGATTCCTCAGGAGGCAGACAAATTGACTTGGTATCCCCATACCACCAATAACTTGACACAATTGGTTATGAAAAAGACAACATAGCCAATTAATTTTTTTAAAAAAAATAACAAAAATGAAACCCATAAACCAACATATAAATTCAGCTTGCGCTCACACTTACCTCCCAGAACGCTCATCTATTGTCCTGGCAACTCTCTTGGAGGGGCTGCTACTATTAGTCCTCTTCCCCTTGCTATTTAATAACTATATGATACCACTGGAATAGGTCATCCAATGATTTAGGACATGATAATATCAATATGCTGACAACACTCAACTTTATAACACTATTCTGGGCCCAACTGGAAAAGCCATATAAGCCTTGTCCTGGTGTCTGGAGGCGCTTATAGTCTGGATGGGATGGAACAGGCTGAAATTGAACATCAGCAAGGTGGTGTTACTGTTTGAAGACCTGGTTCTGCCACCTTGCCTGGGATGGGAAGGGCAATAGTTCTTCCTGGGGGTGGTTGGTGCTGTAGTGTCCTCCCCACTGAATGAGAACTTTCATCACTTGGACTTTTATTTATTTATTCTCAATTTATTCTCTATTTATATCTGTTGTTGATTGTAATTTTATGTTTTTATGGTTTTTATTGTAAAATGCCAAGAGTCCCCCTTTTGGGGGAGATGGGCAGTCATAGAAATGTGAATAATAAAATGAAAATAAAAATACTGTTTGTTCATCATGTCTTTCTGTTCCAGTATTGTATCTCAAGGGAAACCATGGAGTATTTCTGAATTCATAATTTCTGCTTGATGATCAGGTAGAGGTGATGGCCTGGAGAGCATTTGCCCAGGTTTGGCTGGTGTGGTAGCTGTGGGAGGACCTGGCCATAGTGATTCATACCTTTATCATCATATGGTTAGACTTCAGCAGGGTCCTCTGCATAGAACTCCCTTTGCGGCTCAGGGAGTTGGGGGTGGGCAGCATAGTTTTGCGCTGGTTCACCTCCTTCCTCTAGGGCCGGTCCCAATCAGTGGTAATAGGAGATGAGAGATCTGACCCTTTCCCTCTCTTCTGTGGGGTGCCACAGGGTTTGGTTCTCTCCCCTATTGTCAGGACACCTATTTATTTATTTTTATTTATTTGTCTTATTTATACCCCGCCTATCCCCTCCCTACTGGAGGACTCTAGGCGGCTTACAATTCAATTACATACCAATTATACAGCACACAAATTTTTACCGCGTGATAGGGAGAGGGGAAGGGAACCGGCTCCTCAGCTGCAGGCATCGGACTACACGTCCCAGAATGCCTCGCTCCGCGCCGGCTGCTGACGTCCAGGAGCTGTTACTTCCGGATCCATTGTCCTCCGCCGCCATCACCGTTCTCCAGGTCTTTCTTGGATCGAGGACGACCCTCCGATGGACGCCCACAAATTGCCCCATGTGAGTGGTACCCATTTATCTACTTGCTATATTAGCTTTCGAATCACTGGGTTGGCAGAGAGCTAGGGCTAGTGACGAGAGCTCACCTCGCCACGCAGTTTCGAACTGCCAACCTTATGGTCGGCAGTCTAATGGCTCAGTGGTTTAACCCACTGAGCCACCGCGCCCCTAGCCTATCCTATTTAATATCTAAATGAAACCACTGTGTGAGATCATCCGCCACCACGTGATGAGGTATCATCTATATGCCGATGATACTCAATTATATATCTCCATCCCGGGTGAGGTAAGTGATGCGGTGGCTGCCTTTTCTCAGTGCCTGGGGGCTGTGGGGACCTGGATGAGGAACAACAGGCTTCGACTGAACCCTGGTAAGATAGAGTGGCTGTGGATTGATGGCTCCTCTGGATCCAGGAAGTTAACATCTCTAGTTCTGGATGGGGTTGCACTACCCCATTCAGACCCAGTGTGGAATTTGGGGTCCTTCTGGACTCACGGCTCCTGCCCGATGAGCAGGTGGCGGCCAGGGCCAGAAGGGCCTTTGCACAACTTCGTGTTGTTCGCCAGTAATGCCTTTCCTGGATCAGGATGCCCTCCATACAGTCACTCATGCCCTGGTCATCTCCCACATAGACTATTGCAATGCACTCTACATGGGGCTACCCTTGAAGAGTATCTGGAAGCTGCAACTGGTCAAAATGCAGCTGCGCACGCAGTTATTGGTGCCCCAAGATCGGCACATGTGACACCTCTGCTGCGCCAGCTGCACTGGGTGCCAGTTTGCTTCCGGGTCCAATTCAAGGTGTTGGTTATCACCTTTAAAGCCCTACATGGCACGGGACCAGGTTACCTGAGGGACTGTCTCATCCTCATAACATCGAACCATCCCACTCGGTCATGCAGAAAGGGCATGCTGTGGACCCCTTCAGTAAGGGAGTTTCACTTGGCGGGGTCCAGAAGGCAGGCCTTCTCTGTGGTGGCACCCGCCCTTTGGAACATTCTACCCCCAGAAGTGAGGCAGGCCCCATCGCTCCCGGCCTTCCAGAAGAACTTAAAACCTGGTTCTGCTGCCTCGCCTGGGATGAGAAGGGTGACAGCTCCTCCTGGGGATGGCTGGTCCCATAGAGCCCTTTCAAAAACAATTTTGTTGCCACTTGGATTTTATCTTAAATTTATTTGTATTTTTATATATGTATAGGAATTATATTTTTATCCATTTTAATTATTGACTTTGTAAACCGCCCAGAGTCCCCTTTGGGGGATATGGGGCAGTGATATAAATTGAATTATAAATAAATAAATAAATAAATAAATAAATAAATAAATAAATGCCACTGAGAAATTACAGTTAAGTAATATATCCCTTTCTGATTGATGCTAAATAGCTTTATCATATTACACCTGACTTGCAGTATTGCATTGGTTGCCAATTGGCTTCCAGGAACAATTCACAGTGCTGATTTCATTCATAAAGCCCTCTTTGGATAGCTACCTACTCCAACTAGAGTCAATTTGCTCCAGGAGTTTGTGATTTGTGTTTGCAGTTGCACAATTTTGTGCGGTGAGTGGAGCTGAAGTCAGAAAATTATGGTGCCAATATTTTGGAATAGTCTGCCTCTAGAAGTCAGGCTAGCCCCTTAGTGATGTCCTTCTGGAAGGTAATAAACATTGTACTATTAAAAGGGTTATTATCCTGCTAGCAATCCATACCATTTTACTATGTGATACTTTGAACAGAGTCTCTGAGAAAGATTTCAGAGCTTGAATAAGAAGATAATAGAAGAAATTGCTGTAATGCATATTATGGCCCTAAGCCATGAAGGGTTTTATAGGTTAAATAGATTTGAAGTGGGATCAGGATCAAATTTGGAGACAGCAAGATACAGCCTTAATATGGTCATTAATTACCAATTATAGTCAGTAACAATCTGCCACAGTTTATACTATAAGATTTTTCAGATAATCCACTGTATATGCAACATATTGCAGTAATTTAATTTGGAGATTTCCAGACTATGTGACATGAAGAAAGCATAGTTCTTTCTAATTATAATTATTCTAGCTAGTATACAAGTTTAAGCTGGTAAAAGATGTTCCATACTACAAAGGATACTTGACCTTCTAAATAATACAGATGTGTCAACATCATTTTTTAATCTATAAATTTGATTTAAAGGGAACACAATCCCCCCCCCCCAAAAAAATTGAACACTATTCACCTGAACACATAAAGTAATTGGTAGTGGTTTGATGGGATTAAACTTCAGTCTCTTTCTCCTCATCATACCATAAATATGATAAAACAGTGCTAATGCTCTCTTCCTGACTCCCTGGAATCTGATGATACCTGCAAGTGGCTAGCATATTGATGGTACTGGATTCTAGATTGATTTACTCAACAGTTTCATGTAGTTGCTGAGAAATATGGAATATAAGTCCTGAGGAACAGGTGGTATATACACTGTGGTGACACCATAAACCTCTTATTGTCTTCTGCAAATGGTCAAGCAGAACCAGTTCCAAATATGGATGGGTTATTTGAACCATCACCAATTCAGATACTCTCTCCAGAAGAATGATATGTTATTAAAAGCCACTGAGAGATTCAGGAGGAAACAAAAAGTAGCATTTCTGATTCTTTCCAGCAAGTATCATTCATTCATTCATTCATTCATTCATTCATTCATTCATTCATTCATTCACTCACTCACTCACTCACTCACTCACTCACTCATTCATTTATATTTCAAATTTCGTCACCACCCATCTCACTCAAAGAGCGACTCTGGATATATACAACCTTTGAAGATAAACATATATTGTCATAAATAGAATGAAAAATAACCAATGTTAATGTATATAGAGGACATAGTGCCAATGCTAGTGTTTTCAGTCAGTTCAAATAATGTTGGGGTTTGTATATACCCAGGAATTTACAGATAGATAAATTATACTGGAGAGGCTTGATATCTAGGTGAGAGGGGAATTATTCTGCAAGTCACCCAATTAGCAGCCATTGTTGTAGGGATGATGTGGCAGCAATGACTCATACTACAGGTGCTATCATTTAGTTGGGTGTGGCAGATGATGAGAGTGACCTATAATGTGATTGGTCAGTTTATGTATATAAGCAGAGAATACCTGGTGTTCTTTCTTCTCGTTGCTGCTAAACTTCTCATTGCTGTATTGCTGTATCATTTGTTACTGCTGTTGGATGTATTTTGGACTGCGTATGTATATAAAGTAAATAGGCTATTTTATCTGATCTCTGCTTGAGTGTCTATTTACTGCATAGAACGTGGATCACTGGAGTCTTGGAAATAGGCAGCAGGCCACCCCACGGTGCGCACTCTGACAAATAATAATAATCAAATAGTGAAAAAAGAGTTAAAGTCAGGAATTTGAGGGAAAAGCCAATTAATTAATCCCAATGTATGAAAAACAAACATTAAAAGTTGAAATTGTCTGTTCACATTAGATTGAAGAAAAGTTTCCAGGTATTTCCCTACTACTAGAGCCAGTTTGATCTAGTGGTTATAGCACCAGGCAAGAAACCCGGAGACTGTGAATTCTAGTCTCGCCTTAGGCATGAAAGCTGGCTGGGTGACCTTGGGCCAGTCCAGTCACACACTCTCAGCCCAACTCACCTCACAGTGTTGTTGTGGGGAAAATAGGAGGATGAAGGAGTATTAGATATGTTCACTGCCTTGAGTTATATATAAAAAATAATAAAGGTGGGATATAAACAAATAAATATCTGTTGAATTATGTGTTGGAATATGCATAGAACACCTGATTTTTTTAAAAAATTTGATTTTTAAAAAAGTGATTCCCTCCTCCAGAATGTGAATATTTGCTGTAACACAGGCCAGTAACTGAAAAAACAAATGATGAGAAGGTGACTAGATATTCTTATAGATTTGCAGGATTATCCACTATTAAAGGTAAATCCTTTAGGAAAAACAAAGGAGGTAGTTTGAGCAATTAGCCAGGCAGTCCCCACATTGATTTTTGGGAAACATATAAGAGGCAGTGAAGTTGTTTCTCTCTCTCTCTCTCTCTCTCTCTCTCTCTCTCTGTGTGTGTGTGTGTGTGTGTGTGTGTGTGTGTGTGTAGTGCCTTTGAGTCAGTGTTGACTCCTGATAACTGCCTGGACAAGTCCTTGCAATTTTCTTGGCAAGGTTTTTCAGAAGTGGTTTGCCATTGCCTGCTTCCTAGGGCTGAAAGAGAGTGACTGGCCCAGGGTCACCCAGCTGGCTTTGTGCCTAAGGTGGGACTAGAACTCACAGTCTCCCTGTTTTTAGCCTAGCCTAGTGCCTTAACCATTACACCAAACATATTACATTTTGAAGGACATTCCAAGACATGATTGCTTGTTGGAAAAGGTATTTACCCAAAACTTCTGGTCCAGAAGTTCTGTTGTAACTTCATAATATGAAATTGTTTTTAAAAAGCAAAAAGCGAGACACTCTTTAATCAGTATTAGAAGTTAATTCCCAACACTCTTTGTTTCATTTTTTTTTAAAAAAAATTTTGTATCCCACTGAAATTTAAGGAGATTTTTCCCCACTGCTCTTCATACCCTCAAGCCCTTAAAAAACTACTAAACAGATGCTAGCAGAATTTTCGCATATGGCCATTGCATGTAAATGTAGTTAAGATCTAGTGCCATTCAAGGATGACCCAGCTATTAAGCAGTGAGGCAGCTGCCTCAAGCATCAGCAAGGATGAGTACAGGCTATTAGAGAAAACATCTCTGTGTATAATGCTGCATATCCTGTGTTTACTATGAGAGCTTTCAACTCTCTGTTACACAGGAAACATCTCACAGGAACCAGGCAGCAAGCAAGATCTTTTAACAAAAGGATACTTAATAGGTACACATTCCAGAGTAAATACAGACTATTGTAATGGTGACTATTCATGAAGCACATAATAGAGGAAGTAACAGTCAATGAGAAATGACATGAACTGGAAATAGCATTCAGTAGGGAAATAGCATTTATGTAGCATTGGGATAATGTTCTTGACTCATGTGCACTGCTCCACCACTAGTATAGAAGAAAATTTCAATTGAGTTTTCAATATTAGGGTGGGAGGCAGAAGGTATTTTTCATCTTAAGCCTCTACAATGTGTTCCATTGACCTTGAAGCCAGCTAATTCTCTCATTACCCTTCTTATTATGCAGCATCTGTGAGAAATATACACAGCATGTAAATTATCATAGAACAAAGCCTATCCATCAGCAAATTTGTTGCTTAAAGTTTAAATCGGCCTTCCCCAATCTAAGCGTTATCCAAGGATGTGGACTTCAACTCCCAGAATTTCCCAGCCAAATAAGGCACTGCTGAAAATTCCACACATCTGGCAAGCTAGGTGGAGGGAAGCTAATATAAAAGTAGTAGACATAGAATTTGGAAGAGAAGATATGTTACATTTCTACATTGATTCAGACTCCATTAAATTTAAACTGGGTGACTGCAAATTATATCCAAACTCTACTCCGAAAAGGTAAAGGTTCCCCCCGCACATTTGTGCAGTCGTGTCCAACTCTAGGGGCCAGTGCTCATCTCCATTTTTTAGCTGAAGAGCCAGCGCTGTCCGAAGATGCTACCTACCCACCGAAGTGGTACCTATTAATCTACTTGCATTTGCATGCTTTCGAATTGCTAGGTTGGCAAGAGCTGGGGCGAGTGTGGGAGCTCACTCCGTCATGCGGGGCTAGGGTCTCGAACCTCTGAACTTGCGATCTTCTGATCTACAAGCCTGGCATCTTACCCGCTGAGCCACCATGCCCCAAAACTCTACTATACATATACCTTAAATAAAGTTCCATCAATAACAGACAATGCTCACATTATTTTGCTTCCAATTATTTCTTTGTTATTAATAACTCTTAGAAATGTTCTGTCATGGTCTGGATTCACAATACAAATCTGTTTGCTTAAATTTGAGTATATATTTCAAAAGAATCAAACTAGATAAAATAAAGTAATTCTGTTCCTTTTGATTTGTGTTATGATTATAAGAAACTTTATATTGTCAAGACTGTTATAAATGGAAATGTTTACCCTTTTAGGCTTTGCCCTGTTAGTTAACCTATGCAGATACTACCCTGCTTTTATCTGTGCTAAGAAGGGACTCTTTCATGATCACAATACAACAGAGATTTATTGCAAAAGCTTATTTCACATTCTACCCTAAGATGTAGCTGATTTTGTCATTACAAGTTTGTGAAACTAACATGGAAATTACATAAGATCAATATGGAAAGCAAACATATGCTAATATAATATGCATCGATATTGGAAAAAAACAAGGTTTTTTTATATATTGATCATATTTCTCTCTGGAACATAGAGCACACAGACTGACTTTGTATAAAGTATCCGTTAAATATCTGTATTGTGTTTTAAATGTTTTAATTGTTTTTATGATTTTTTGCTGCCCAGAGTCACTGGTTTGAGATGGGCATACAAATTGGATAAATAAATAAATAAAGTGTTGGGCTTGGTTCAGCTAAACCCAGGTTTAAAACAGGTTTAAATTCTTACCCATTAATCGACTTTCAGGTTGCCTTTGGAGTAATCCCTTTCCTAGCTAAACCTACTTCAGAGAATTGTTGTGAGTATAGCTCCTGTTTAACACAGATGCTGGACCTGAGTTGGAGAAGCTGATTGCCTATGGCAGGGCTTTCCAAAGTGCTGCCACTGGCTACACGGCAGCGGTGGTGCAGCGGCGGCGGCAGCGGCAGCACGGCGGAAGCGCAGGGGCGCGTGCGGGGCGGTGACACGGGAGGGCGCGCGGCAGCGCATGCGTGCAGTGCGGCGGTGCGGGGGGGCGTGCGATGGCATGCGCGTGCGGGGCGGCGGCGCGTGGGTGTGTGCGGCGGCACGTGCGAGGTGGCGGCACAGGGGGGCGTGCGGCAGCGCGCACGTGCACGGCGGCGTCACAGACAGGCGTGCAGCGGCGCGCTCGTGCATGGCGGCGGTGGCAGCGGCTGCCGCTGCCACCGTGCACACGCGCACTTCCACTTCTGGGTGGTGTGGCGACACACCACGCTGTGTGTGGCGACACACTTTTGTGTCACGACACACAGTTTGGAAAGCTCTGGCCTATGGGAACTCCTACCAAGATCCTATCAAATTTGTTTCAAAGAAAACTGCTGCCAAATTTCCCAGCAAAAGTGAGAAGGGCTCCAGAAGGTTGTGATTTCTACCCTTCCTCCAGTAAGATAAGCAAGTAAGTAAGTAAGTAATTAAATCAATAAATAATGTTGTGTTCAAACAAGAACAACTTTAGGAAATCATCTACTACACAGAGATACAGATATTATCACACAAGTATAGGAATGTCTTTACATAACCCTAAGCTATAGAACTTCTTTATGTCCTAAGAAGCAATGACCTAACTATAGTAGTGAAACTTGCCAGCCTCTCTTTCTCCATTCATTGGCTGAATTTCCCTCCTCCCTTTGTTATCCACAGGGAGTGAAATCTCCGCTAGGATTACCTAGCTGACTGGATTACCTAGCTGACTGGATTACTGCGACCAGTAGGGTTGCCATCTAGCAGTCATAAAAGACATATGAATTTTGGAACATGGAATATACGGACACTGCAAGACAATATGGATAGTGAACACCCTGAACGTAGGACTGCCATTATTGGAAGGGAGCTGAGATGTTTTAATATTGATATAGCAGCACTCCAAGAAACTCGAAGAGCAGTAGAAGGACAGTTGAAGGAAGAAAAAGGAGGTTATACCTTCTTTTGGAAAGGACTGCCTGAACAAGAACGACGAATACATGGAGTAGGCTTTGCTATCAAAAACTACCTTGTGAAGCTCTTGTCTGAAGTTCCCACTGGCATTAACGAATGACTCTCAATTCTCCGGAATAAAACTCGCCAAAAACCAACAGGCAACTATCTTAAGTGCTTACGCAGCAACACTAGATGCAGATGAGGATATCAAGGAAAAAATTTATACCCAGCTGGACACCATCTTATCAGAGATACCAAAGGAGGATAAAATTATCCTCCAGGGCGATTTCAATGCAAGAGTTGGGCGTGACTTTGATTTGTGGCCGGGGATCATTGGGAAAGAAGGAGTTGACAATAGCAACATGAATGGAATCTTACTTCTGACTAAATGTGCAGAGCATAACCTTGTCATTACTAACACACTCTTTCGCCAGAAAAATAAATTTAAAACATCATGGAAGCACCCACGGTTGAAGCACTGGCATCTTTTAGATTATGTAATTGTCTGTGCTAGAGATCACTGTGATGTACTTCTCACCAGAGCCATGATGAGCGCTGATGACTGCTGGACAGACCATTGATTAATTCGATCCACAATGGCCATAAAGATTGTCCCTCATCGTAGGCTCCAAGGAAGAAAACCAAGGCATAAAATGAATACACTGGCCCTTCAAGATTCTACTAAATGAGCTTGCTTTCAATCAACTCTCAAGGAACATCTGCCTATGGAACTTCCTGAAAATGTTGAGGAACAATGGATATAATTGAAGACTCCTATTATTTCAGCCTGTGAACAAACTATCGGATACCAAACTAAGAGACATCAGGACTGGCTTGATGAGAACAATAGTGAGATTGAACATATTATTGACAAGAAAAGGAAAGCCTTCCGGATATGGCAAAAATATATTAACTGTGCCATTAAGAAAAAAATCTACGCCAGTGCAAAGGCAGAAGTCCAAAGAAGAACTAGAGAACTTAAGAACATATGGTGGATAAAAAAAGCCCAAGAAATCCAACATTTTGCAGATGCTCATGATGGATGGGGCTTTTTTAATGCCATAAAGGCCATCTATGGACCAACAAACTATGGTACAAATCCCTTACGCTCAATAGATGGTGCCAAACTTCTAAAGGACAAAGACTATTGCACTGCGCTGGAAAGAGCATTACTACAATCTCCTTAATCATCACTCTACTGTGGCTGATGAAGTCGTCTTGCAAATCCCGCAAAAACAAATAAGAGATGAGCTTGCAGTACCCCCTAGTTTGGAGAAAGTCAGTAAAGCCACTAATCAAATGAAAAATAACAAAGCTAGTGGACCTGATGGGATTCCTGCTGACGTCTTTAAAGAAGTCAGGCCTGAACTTACACAACAACTTCATAAGCTCATCGAAAAAATCTGGATGAGGGAGGAGATTCCAGCAGACTTTAGGGATACCATAATTATCACTCTCTTTAAAAGGGTGATAGAACAGACTGTGGAAACTATTGAGGCATCTCCCTTCTAGCTACTGCAGGCAAAATCCTTGCAAGGGTCCTCGCAAACTGTCTCCTATCTATATCAGAAGACATCCTCCCTGAAATGCAAAATGGCTTCCGCCCTTCCAGGGGAACAGTGGATATGATCTTCACTGCACGACAGCTTCAAGAAAAATGCAAGGGGCAAAACTGCCCTCTGTAAATGGTGTTTATAGACCTGATTAAAGCTTTTGATACTGTAAATCGTACTGCTCTCTGGACCATCCTTCTGAAAATCGGATGCCCTGATAAATTTGTGAACATCTTGCGGCTACTCCATGATGACATGATGGCAACAATCCTGAATAACAATGGCTCTCAAAGCGATCCATCTAAAGTGGAATCCGGCGTTAAACAGGGATGTGTTATTGCTCCAACCATATTCGCTATCTTCATCGCTATGATTATACACCTTGTTGAAGAGAAACTTCCTACTGGTGTAGAAATTATATATCGAACAGATGGAAAGCTTTTTAATCTTAGTAGGCTGAAAGCAAAAAATAAGGTAATTACAACTTCTGTTATAGGACTTCAATATGCTGGTGATAACGTAGTCTGTGCACACTCAGAGGAAGATCTTCAAACTATCCTAAACATCTTTGCAGAAGCATATGAAAAGCTTGGCCTCTCGATTAACATTAAAAAAACCAAAGTGCTTTACCAGCAAGTTCGAACCAATCCCTCTGCAGCGCCATCAATCCAGCTTAAAGGTGTGTTACTAGAAAATGTTGACCACTTTTCTTACTTTGGCAGCCATCTATCTACAAAAGCCAACATCGACACTGAAATTCAGCATCGCCTGAGCTCTGCGAGTGTAGCTTTCTCCCGAATGAAGCGTAGAGTGTTTGAGGATCGGGACATTCGCAGGGAGACCAAAATGCTTGTTTACAAAGCCATTGTACTACCAACCCTTTTGTATGCCTGTGAAACATGGACCCTCTACAAATGCCACCTCCAACTTCTTGAAAGATCCGATCAATGCTGCCTCCGAAAAATTCTGCAAATTACTTGGGAAGATAGGTGGACTAATGTTAGCATATTAGAAGAAGCGAAAACCACCAGCATTGAAACAATGACCATCCAACATCAACTTCGGTGGACCGGCCATGTTGTTCAAATGCCTGACCATCGTCTTCCAAAGCAGCTACTTTACTCCCAGCTGAAGAATGGAAAACGGAATATTGGTGGACAGCAAAAGAGATTCAAAGATACTCTCAAAGCTAATTTTAAAAAATATAATATCAACATTGAGAACTGGGAAGCCCTAACTCATGAGCATTTCAATTGGAGGTTAGCCTTTATTAAAGGCGCTACGGACTTTGAAGAAGCACGAGTACAGGGCGAAAGGGAGAAAGGAGCTAAGAGGAAGGCACGTCAAGCAAACCCTCATCATGACCGTCTTCCACCCAGAAACCTATGCCCTCATTGTGGGAGGTTGTGCGGATCCAGAATTGGCCTTTACAGCCACTTATGGATCCACTGTTGAGATTTTACCCTTGAAAGACAATCTTACTCGGCTACGAGTGATCTCCAAGAACAAGAACAAGCATCAAACGGGGGGGGGGGGGGGGCAGAGATTGTGCTTCCCTTTTACTCATATGTAGTAAAATAATGATAATTTCTTGCATATGAAAGAAAATAATAATAGTAATAAATAAATAAAATAAAGAAGGTTATTGAGATTAAAAGTGACCTGGTGCTCTGCTTTTGGTGTGTGTGTGTGCATGTGTGTATGTAGGGGTAGAGAAACATGCATATTTATGGTTCTATTTATTACAAAGTATGAGAATCCTTGAGTAAGTAAAATGGGAGAAACAGGAATAGGCCATATAATAATACACATATACTAATGCTCTGATATGCTTTGGTACAGTACCTTTTCACACATGTTTATGGGGCAAACTGAAAATGCACAGTGCCGTATAAATTTTGTTCCATGCCTAAAGAAGAAAACGGCTAGTTAATAACATATTTAACTGTTGCAACCTTTGTGTTCTAATTTGTTCTATGTTAGACAGAAGTTTTACATTATGTTTCTAAGGACACCGTTAATTGTGCTTTGGCCAGACTTAAAGTATCCTGAAAAAGAGTCACTGCAACATGAACACAATGTCAAAATATAGATTTCAGTACATTTTAATCACTTCTATAAATAGAAGATTTAGAAGTGAAATAAAAGTACAAATGATCTCCCAAAGTGAAGAAGCCTATAGGCACAGAATGTGTATGCCTGTTCAATCTTCTACTAGTTGTTAATGAGAAATTTCAAGATCCTTGCTCATCCTTCTTATACTTCATTATCTTTAAACCAGATGTCAACTGGATAGCTCTTTAAACAGAACATTCAGTAGAAACCTGCCCTTTGATGAACCATCCACATTTGATTGCTATTCATTGCTAGGGAAAATCAAACTCCATATGAACTTGAATTAGGTTAACTGGCATGAAGTAAAACAACAGATTCCCACCTCCCCCAAAACCAATGTCTATAATATCTGATAATTTCATCATATCTTTTTTTCTCTTACATATATTAATATAACTTCTAAAGTGTTGATTTATGGAGAGTCATATATATGTAGTAATAACTTTCTTAATGGATAGAAATTGTCATATACATTATATCTCTTCTAAAACAAAGTAATATGAACATATGAATTTTCTCCAGATAAATAAAAAATAACACAGGAAATGTGAAGGGATTAATTGGGTTGTCAGCAGAGAAAATTAAGATAAATTAGGTATTAATTAGAGTAATTAAAAATAATTTAGTAAATTGAAGGGTTTGGAATGTGCTTCAAAAAGCATGGTAGTTGGACAATTGATCTAGTGCTAAATTTTTTATCTAATACATATTTTCAGAAGCCAATAATAATTTTTACTTGAAATATAGAAAAATGAGTGGATTGATTTAATGTCCTTTAAGGTGTTGGGGATCATAACCAATCTGTCTTGACAAGGCATTTCCAATAAAGCACCCTGGAGAAGTGTATTGCTCACTCTGATGAGCTGAAGGAAAGAAACAAGGACCTCCATGAATTTTATGCCCATGAAAAGCTACTGCCAAGCCAACTGAAGTTATGTAACTGGTCCAATGATTGGAAGTTGGACATCACTTCATTGAGAACTATCAATTTGTGTTTTGCTTGAATCTCCATTACAGCAGCACTTCTGAACTTCAGTTCAGTTCATAAGATTTATGTCTGCCTTAGATATTTAAGTGCCACTAAATATTGAACTCTGTTGTAGACCTGTTGCTCATTCACATGAAAAACAATAGTTTACACTGGGTAAGCATTAGCAGGTGCTCAAGCAGTGGGTTAAAATACTTTTCTTCATTCTGTTTGGTTGAGTTGTGTTTTGATTCATGACATTTTACAAGTCTACTCACTTTCTTACCGCTCTGAACCAATGCTACCTTCATTTGAATTTCACTGTAAACAGTTGATCTTTCCTCCTTTGAATATGTCTGGAGTTTATTTCCCTGAGACTATCAGAGCATTCCAAACTGTTTTCCAAACTGTTTCATAATTCTCCAACTGTTCCCACTCTGATCACTGAAAAATTTAAAATTCATTCAGATTCTCTAGTGAGGGATGAATTATTATCTCTATTTGATATACCAGTTTTGGAGTGTGAAGTTCAGCACTTCTTGCTATTTTTATTTCCTTATGAAGAATCATGTGCCTTTGCTATATATGCTTATAAGATGTCATCCATTCTTAAAAACACTAGCTATGAAATATATAGTTCCAACATGCATCTCACGAAGGCCTAGAAAATAAATAGAATTTATTTCATTTTTATCATCTTTTTTCCCCATTGTACATGCTGGTAAGGTGCATAGGTGCAGGAGTCCTCTCTCTCACACACCAGGATTAAGGTGAGGATACTAGCTAAAGGCACCTCTCTGGAAAATGTATAGTTGTTATAGTAACTATCATGTCAGTACACCAAGATAGGAAGCAAAGCTAGGATCTGTAGGGTGTGTGTGTGTGTGTGTGTGTGTACATACATACACATACACATGCATACATACATACATACAAACACAAACACAAATGTGCACATCTTCTCACTAATCAACAAATAGTGGATTGGTGTTAAAACTATGCATACAATAAATTGTGAATCGGACTTCCGGTGAGAAAATTTTGGCCTGAGCAGCAGTGCCCGCAAGATCCGCAGGCAGAACTGGCATCGTGGCAGCTTTTTCTGACTCAGGCTGGTTTTTCCTGTAGCCCAGAACTTTTTTCTGGATTAAGGAAAAAGCTTGGAATCGACCCATTCATCCTCTGAATGGCAAGTTGTAGCCAGGAGATCATGGACAGCGTGCGCGATTGACGGTAAAGACTTTGCCTGGAGGCTGGGATTTCATCATTTCCAAGACACGCTGCAGCCCTTAAAGGGACAGTAAGTCCTGCTTTCTCATTTATAAAGCACCCAATATATATATATATATAAATATAATATATAATATATATATATATATATAAATATATATAAAACTATATATATATATATAGTTTTGAACCCCAAGAGAGGCTTTCTACAGTAAGAAGAAATGGATTCTCTTGGTGCATATTGTTATTTCTGGATTACTTTTAAATATCTTTTTAAGTTATGGCTTGCTTTCCCGTTCAAGGGTTAAGGAAGACTGAGAGTAAATAATTGCCTTCCTGTTATTAGTTTTGTACTGAATTTGAAGGATTGAATATTTTCCTACACGTTGGATTTCTCGTTTTTAATTCTTAGTTTTTTTGTTCACTTTCCTCGAGACCTGCTTGTTAGTGCACCTTTCTCTGTTTCAATTTCATTTGGAAACTTTGTATCAACTTATTAACTCATTAACTCCTATCTATGTGAATCAAATATCTGGGGGGCATTATAATCTACTGCCTGAAATATGGAGGATTTTAGGGAGTTTTTTTCAGTTTCATCATGAGCATAAGCAGTCCTTTAAAGAGGTTTTTTCAGAGTGCTGTCAAGATAGTCTGCAGAATATATGGGACATTAGGGAAGAGATTATTTCAAAAGTATACCATCCAGCTGAAGATGTTATGGAGGAAGAAGATCTTGGCAAAGATGGAGATGTTCTTGTTGTCAGTGACATTGAAGTAATGACAGGCGAAGACTGCATCTTGTTGTTGAAGGGGTAAAAGTGACAGTCTGAACTGCAGATTATAAAGAGTTTTGTTTTCCTGGGGAAATGTTATGTCTTTCTGAAGGATCGTTATGAGAGAGAAGAGAATATGTTTTGTGGGAGTTGTTTTACTGAGAGGTTTGGATTTTTAAGGGGGGAAGCTGGGCCTTTTGATTTCTACAAGAAAAAATGCCTTGAGTGTAATTGGGAGATATATAACTGTTTTAGTTTATTTTGAAGTGGGGTAAAAAATTAAGAATGTATAATTGGATTGATAATGAGGTTATTATGATTTCATTTCTTTTTATTATTTGGATTAAGATTTATTGGGAATTTTTGAGGTTTGTTTGATTTGCAAGATTTATTAGATATCTATAAGATATAATAATTATTATTTGATTTTTAGGTTTAATAGAGTTAAGAATATTTTACTATTATTAATTATAAAAGCAGGCAATGTATATGTTTTTTATAAATTGATTTTTATTATAGTGGACAGAAATATATAGAATAGTGATAGGAAGGAAATAATTAAATGGAAGTTGTTTTATGGGGGAGGGAAGTTGATATATATATATATATATATATATATACATACATACATACATACATACATACATACGGGGAAGGAGAAATTGCATTAGTGATTTATAGGATTTATAGACATGATGTGATCTTGGTTTGATATAAAGAGATTGATTAGAGAAATTGATGTATATTCTTGCTGTTCAAAGTTGGAAGTCACCTCTGTATGTAATCTTTAAAATACTTTTTTCTTGTGTTTCACATTTTTTTCCCTTTTGTAGTTTTTTTCCTTTTTTGTAGTTTTTATCTCTTTCTTAAACTTAACAAAAATTTTATTAAAAAACAATAAACTCTGAATTGTGCATAAAATTCCACTCCATGATTGGCAATTAAAGGAAAACAGAAATTCATATTAATTGTAGGATTCTGAACACTTTTGAAATCTTTTAAATGGATCCTAAATAATTAAATTACATTTATGTAGAAATGTTAATTTTGCTGAATGCTGCACTCAATAAATTGGGACACAATGTGATAAATAATGTGTTAATTGTAGGTGTTCTGTATTGAAGGTTTTAGATCCTAATGGGAAAATAATATGACATTAAGGTTAAATTAATACTATTATGCAGAATAAATTGTTGACTACAAACTTATATTTCTTTTTTATTATTTTTAAAAGGATCCAACTGTATCAGCAGTATAATAAATTTGGAAATATCAGAAATGTTTTAAATGATTTTTGTACTTTTCATATGGGGGCATGGTGGCTCAGTGGGTAAGATGCCAGGCTTGTCGATCGCAAGTTCGGAGGTTCGAATCCCTAGTCCCGTGTGACGAAGTGAGCTCCCGCATTAGCCCCAGCTCTTGCTAACCTAGCAATTCGAAAACATGCAAATGCAAGTAGATGAATAGGTACCACTTCGGTGGGATGGTAACAGCGTTCTGCGTGCGTCATGCTGGCCACATGACCATGGAAACGTCTTCGGACAATGCAGGCTCTTTGGCTAACAAACGGAGATGAGCACTGGCCCCTAGAGTCGGACACGACTGCACAAATGTGCGGGGGGAACCTTTACCTTTACTTTTCATATAAAATTGAACATTAGTAATCAATTTTGAAATCATAGTAATTTATATAATTTAATTTTGCATTATCTCACATGGAGACTACAACATTAAAAATAATTAATTAATTAAAATTAATTTATTTATTGAGTCAATAATATTGCCCATTGTAACTTCCGGAGATATGTTTAAGGAATTCTTTACAAGTAAGGGAAAAGCAATACTGATCACAGACAGATTTAAATGTTGGGTATTTTCTGATTATTTTCTTCCATGAGGTGAAGCATATACATCAACCTTTTTTTAAAAAAATAATTTCTTCAAATTATACTCCACCTTTCTGCTAAAATGAGTTCTCAGGGCTTAACAAAATTAAATATTTACAATATAAGACCAATACTACCATTACTGAGCAATTAAAGTCCACTAAAGTAGATGTTTTATATATTATAAATTAATATTATATATATATTTTTTATATTATATTTTTTATATTATATTTTATATATATATGTTTTATATTTATAAATTAATATTATATATATATATTATATTATATTATATTATATTATATTATATTATATTATATTATATTACATTATATTACATTATATATATATATATATATGCTAAGTCAGTGGGGGCAAAAAGCAAGGAGCATCTAAAATAGTACCCTTTCCCTTTAGGTATGGACACTAGATGAGCCCCTTACAGCAGGAGTATCCTGAGAAAGGCCTTTTCTGGTCCTTTTGTTTCATAATGGTGAGGAAAGTTTTCTCAGTTTCCACTGAGAAAATAGAAATCCAGTTGACATGATTCAAGCTACAGACAATTCCACCTGGATGACCGAGAACCTTCATAGACACAATGGTGAGGAAAGTTCCCCAGATAAATAGAACCTAAGACAATGGGGGCTTTAAAGTGTAAGATCAACAACTTATATTCCTCAAAGTCCCTATAGACCCCGCTGTCTTTCAGGCCAGTTTAAAGACTAGTTCATGCAGCAGGTTCTGAACTTAGTGATACTAAGTGTAATTATTTGGTTCTTTTTTTAAAGTCTTTTGTATCCCCTGGTTTGTCTATTATTTTTTCTTCTTTTACACTGCATTTTGAATTCTCTTTTTAAGCCACTTTGAGTTGTGTGAAGCCTTATAAATAAAATAAAATAAAATAAAATAAAAACAAATCAATAAATGTGTCTAGTGAGTAATTGGCAACCAATGGAGATCTTTTAGTACAGGCTTCATGTGATGCCCATTTCTTACTCCAGTTAGTAACCTATCTGCTGCATTATGTACTATTTGCAACTTCCACATACAGTATTTTTCAGGAAGGATAGTCCTTTTTAGAACAAGTTGTAACAGACAAGAGATGATGAAGGGTGAATACATGTCTCCAGATCTGACCAGCTCATGGGTGGCCATAAGGTACACTGACCATAATACTGAAATCGTACTGTCAAAGATCAAGGAATACCTTTAGACTGAGGATCTGCTCTTTCATTGAGAGTGAAGCCTCACCAAGAACATTTTACAATAGACCCTCAGTCTGATCAGGCTTTAATTTCAGCCTGTTTATTACTGAACTTAAATAATATCTCAATTAATTATCTGGAGCTGGATGACAAGGAGTAATGGAGCTGGGTATTCTCAGCATGCTAGTGGCACTCTATTACCAAGCTCCAAATGACCACCCCCAATGGGTTCATGTAGACAATCACCAAAATAGGGGACAAGATGAAATGCTGGGAGAGCAAAAGTGAATAGTTTAGGTATCAAATAACAGTTTGTGAGCACCACTTTCTGGTAAGGCTTCATAGCTATTTATTTATTTATTTAGGTTATGTATTGGATTTAGATATGCCACAATCAGGAAAATTCTCAACAGTTAAGACCCTGGGACAATGATATAATCTATTCATGAGCAAATTGGCCACTGTATTCTAGACCGCTTAAAACTTCTGATTGGTGCTCAAAAGAGCCCCATGTAGAACATATTACAGTAATCCAATGGAGAAATGATGAAGGCATGGGACACAGTCATGAGATCCTCCTATATTCCATAGGACCACATCTGATGTACCAGCTGAGGCTGGGAAAAGGCCCTTCTGGCTATAGCTACCACCTGCATCAAATAGTAACCATGAGTCTAAGAGGACCTCCAAATTGCATACTTGCTGTTTTCTCCCTTTGAGAGATAACACTAGAGCTTACAGAGAATCTTTTTGTATTATCAGCAACTCTGTATTGCTTTGTTTCAGCTTTAGCCTGTTTCATCTCATCTGTAGCCTTCAGACACTGGGTTAAAATGTTGACCTCATATCCTGCATGACCTGTGATAGTGATGTACAAAGCAAGGGAGAGAGTACTGAGTTCTGTAGCATTCCACAAGGAAGCATCCATTGGGGTGACCTCCCCTCTCTCATTGCCACTGACGGGAACTGCCCACTAAGGAAGGACTGTGTCAGAGTACACAGCACTAGGGCTGCCAATGTTCCTTCTAGACCTCAGAGCAATACGTTCTATTGAGTAAGCAGACACTCACAAGAGATTAGATAAAATAATCTATTTACTCTATATACATATGTAGTACAATACAGTCCAGTAATGTCCAACACAGATACAGATGAGAAGAATAGTAACGAGAAAGAATGAACACCCAAACTTCTCTACTTTTATACAAATATCAACCAATCACATTATAGGTCAAACAAATTATCTGCCACACCCAGCTTAAACTATATCAGCTGCAGTATGTGTCACCACTTACTTTAACAATGGCTGCTAATTGAATGACTTGCAGAAAGTATTACCTCTAACCTATTTACCTCTCATGTCTAATTAATCTATCTGTAAATTCTGGGTATTTATTCAAACCCCAACAGACTGGAACCACTTTAAAAGAATGACTCTGATAATCAACCCTCAGGATCTTTCTCAAAAATAAGAGATTAAAGATAGAGTGATATCTTTGGTCAAGAACCAATGAATCCAGGGAGGATGTCTTAAAGAGGGGATGCACCACACTCCCTATCAGAGATGGCAGAGAGGCCTCGACAACTTCCTGCATCCAAGGTGTCACATTTCACAGCAAAGTGCTGTGAAAACTGGTCATAGTAGCCAGATACGAGATCTAACTGTTGCCATGTCCCCAGATGGACAAAGAAAATTGGTCACCCTAAATAACATCCCACCAATTCAATATGGGAGGAAAAGTAGTGACAGTTCATTTGTTATTGTCATGCCTGTACTAGGACAGAATATTTTTTCTCCTTCCTTCAACAGTGCTTCAGGTGTTGCTTCTGCTGTTTATTATCCTGGAGTTTCTTAGTAAACCACAGAGATGTCCAGTACTGACAAATAGAGAAGGACCATTCAGGAGCAATTGTATTCAGTAAACAGGTGTCAGCCCTTTGAGGTGAGCTAGGTCAGGAAACAGACATCACAATAAATACTAGAACTCTATTCGTATACTGTAGGCTATAATAACAAAATTTTGAAAGCCTGACAGCATCTCCCCTTCCTCCCTCTTACACCAAAGAGAATCAAGGCAAGACAATATTTAGTTTCTTTCTCATGCTTTTCTGTTTTTGTATTTTCTCCAAGGTCACCTCTGTGGTCTTCTACATCATGTCACCCAAAATTTCCATTGATTAAACAGGCACTCAGCAGAATTTCCAAGATCACTGAAAACTCCCAAGATCCTGCTGGAAATCATCCAGATTCATAAAGCACCCTGTGTGAATAATCTTAATTGACCCATTTGTCTCACAGATACTCCTGGTGGCTGTCAATCTCTGATATTTTAACCACAGTTTAGAAATTATTATTGGCATTATTATTATTATTATTATTATTATTATTATTATTTTGTAAACAATCTATGTAATCTTTAAATACTAGAGGAGGTTCTAAAGCATTATGCTGCTCACTGATATTTACTGTAGGTGTAAAAAAAATAGATATTTAATTGAAGACATTGCTACTTTGGGACATTTCTTCAACAAATGATATGTTACAAATTCTCAAATATCAAGATTTATCATCTAGTTATGTTAATTATGAGAGCCAGTTTGATGTAGTGGTTAAGGTGCTGGCCTATAAACCAGGAGACTGTGAGTTCTAGACCTCCCTTAGGCATGAAAGCCAGCTGGGCCAGTCATTCTCTCTCAACCCAAACCAGCTCACAGGTTGTTGTGGGGAAAATAGGAGGCAGGAGTATTAGGTATGTTTGCCACTTTGAGTTATATATAAAAATGTGTGATAAAATAAAAATAAAAGTAATAAATCATCTTAGGTATGCAATCCACATACCACTCAGTTTCTCTGACAAAAGAATTGTCGTGATGTTTTGAAGTTTTGATCCTTCTTACTATACCATGTTCATAACACTAAATCAGAATGCTTTTCCACATCAGATCTCTCAGTAGCTAATATAATAGGAGAATACCTTATTTTTAGTCCAAATACCTTACAATGGGTGTCAGATATTCTGATTCCAAGAAGCACACATGAAGTTTCAAACTCACTAGTCCAACAAGGAAGACCCACTTTATGATATACATACATTTAGATACGAAAAATTAAAACCACTTTCTCTGACTATTGAAACTTCCTGAATGAAAAATAGGGGGATAATTTCCTCAAATAAATTTCTGAAACAGGCATTACATCTCTGAAAATATATTTTAGGACTATGTAATAAGGTATGCATTAGTCATGGCAAAACATTGATTTTTAAAATATTAATTAAACCCAAATACTAACTTTAACAGAGGCCTAAAGATCCAAATCCATTGCTATTTCTAAAAGCAATTTATTTTAATTCAATTTAATCTACTATTTTATAACTCTGCTTCTGGCACTATTTAAATTTCCCAGAGAAAATTGATTTTCACAATGTAGTGGTCCTCAAAGGTGTCATGTTCATGTTTAAACCATTTAATATTATTCACAGAAAAGACTCCAAAACTATAATTTAATGCTATTAATTTTTGTATGGAAGACTCAGGTTTAACAGTAATAGTAACATTTCATTTACAAACAGGATTACTTTGTACTGCTAATGCAAATGTATCCAGCCATATATCTCACTGCTCTAATACAAGCACAAATCAAACATTTAAAGACAGGGTAGGCAACTGTGGTGGCATTTGTATGAGAATAGGATAATGTCTGTCACAAAATTAGGAATGCTTGGCATTTCCAATGGTCCTGGCAACCATGGAGCATTGACCAGTTCCTTGGCTTTTTTGGGGACAGGTGCTACCAGTGGTAACTCAGAAGTTATAGATGAGAGTTCACTCAAGTTTCTGCCTGTCTGGAAGATCAGGCAGAATGGCCAGGCTCCAGGTCATCTCAGTTAAACAGTATCATGTATTAGGACCAAAGAAATGTGCCTTCTCTGTTGCAGGACCTGGTTTTCCTTCCTATTTTCAGGTGCTCTGTTGCAGCACCTATTTTCCTTCCTGCTTTGTCTTCTGTGCCTAGGAAGATTAAGACCATTTCACAAGCTCAACAGCAGCATGGTAATCTTAACGATCCTCCTTTGGATGATAAAGGGACTTAGAAATAAACATCTCAAATAACCATGACCTAGCCCCAGGTGCAAGGTCACACAGCCACCCTAGAAACATATTTAAGGATTCCCTTACTAACTTTGCTCAGACTAAAGAAGCTTCTTGGATAAGGAGCGAAACGTTTCCACTGAGAAAATAGAAATCCAGTTGACATGATTCAAGCTACAGACTGTTCCACCTGGATGACTGAGAACCTTCATCGACATACAGCACCTAGTTTGTTACATTTGATCAGCTTTATGTAAAGTTAAAGTAGTTATAGAAGATGTTTGAATAAAATCTTACTGGAAAGTAGCTACTTTTTATTTTATTAGTTCTGGCTATGATTGTGTTAATAGTTAGGCTATTACAGTTAGGCTACTGCAATTAATTCTATGAGAGGCTGCCCTTGAGGATGGCTCAGAAGCTGCGGTTGATTCAGAATGTGGCTGCCTATTTGCTGACCAGAATCAGTTGATTCAGAGGATAACATATTTGCTGCAGGAGCTACATTGATTTCCATTAGACTTTTGTGCCCAATTTAAGGTACTGATCATTATTTATAAACACCTATAGGGATTTGTTATCTTTAGGATCATCTTCTCCATGTAGAATGTGCCTGCCCTACACAGTCTAGCAGAGAGAGAATACTTCAGTTGCCCATTTCCAAAGAGACAGGAATCTGGAAGTAAGGAATCCACAGTGTCAGGAGCATCCTCCTCCCTCTAGAATAGTCTGCTCCCAGAGATCAAATGTGTCAACATAGGAAGGAAGGAAGGAAGGAAGGAAGGAAGGAAGGAAGGAAGGAAGGAAGGAAGGAAGGAAGGAAGGAAGGTTAAGATGGTTTTGTTTCAGATGGCATACAGACAGAATCTCCAAAGGCAGCAATAATGTTTATGAACAGGTTTAATTCCTTTTTTTGTTTGTTTTGCTTCATTTACATACAATGTTAAACCTTCCAGAAGTGCAAAGGATAGGCGGCATACCAATGTGCAAAGATAGAAGTGGATTGCCTCAACTATACCCATAAAAAATCCATTCCTTTAAGTTCACCAGTTATTTATTTGTTGGTTTGTTTCAAAAAAATCTAGATAGCCTATTTCCCAATTAGACTAACAAAAAGATTAGTCATCTACATTCTAATGAAGAAGATACTAGCTTTCTACAAGAAATAAAGCAATGGATAACAGAAGTGAAGAGATGAGCAGGCAACTATGCAAACATCTTAGAGGGAAGTCTTAATCCTGGTGGTTTCTGACATTATTCTCTGCTTAATCCAGAATTAAATATGGAGAACTGAGGAAGCACTAACTTGCAAAATCAATATGAATTTATCTCTGTCATACGTTCTTCTTTTCAAAAGTCTTATCATTTGGCAAACATAAGAAAAACCTCTTTTTTCAAACAGCATGGGTTACAAATATGCTTTGTCCTGAGAATAATACCAAGTGATAATTTTATGGATAATGTGAATTGATCTGGAGTTGATGGAAACAATCTGAGGGTGATTCTGATCCCAGGAGGTAGAGATCATATACTTTGCTTTGTCAGATGCGTATTGACACACCCATTCTGCATATGCCAAAATGGGTGTCCACATACCCATTGTGCATCTTCTTCTTTTTTTAAAAAAATATGAATACATAAATCCCAACAGTAAAAGATTTTCTAATGAAAGATGTCTGATATTCTCATATCATATGCATACTCTGATTGAAAATTTTATCTGACACATGTATCTATCATATATCATTTTTTTCTTGTTTATACATTCAGTCGCTTCCGACTCTTCATGACTTCATGGACCAGCCCACGCCAGAGCTTACTGTTGGCCATCTCCATCCCCAGGTCCCCCACGGTCAAGTCCGTCACCTCCAGAATATCATCCATCCATCTTGCCCTTTGTCCTGGTTCAGCTTCTGCCCCAGGACTTCAGTGAGGAGTCAGAAGACAAGCTGCCCCTGGTGAACCCCCAGGGGACTGAACCAGACGAGGTCCCAGACACAGGCACGGCCCCAGATGAAGACCCAGCACCACAGGGCAGTGGGGAGTTGGCAATACCCGAGGCAACAGGAGAACAAGCCGGGGATGGTGGTTTGTCCCCACCCTCTAGCCAGCAGCCAGCTGGATCCCATCAGACTCCCAGCTTACCAGAATCACCCAAAGGGCAGAGATGGAGGCATGTATGCCTTGCCTTAAATGACAGAAGGAGAAGTGCCCGGTTAGCTGCAAGAGATTTACGCAGAGGAGAAGTGGAGTCTTTGCAGGACCCAGATGACAGCTCCTAAATTCCTAATAAATAACCAGCAGAGCGGTGAGTGGGTTGTGGGAGCAACGTAGCATATTGGCATCGCGACCACTCCGGTTTCCTGACTTGATTCCTGATTTGCTTGGATTATTGTTACTCTGACTTCTGGACTCCTGGACCCGGGTTTGACTTCTCGCTGACCTACTTGTTACCACCCCTGACCTGGCTTTGTAATATCGGTTATCTTCTGGATTAACTCTGACTTCGGCAAACGAACCCTGGACTTCTCTCTCAGCTTTTCCCTTCAGCGTGTCTTCTGGCTGTAATTGCTGCTCAAATTACAGCTGGTGAGTGAATTCCTGCCTGCAGCTCACAAGCAGAGGCTCTGTGTAACTTGATACTCGAGGCTAGCCAGCACACCCTTGGTCGGCCCCTCTTCCTTTGGCCTTCCGCTTTCCCTAGCATCAGATTCTTCTCCAGGGATCCTGTCTTCTCATTATGTGGCCAAAGTACTTCAGTTTTGCCTTTAATATCATTCCCTCAAGTGAGCAGTCTGGCTTTATTCCCTGGAGTATGGACTGGTTTGATCTTCTTGCAGTCCAAGGCACCCTCAGAATTATCCTCCAACACCACAGTTCAAAAGCATCTATCTTCCTTCGCTCAGCCTTCCTTATGGTCCAGCACTCACAGCCATAGGTTACTATGGGGAATACCATTGCTTTAACTATGTGAACCTTTGTTGTCAATGTGATGTCTCTGTTCTTAACTTTTTATCAAGATTTGTCATTGCTCTCCTCCCAAGAAGTAGACGTCTTCTGATTTCCTGGCTGCAGTCAGCGTCTGCAGTAATCTTTGTGCCTAGAAATACAAAGTCTGTCACTGCCTCCACTTTTTCTCCCTCTATTTTCCAGTCATCAATCAAGCTCGTTGCCATAATTTTGTTTTTTTTTTGAGGTTTAACTGAAACCCAGCTTTTGCACTTTCTTCTTTCACCTTCATCATAAGGCTCCTCAGCTCCTCCTCACTTTCAGCCATCAAAGTGGTATCATCTGCATATCTGAGATTGTTAATGTTTCTTCCAGCGATTTTAACTCCAGCCTTGGATTCATCAAGCCCAGCACATTGCATGCTGTGTTCTGCGTACAGGTTGAATAGGTAGGGTGAGAGTATACAGCCCTGTCGTACTCCTTTCCCAATCTTAAACCAGTCCGTTGTTCCGTGATCTGTTCTTACCATTGCTACTTGGTCATTATACAGATTCCTCAGGAGGCAGACAAGATGACTTGGTATCCCCATACCACCAAGAACTTGCCACAATTTGTTATGATCCACACAGTCAAAGGCTTTAGAATAGTCAATAAAAGAAAAATAGATGTTTTTCTGAAACTCCCTGGCTTTCTCCATTATCCAGCGGATATTGGCAATTTGGTCTCTAGTTCCTCTGCCTTTTCTAAACCCAGCTTGTACTTCTGGCAATTCTCGCTCCATGAATTGTCTACCTTGCAAGATCTTGAGCATTACCTTACTGGCATGTGAAATAAGTGCCACTGTTCTACATTCTTTAGTGCTTCCCTTTTTTGGTATGGGGATATAAGTTGATTTTTTCCAATCTGATGGCCATTCTTGTGTTTTCCAAATTTGCTGGCATATGGCATGCATCACCTTGACAGCATCATCTTGCAAGATTTTAAACAGTTCAGCTGGGATACCGTCGTCTCCTGCTGCCTTGTTATTAGCAATGCTTCTTAAGGCCCATTCAACCTCACTCTTCAGGATGTCTGGCTCTAACTCACTGACCACACCGTCAAAGCTGTACCTGATATTGTTATCCTTCCTGTACAGATCTTCTGTATATTCTTGCCACCTTTTCTTGATCTCTTCTGCTTCTGTTAGGTCCTTACCATCTTTATTTTTGATCATACCCATTTTTGCCTGGAATTTACTTCCGATGTTTCTAATTTTCTGGAAGAGGTCTTTTGTCCTTCCTATTCTGATATCTTCTTCCACTTCCGCACATTGCTTGTTTAAAAATAATTCCTTATCTCTTCTGGCTAACCTCTGGAATTTTGCATTTAATTGGGCATATCTCCCCCTATCACTGTTGCGTTTTGCTTTCCTTCTTTCTTGGGCTACTACCAGTTTCTCAGCAGACAGCCATCTTGCCTTCTTGGTTTTCTTTTTCTTTGGGACGTTTTTTGTTGCCACCTCCTGAACAATGTTGCGAACTTCTGTCCATAGTTCTTCCGGGAACCTATCTACTAAATCTAGCCCCTTAAATCTATTCTTCACCTCCACTGCATATTCCTTTGGAATATTAGTGAGCTCATATCTAACTGATCTGTGGGTCTTCCCTATTCTCTTTAGTCTGATTCTAAATTGTGCAATAAGAAGTTCGTGAGGGAGTAGTTTTGAGGATGAATTAATGCTTTGAAAATTAAAATATGTGTCATTTTTGTTTCCTTGCACATGTGGGTAGTTCTCCAAACAAACAGAGATGTGGGATATTCCAGCCATGAATTTGAGCATATGTTGAAGAAAATCAACTATATTTCCCTCCACTTTCAACTTGCATCCAAAGAAATAACAATGCATAATTTTGACCTCGAAATCTAACTTTTAGTGTAGCACTTGGTTATATTTTACCCCATTATAAGCCTGACCCTAATTAACCCTCTTAGTAAAATGGAATTCATTGGCTCTTAAGGACAGTCTCCTTGAAAAACAATGTCACAGTGCCACTCAAATGCTTAAGTAATGCTGCTTTATAAAGGGATTTGTGGTAACAGCTCTTGAATTTTAATAACTTCTTATGCTATGCTACACATTTACCCTGTTCATGTAAAGTCAAAGACTGAACTATGTCAATCATGATTTTTAATAAGAAAAAAAAAAAGGGGGGAACAACTTTAGGAACTTAATTCTGGTTCACTTGATGATTTTCAAAATGTTCTTAGCATATTTCGAAGAATTCATAGCTATGCTTCTGGATGCATTCTGCTGAAAGTTATCTAATATGCCATCCAGTTAATCTGTTGAGGCTACAATATTTTAGGTACATATTTTCCCTAATGTGTTAGACCTAGAGGAAAAAATGAGAAAAACTAGAATTTGTGGCAAATAACAAGATCTACATGTTCAATATGCATTTTCAATATGTACTGTCTAATTTATAACAAATTGCATTGTGTGACAGTACAACCAGTTGATGCAACCTTAACATACAAAACCTATCAGAGCACCCCTAGTTCACAAACTGTACTGGCTTCTTCGCAGCCTCTGAGTGCAATTCAAGGTTCTGATAATCACTTATAAAAGCCTTTTGTAGCACAGGGCCTGGTTATTGGCAAGACCACCTATCTCCAATTACATCTACTCAACACTCAAAAGAATGGCCATGCTTAGGGTTCTCTATATGAACTGCACTCCTTCCCTCAATATTCAGATCACCATAACCCTGTTGGTCTTCTATAAAGGGCTAAAAACCTAGTTCTTCCCCTGGTAATTGGGCTAGGATGTTGGATGAGTGTATCTGGTAAATGGTTTGGAATTGGAATATGTAGCAATTTGGCCTTAGTTGTTTGTTGCTTCATATTGTGTTTTTTTGTTTGTTTATATTCATTAGCTCTTTTCTTTTTAATCTATGTTAGGTACCCAAAGTTGGTAGGGATGAAAAGTATTGGTTTACAGGGCAATTGTGTGTATGCTCTAGCTAGCCTAATGGGAATCTTTAGAAACTTGTATTGCTAAAGGTGCCCATAATAAACATAATTGAAAGAAGCAATGAGTAGTGTTTATGTCATCACAGATAACAAAAAATCAGCTTTTTGAAAAATTTACTTCTAGTCTTCAGATAGTTTACTATATATTCTCATTTAATTATTTATATATCTATCCCTATTTTTATATCACTCAGAAATATAGGGTACTAAAATATTCCTTCATGGCAGTTTCACATAACTAGCTTATTAGCATTATCATGTACTCTGTGGCCTGTTACCCCTCTAGTTGTATAAATGGCATCTTGATGAATAGAATAATTTTATTAATTAGCTAATTTTTTTGTGAGGGAAGTTGAATTTAGGAAGACCTTTAGTAACTAGGCAAAATGCAAGGCAATACTGTAACCCCCTTTATGCCACAGCACCACTAAGGGAAGGGTAAGTTCCCACTTTTACCTCTAATATCACTTTTGGATTGATATTTCTTAATTAAAAAGCTGCCAGGGAATATTCACTCTAAATATGTAAAATAAATTAAAAATTAAAAACTATAATATAGATTTATTATTACTTGGGTAATCAATGTATTACTACAGTATTAGAGGAGTGTATGTAATAGCATTATGTGATTTTTCTTTTAGTATACTGCTGTATTAATTTGTCGATGAAGGTTCTCAGTCATCCAGGTGGAACAGTCTGTGGCTTGAATCATGTCAACTGGATTTCTATTTTCTCAGTAGAAACGTTTCACTCCTTATCCAAGGAGCTTCTTCAGTCTGAGTAAAGTTAGTAAGGGAATCCTTAAATACGTTTCTAGGGTGGCTGTGTGACCGTGCACCTGGGGCTAGGTCATGGTTATTTTGAGATGTTTATTTCTAAGTCCCATTATCATCTAAAGGAGGATCGTTAAGATTACCCTGCTGCTGTTGAGCTTGCGAAAAGGTCTTAATCTTCCTAGGCACAGAAGACAAAGCAGGAAGGAAGATAGGGGAAAGGTTGTGCCTGAGGCCCCCACCTCTATTCAAAGAAGGATTTTCCAAGTTGGCATAAATGGATTCCTTGACCCGTGGTTTGAGAGAGGGGTGAATGACGCATGAACCTTTTTACATGCGTTAAAAAGCATGCTAGATTCTTGGGGTCTCCATTAAATTTCGTTTTCAATTCACCTATTCCAAACGGTGTATGCACCCCCCCTGGGGTCGTGTATTGATTGTATGATGGGGTCATGGGTGATCGATTGTAGGGGCAAAATTCCTCTTCTTTCTCCCCCTCACTTTCGATTGGTGCCAGGCTCTGTTCCCTCACTCTGGGTTCATCTAATTTGTCCATCAATTTCCCAAAGGTTGCGCCCAATGAGTCCATTTTGTTGATCAGCAGTCCTATATTTAACTGCACATTGGACATCTGCTCTTCCAACCACATGATGCGCTGGGTTGGTGTGACCCTCTTCTTCGGGCGTTTCCCCTCTCCCACTTTCTCTAGTCCTTCTTCCACTGCAACTGACCATCCTGCCAACTTAGGCTTTGTAGATTCGAGGGAGGGGGGAGTTTTGGTTACCTCTTTTTTCTGTGTTTTCTGTTTCTCCCATCCGTCTTCTCCTGCTTGCTGAGATGCTCTCGCCATCAGCTGGGCATCTAACAAGCTGGCTCTGTCCCCCTCACCATTGTCTTCATATTCTCCTTCCTCTTGTTGCAGTGCTTCGAAATCTCCTGCTTCCTCTGCTTCCTCCATTCCGTTCCACGAAGCTGAAGCTGAAATTTTGTCTGGATTCATGACCACTTTTCACCAAGAATCTCACTGATTTCTCAGAGTAGTTCTCAGGATGCGTGGTCAAAAAAAAAATTTGTGCATTCAAGTCTTTATGTAAGGCACTCCATCCGATATCTATAATCTCCCTGCTCTAGAGTAACTCACAGACACATGAGTTCTTAGAAGCAGAAGAGTTTATTATAGCATACAGAAGCTAGCACGAACAAAGACTTGAATGGCTGGAATCTGTAAAGCCTGCACATTTAAATCTTCCCTCCCCCCCCCACAAGGTTCTTTGGTGGTGACACGTGTAACTCGTGCCTTTCCAAGCTGCTCAGACATCCGCTCCGGAGATGTGTATTCGCAATCGTCAGCTAGGTGCGAACCGGTCTACTTCAAAGCCGGCGTCTCTTTCGTGTCACTTGCAGCCTCCTGGAATGTGCATCCCGTCTAGCGTCTTTGGCAGAGATCTGCCGATCTCTGACAGCTTACTGGAAATGTGTTATTGCATTTACCTCTGATTGTTAACATCTTAGTAGAGTAGATGTCTTTGGCCTACATAAGAACATAATGATGACTCCAAAAACCCTGTTTTGGTAACATATTTGTTTGTATAATTAAACATTTCAGGAACACTGAACAACCTCTTATCTTTCTTAGATCTGCTGCAATGTTAGTGAACAACTAGTCATCCGTACATACAATATAACTGACTGCATGTCATTTGGACAATTGTGATAGTGGAGGGTTCCAGCTCATGCTTTAAATACATGTGAAGCCTCCCCACTCAGAACATTTCATTACATCCAGCTCTACACTAATATCACCTTTGTGACTTAGGGCTATTCACTTCTTTTTGTGAGATGAATTATAAACATAAACATGCCATCAAGACAGTACTACAGCCTTGGTGTAATACAACATGGCTTTTATTATGATATTAGTATAATTATGTTTCAGATCAAGCTAATCTTCTTAAGAAACCTACAACCATTCACCACAGTCAAGAATTTTCAGTGTGAAGATACAATATCTTATTGTAAGATATATCTTATTGTAAGATATAATGTAGCTAATTGTTCAGATAGTTACAGAATAGTTATTAAAGTATTATAAATAAAGCAAGTAGATCTCTTATTTGATATGACACTTACTTTTAAAAATGACTTCACTGTACCTGTGCTGTTATTTGACTTTCAAATTATTGTTACTATTACTATTATTATTAATAATACTTCTGTGTTTCTATTTAAAAAATTCTTCTGAATGCTTTTCTTTCATGCGAATATTTTATTCAAAAATTTATGTACATGATTAGTTGTTAATTTTAATTATATTTGTGGCTTTTTAAATAAAAATCAATTCATAATGAAACAACATTAGCACTAGCTCTCTGTTCTAATAAAAATTGTTTTTGCCTATGGAGCATCACACGTTTTGTGATTATATTATACATTGGAACATTTTTTTAAAAAAATGTGTTCTCTATTTTCAAGTGATCATAATTTATCAAATTCAAATTCATTGAACAAATATATTAAATATTCTACATTATAATTTTTTTCCTAAAAAATAATAATGCATATTTTATTCTATCAATATATAAACAAGAGGAATTTATATGTGATAGACTTTTTCTAACTCCTAAATATTTTTATAGGAGCAAGCTGGAAACACAAACCTCATGAAATGGGAATAACCACTAGCTGATGCAAATGCCCCGTATTTTACTTCAGAACCTGTAAATAATGAAACTAGATCAACCTGCATTGTTCCATAGAAATATTATTTATTTGAGACTATGGACAGAGAATAGTTTTTAAAAGATGATAACTCATATAAATTTCACTATATATAAACTTTATTTGCACTGGCAAACCAACATCAAGGCACATGGAAGAATAATTCTACTTAATTCAGTGGATATTATTGTTAATATTTATGAGACTGCAATAATTTACACATTTATTTTGGAGTTAGGTTCCACTGAAAATAATAAGATTTGATTATCAGGCAACATATGTGTGTGTGTTGGGGGTTTTGTGCGTGTGTGAGAGAGAGAGAAAGAGAGAGATGTCTTGCATTTGCTATTAATGCTGCATCAGATAAGATCCCACAATTAGACTATCTGCCCCCATTTGAAATATGCTTCTGAAACTCTTTTTGGCCACCAGATCCTAATGTTTACTCTGAATACATTCTCTTCAGTTACATTAGTGGAAAAGAATCCTAATCTTGACACCATTTAACCTATCTTTGTAATTATGGGTTTTAATTTGTTTGTAAATTAAATTCATTTTAATTCATGTAATTAGTTTTTAAATTATTATTTATAACAATATTTAAAAATATTCTTAATAATTGATTAAGATTATTTACTTTTTATATCTAGTTTTAAGCCATAAAATTTATATCTATGAAAATTAGGAAAATGCCATTTTCTTTTTTCTTTGAAGAAGAAAATATTCCATTTTAAATTATGTAATCCACATTCATAACTTTTAATTATAAATTAACTAGCAAGACTCCTTTGATTTAATATTAACATACATTTATTCAAGTTAATGAATAATGCTGAGAAGTACTATCTCTCTTTTTCTGTCTCTCTCACTATCCTATACAAATTCTCATGAGCATATTCAGTGTGGCACAAAAAGTTAATAGTTAATTGATCATCGCTAAATTTATAAGGTTTTAATATTTATAGACCATTGCATTTGTTAAAGAAAATGTTAATGATTTCAAAGTGTAATTATGTTCCATTTTTCTCTTTCTTCATTTTGGCATTGTTCCTATAAAAAGGAAAAGTGGATTAATCAAACCCACTGCCTGTAAATGGCGTCATTTCATGAAAATTTGACTTTATTCCTTCAGCCAAACGTAATTTGATTTAATGTTTAAAGCAAGGATTACAGATACATTTACTGCTTAAGGTATGTGTTGTTAATGATGGAAGAACAGCAAGTTCAGTAACATTAGTTTACCCTTTCTTGAGACAGTAATAGATGCCAGTTATTCCCCCCAAAATAAGTACTCTAAACTTTACAAGTGTGGCTTTCCCTGGAGCTGTGTTCCAACAGATTTATACTGTTACTAGGAAAAAAAGAAATATAAATAATCTCAGACAATCTGAGATATGTAGATGATACCACTTTGATGGCTGAAAACAAGGAGGAGCTGAGGAGCCTTATGATGAAGGTGAAAGAAGAAAGTGGAAAAGCTGGGTTGCAGTTAAACCTCAAAAAAACCAAGATTATGGCAACCAGCTTGATTGATAACTGGCAAATAGAGGGAGAAAACGTGGAGGCAGTGACAGACTTTGTATTTTTAGACGCAAAGATTTCTGCAGACGCTGACTGCAGCCAGGATATCAGAAGACGTCTACTTCTGGGTAGGAGAGCAATGACAAATCTTTATAAAATAGTAAAGAGCAGAGACATCACACTGACAACAAAGGTCCGCATAGTTAAAGCAGTGGTATTCTCCATAGTAACCTATGCCTGCAGGAGCTGGACCATAAGGAAGGCTGAGCGAAGGAAGATAGATGCTTTTGAACTGTGGTGTTGGAGGAGAATTCTGAAAGTGCCTTGGACTGCAAGAAGATCAAACCAGTCCATACTCCAGGAAATAAAGCCAGACTGCTCACTTGAGGGAATGATATTATCAGAAAAACTGAAGTACTTTGGCCACATAATGAGAAGACAGGATACCCTGGAGAAGATGCTAATGCTAGGGAAAGTGGAAGGCAAAAGGAAGAGGGGCCGACCAAGGGCAAGATGGATGGATGATATTCTGGAGGTGACGGACTCAACCTTGAGGGAGCTAGGGGTGTTGATGGCCGACAGGTAGCTCTGGCATGGGCTGGTCCATGAAGTCACGAAGAGTTGGAAGCGACTGAACGAATAAACACAAACAAGGAAAAAAGAAATCAAAGATAAGTGTATACATTATATACAGTACACACACACCCGGTTGTCATCTTCTTCAACTGAGAAAGGAACTTGCAGGAAAATGCAGTAAGCTTAATTTCTAAATATTGAGCTCCTACCTACTAAGATAAGATTGTTTTAGCCATTCTACATCCAAACGTGTACCTTGCACACTAACCAAAATAACACTATAGGCTTCAAACCGATCATCAACGTTTGGGTGTTATATGACAGAGAAAATCATTTCCCTTGTGACTCACAGGCAGGATTGAATTTACTCATCTCCTGAACATGAAAACTGGCATAAAGCCTGGCCACAGAGTTTACAAAATTGAAGGAAGAAAGCTATGTGCCTATTCCAGGTGATTTCAGAGGCTTCTTGGCTTTTCAGAGCTGATTGAGATTTAAAGGAGCATTTTGCAAATGTTACCTTCTCTTTGGCTTCCCCACACCCCCATGTCCAGTTGACTAGAGAAATATTTTCATTTAGTTAGGCAACAGGAACTGATGAGTTAACTGAGAATAGCAGGGAATTTTAGCTAACCTCAGGGCTGGACTGAACTTTAGGCAGTGTAGGTTCTGCCTCGGGTGGTGAATGCTGTGGGAGATGGTTGTGCAAAGTAATGGCAAAGTTCTGTGGGTCACAGGGATGCCATATGCTCTTTTCTGTGCTTTGTTAAACCACAGTATTATTCTAAGGTCCAGTAAAGGATGCTATTCTGCTCTCAGTATAACTGCTCTTGGTAACTGGAATAGACTCTGTTCGTCTACATTAAAATTTGGTGGTGGAAAGGGTAAGACTTAGACTCAAATGTAAGTGGGCATAAGAATATTTCATGCACACAACTGAAATGATAATAATGATAATAGATTGAGAAATTTACTTGAATTCAAATATTTGTGCCAGAGAAGATTTTCAAGATTGTGCTTTTTTTCATTTTAATAACATTTGGCCCTTTAGCAATGTTTGGAAAGAAGGAGGCTTTTTAATACTATATACAGTAATAACCAATCATATCTATTTGTAGCTGAAACTGTTCCTCTATAACAGAGCTTTCCAAACTGTGTGTCGGGACACGTTAGTGTGTCAGCTGCAGTGTCTGGGTGTGTCGGGGCTGCTGCTGTCTCTGAGCCCTGCCAGGATTCCACGCAGGTCCTAGTGCCTGCCTTGTGCCTTGCTGCCTCCAAACCTGCCCTGCCAGGATTCCACACAGGTCCTAGTGCCTGCCTTGTGCCTTGCTGCCTCCAAACCTGCTGTGATTCCGCACAGGTCCTAGTGCCTGCCTTGTGCCCTGCTGTAAGAGTGTGTTGCAAAATGATGCCCTGCTGTAAGAGTGTGTCACGAAATGATGCATGTCTAAAAAGTGTGTCACCAACATGAAAAGTTTGGAAAGCTCTGCTCTATAAATTTAAATCTTCTAGTTTTCAGCTTGGGATTTTCCCAGAAACAAGAATCTAAAAAGTAAAATATTATTTTCTTTCCCTCCCTATTTCATCTAATATATTTTAAACACACATTTAACTAATTCAGATATAGGGTCTATATTACTGTACTAGCTTTTATCAGTGGCTCTAATAAGAACATATAAGAATATCTTCTTATATTTAATTGCTGTCCCTGAAACATAGCTTTGAATTAATATTTCAGAAACAGTTTCAGTCACATTAACATTGTCAGTCATAGATCATAGCCTATGATGCATACCATTTCTAATATTGGGCTTCACCTTGTTAAATGCCATACTTTTCTCTAGGATGAGCAAAACATTTGTGATACATAGTACTAAAAACGCATATGCTTTTTGAAATCGCAATAGAACAATTACTTAAAAGAAAAAACTCATTAAATAAGAGCTTAACTTACCTTTGCTGTAACTTTTGGCATTTGTTTTTTAGAGGTGTGTATTTTCACCCACATACCTCATCTTGTATTTCTCCATTGGTATTTGCAGACAGTACTCAGTTCTGTTCCAGGGCTTCTAAAGTAAACTAGGAACTGACAGTGAGGTCATCTCTCTCTCTTTCCTAGTATCCATATACTTTCTTCCCTTCCCTTCCCTTCCCTTCCCTTCCCTTCCCTTCCCTTCCCTTCCCTTCCCTTCCCTTCCCTTCCCTTCCCTTCCCTCCCCTCCCCTTCCCTCCCCTCCCCTCCCCTCCCCTCCCCTCCCCTCCTTTATGACTATTCCATTTTATTCTTATTCCCACTGACCTTTCTGTTTCACCCTACAGTAGGCTGACCATATTTCCTTGAGACAAAAACGGGATCCATATACTTTCTTCCCTTCCCTTCCCTTCCCTTCCCTTCCCTTCCCTTCCCTTCCCTTCCCTTCCCTTCCCTTCCCTTCCCCTTCCCCTTCCCCTTCCCCTTCCCCTTCCATTCCATTCCATTCCATTCCATTCCATTCCATTCCCTCCCCTCCCCTCCCCTCCCCTCCTTTATGACTATTCCATTTTATTCTTATTCCCACTGACCTTTCTGTTTCACCCTACAGTAGGCTGACCATATTTCCTTGAGACAAAAACGGGACATTGGGATGGAAAAAACGGGACAGGGGTCCCCGCCCCCCGGGTCCACGTGATCGGCTCCGGCCTGCAAACCCACCCCCGATTCACGTGATTGGCTCCCGCCTGCAAACTCCGCCCCCTAGTCCGTGCAATTGGCTCCCACCTGCAAACCCCGCCCCCTGGTCCACACGATTGGCTCCTGCCTGCAAACCCACCCCCGATCGGCATGATTGGCTCCCACCTGCAAACTCCGCCCCCTAGTCCGTGCAATTGGCTCCTGCCTGCAAACTCCACCCCTGGTCCATGCGATTGGCTCCCACCTGCAAACCCCGCCTCCTGGTCCATGCGATTGGGTCCTGCCTGCAAACCCCACCCCCATCTGTGCGATTGGCTCCCGCCAGCAAACCCTGCCCCCGGTCCACCCAATTGGCTCCCGCCTGCAAACCCCGCCCCCCGGGATTGGCTCCCACCTGCAAACCCCGCCCCCCGTTATGCGCAATTGGCTCCCGACTGCAAACCCTGCCCCCCGTTATGTGCAATTGTCTCCCACCTGCAAACCCCGCCCCCCCAGTCCATGGAAAAATTGTCTTCCACGAAACTGGTCCCTCGTGCCAAAAAGTTTGGGTACCCCTGCTTAAAAAGATTACTGTTTACATAAAAAGACTTGCGATCACCCACAAGGTCTGGGTCAAGGTTCCCTTTTGCAATGGGGTGAGACTGGAAATATATATATTGACTGTCAAAGGGAACCTTGACCCAGACCTTGCCCTGCTGCCAATTGGTCCTATATTTCTAGTCTTGCCATATTGTCAAACTTTGACAATATGGCAAGACTAGAAATATAGGACAAGGTCTAACTAAGGCACACTGGAGTTTGATATCCTAAGATGTTATGGACTGCAGATCTCATCAGCTGCGTCTATTCAGGCGGGAAGGGGCGCCCAGCCCACCGTGGCCCCAACGGTAGACTGTGCCTCTCCAGAGGGGTTCTCCCGCCAGCACCAGATCCAGCACCGCAGACGCGAACATCGCCTCCCCCGCGCCTGTTCCAAAGGGACAGAACAGGATGTAGCCAGCCCCACCGCCATCCTGCATACCTCCAGTGAGGGCTGGCATCACCAGCAGCAGCAGCAGCTCCAGGAGGCGGAGGCAGCTCCGTACCCGGAGGGGCTGCATCCCACCGTGTAGCTCGGCAGTGCCCCGGCCAACCGGTTCCCTGGCTTGCTCTGGCTGGGACGGCTCCTCCTCCCCGGCGTGGACAGGTGGTGAGAGCGCTCTCCTCCCATCCCGGGGCCCGCTGCTGCTACCAGGGTGGAGGAGCTCAGAGCACCACGCTGGGAGGCTTCCTGCCGTGCCTCGCTCAGTCCTCCCAGGGACCCGGGACAGCTCGGCTCAGCAGTGCTGCTGAAAGAGGAACTTCTCCGCCTGGCCAGAAGTTTGGAAAGGGTGTGTGAGTGCACGTAAGCTACGCTGGCTGCCGGGTTGGAGGGACTGGGGGCCGTGAGGCTCAGCTCGGCTGCAAGAGTGGTGGCGAGGCGAGGCGGCAAGACTGGAGCGCACGAATCAGGCAAAAGCGGCGGAGAGCCCAGCGGATTCCAGGGGGAAGGCTGAGTGGGCGTTTGGACGCTGGCTTCTTGGCAGCGAGGCAAGGCTTGGCAGCAGAACTTCCAGCAGAGAGGCAGGGATGGGATTCAGGGACCGGATCTTTGGTCAGGAGGCAAGGCTCAGGGTCAGGACTCACCACTGCAGGGCTTCCTAGCATGCGGCACCGACAGGATCAGGTAAGGAGGCAGGAATGGGGTGGATTGTGGTGCTAGTTCTGGCGATGGGCTCACACATGGTGAAACAACCGGGCTTCCAGGGTAGCGTAGAAGACCGGTGTAGATGGGTGTCTCCGGCAGCGCATGTTGGCTGCGCTGCCTCTTTTATTATTCGCATTTCGCGCCATTTGTGCATCTTGGCCAATCGGGCCTCGCACTGCTCGGCCCGCCTCTCCACCCTCCTTTGCTGCGCGCTGATAGGCGGGAGGGCTTCATTTTCCAGGCTGTCTCCCAAAACGGAACAATACTGAGATTTTTGTCAAAAAGACGGTACGGTTCAAAAATGCTAAAATAACGGGACTGTCCCGTTCAAAACAGGACGTATGGTCACCCTACCCTACAGTCAGTGTTGTCACTGAACATGCTTATTACACATTGGGTTTTTTCTGGAATTTTCCTTTAAAATCTTCAGGTTTCCTGTGAGTTGTTTAATAACTTTTTTTTTACTCTGTCAATTGCCATTTGGACAGTCTGGAGTCAGGCAGTGATGAAATTGAAACAAACAAATATTAGATGAATGCTTAGAATAGAATTGCTAAATCAGACTGCTATACTGTAGGTTAAGAGTCATTTGTTATATTACTCATTCACCTATTGCTCTTGTAATGGAATTGGTGGATTTAAACTGAGAAACCAAGATAAGAGGGAAATTTCCTTCCCAGCACCATGCATGATCTGATTCTCCTGTTCTTCATTAGCTATTTTTAACTATAAAACCAATATGAATGATACCTAACTGAAGAAGTTGATGTTCTGACTTGGGCAAAGAAAGGGTCTAGAAAAGACTGAAGATTGATTCTGGATATTCATTTTGTCTGATGGATGTGAAAGTGCTGTTGGGCTCAAAGCACCTTTCATTATCCTACAGACTGGTACAGTATATCACAAATAAACCAATTTAAGCAATATACACCAATGCAGCAACTATTTATGCTCTGAAACCATGTTTTGATTATTTTAATATATTAGGGATGCTTTTAGAAACAGTCTGAATGGGGAATGGCCATTCATATGTCCAGTATCACTTGCATTGGCTTCTAGACATTTTCTAGTCCAATTCTGAGTGCTGGACATAATGTTTAAAACCATTAACAATTCTGCTATGTAACCTGAAGAAATAACTTCTCCCACACTTATTGATACCTTACATCTCCCCTGATTCTGGGGTCACAAACATAAATTCAGCCAAGTGAAATCAATGCAAGGGAAGCACACTTCGGTATATCCTACAAATAACACAATTGTAATGTGGCACAGCACAGAACATTTCTACAACATTTTTTAAATTTCTGTAAATTTTAGGGGTTTATATTCATAAACCTTTTGCATTGCTGCTTGTAGTGATTTTGGTTTTATTATGCTATACAACTGTTTCTTTTATATTGCTCAGTTTTATTGCTATTGCTTTATTAGCTTCTTTTTTAAGTACAGTGCTTACAGAAACTTGGTTCTTAGATGGTATAAAAAAAGACTTACTAATTTAAATGTTTTAGAAATCCTTTTCTTCTTTATTTTGGGTTGAAAATTAATCACATGTTTGTAATGATAATGTAAAAAAAATAAAGTTCAGTCTCTGACTACAATGGAAAAAATCTATGGACTTTGGATTTTAAAAAGAAAAAAATCCTCCTCCTCCTCCTCCTCCTCCTCCTCCTCCTCCTCCTCCTCCTCCTCCTCCTCCTCCTCCTCCTCCTCCTCCTCCTCCTCCTCCTCCTCTGTTCTCTGTTCTCTGTTCTCTGTTCTCTGTTCTCTATCAACTACATACATTTCAGGAAAAGGAGAACTGAACCATCATTGATTGTCTTCAGTCTTCTCTGTATTATCTTCAGTTTGAGTAGAACCCTGTTTATTCCACGTATACTAATCAATAATAGCTAAAATTTGTTTTCTATTCTTATTGTTCTTTGGACAAAAATGTTGTTAACTGAAAGTATTATTTGTGGCTATACTTTAGTGGTGGCAAAATACATAAAATCAATATGTGGCCATATGTGGGGGTGGTGCCATTTTTAGCAATGTAAATTGAATAATGATCTACATATTTATTAATGTTTAAATAACAAAACAACTAAATATGCCCAGTGATAGACCATCACTTGTTATGATACAAAGAAGAGAAGCATGAGATTTCACATCCCACTTCACTTGTAGTTTCATAACTTGCCACCACTAATTATTGCCACATGATTGACCTTCATTAGTCTAAGCTAAATTAATTTGAAATCTCATCCCATTCTTAATCAACATGTGCCTACAGCAGTATAGTGGTGATACTGGTGATATCAATAGCAAAGCAAGATACTGAACTAACTGAATTTATGTAGATCAGGGATTAGTTGTAAAATATTCCTGGTCTGTAGAAACACCGTAGATGTCCATAGGACTATATGTAATTGCTTGGTTATACTATACATAACCGTGATATGATATCTATATACAGAACAGCTTTTTCCAATCTGCCTTACTGAGTTAGAGTGATTGGGATTGTAGTTCAACACAACTGGAGAACACAATGAAGCAGGCTGATATAAGCACATCTTATCCTTTCCCCTTATATAAAGAAATAAACAGATATATAAACCTCCAAATCCACTTTCCCCCAGAACCAAAACTCATTTTTTAATATTTCCTTCCTACCACTATTCTATATTTTTCTAACATATATAACATATGTATGTATGTATGTATGTATGTGTATATATATATATATATATATATATATATATATATATATATATACACATACTGTATGTATGTATGTATATATATATATATATATATACTGTATGTATGTGTGTGTGTGTGTGTGTGTGTGTGTGTGTATATATATAAATTATATTTAAATTTTGTACTTAATGGTATTATTATACTTGATAATAATAATGTTTAATAGTAATAATAATGCTGTAATAGTCTTAACCTTATTAAATCTATAATCAAACTCTAATTATTATGTCTTTTAAATCAAACAAACTGTAAAAACAATAGAATCCATCTTAATCCATCTTAATAAAATACTTCTTAATCCAAATCATTAAAGAGAATAAAATCATATAAGCCTTAATATCAATCCACCTACACATTCTTACTTTTATGCTAAGTACTACTATAATAATCTTATCCCTATTAAACATTAAAAAATCAAACCAACTTTAAATCATAATAGAAAATAGGGTCATAACATTTGTTTATCTCCATATTATGCACAACATCAATCCACATAAATATTCTTACTTTTATACTTAATAATATTATAGCAATCTTATTCCCATTAAGCCTTAAAAAATCAAACAGACTTTAAATTATAAAACATAAGATCATACAGCCTTGAAATCAGTCCACATACTTATTCTTAATTTCTTAACCGACCTCAAAATAAACTAAAACATTTGTCTCCATATTATGCACCAGACATTTTTTATAAAAGAATAAAAAAAACCAACTGCCCCTCCTAAAAAGTCAACAGAAGATTTCCCACATAGCCAAAACCCCATCTCACTCTCAAAACATAAATTGAAGGAGGGGCGTGGTGGCTCAGCAGCTTAGACGCCAGGCTTGTCAATCAGAAGATCGCAAGTTTGGAGGTTCAAATCCCTAGCCCCGCGTGACGGAGTGAGCTCCCGCACGCTCCCCAGCTCTTGCCAACCTAGCAATTCGAAAGCATGCAAATGCAAGTAGATTAATAGGTACCACTTCGGTGGGTAGGTAACAGCTTTCCGCATGCGTCATGCCAGCCACATGACCGTGGAAGTCTCTTCAGACAACGCTGGCTCTTCGGCTAACAAACAGAGATGAGCACCGGCCCCTAGAGTCAGACACGACTGCACAAATGTGCGGGGGGAACCTTTACCTTTTTTTAAACACACCATTTCTTTCCCCTGCAAATGAAGTTGTAATACTTTCATAACCAACAGGTATTCATCAGCTGGCAGTTCACGGTATGGATTCTCAGAATCGGGAAAAATATTTCCCCCTTGATAAGTCTCTTCTTCTCCCTTCTCTTCTTTTCTCTTCATAAAATTCTCAGCCAGTTGATACATTTCAGAAATAATATCCCGAACATTTTGCAAGAGAACTTGAGCAGTTTTATGGCAAATTTCTTCAAAGTCAGCACAGAGCTCTGAGAATGCTTTCTTAAAGTCTTTTTTAAGATCGTCCATAATTCAAACAACAAAATCTAATAACCTATATGCAAACCAATAAATACAACGTCCAAAGAAAGTGAACAGAAAACTAAAAACTCAGACCATCAAATTATATGTTTAGGAGAATGTTAAATCCTTCAAATTAGATGCAAAAATAATAACGGAGACGATTATTTCTCAGTCCTCCTTAATGGGAAGTAAGCTAGCAGTTAAGAAAAGAAATAAAGTTCCTCCAGAAACAGCGAAAAGCACCAAGAGATTCATATCTTCTTGTTAACAGCCTCACTTGGGGTAATAAAAACCTAAATATATACAAATTGGGTGATTTAAAAATGATAAAGGCTCAACCTATGTCCCAATAGGGCTGCAGCATGGTTTGGAAATGGTGGTAGCCCCGACTCCCGTCTCCTCTTACCAGATTAGCGCTGCTGACACTCCTCAGACTGCAAGGTGATGTTCCAAAGTACAAATGGGGTAATTCCAAGTGTTTTCTGTCCATGAAAACACTCTAGGGCAACAGGAAAACCTGCCTGCACCCCCCCAAATCCCCGCTAGCAGGTCTGCCCGCTGAATCGCGAGCAGCGTGTTCAGTTGGCCATATTATCACCGGAAGTCCCCAGACTGCAATTTTTAAAGTCATCTCCAGAAACAGCTGGGAACAGCATGGGAGAGAAGCAGCTTAGGCTGCAATGTGTGAAATATTCAGGCAGCTTGGGAATCTGCTTGGGCTCTGATTTAACTGCAGAACTGCGGAAATTTAGATGGTTGTGATGATTAGGAATCAAGTGGCACCAATAAAATGTTTCTCCAATAAAAATTAAGGACAAACAAACCTTCACTATCAAGAACATGAGGCATATGTATGCTGATCAGATGTATGGTTTCAAATACCCTGGGTTCCAAACTATTTAGAAATTTGTTGGCAAGAAACAGCAATTTGTTATCTTTGAGAAGAGGATCAGTGCACAATTATCTGTTTCAAACTAAACCCCTATTAAAGTTGAAGGATTATAAAGAAAGACACATGTTAATTTAGAAGAATATGCTTAAATCCCCTTCTATACTTCCAGACTTACAGAGTTACACAAATATTCTTGTACTGATTAATTTAATTTTTTGTTGCTTGAGGGAAACACTTCAGGAAAACCCTCAACAGCCAATATAGCACGTACTGTATATAATGCAGTGTACATTCTTTCAGCCAGATTCCTGAATTAATAATGACTTTTTCCCATTTAACACTGTCACCTTGGTGATTATTTTCTGAATAAAAATTAAAGTATAAATGAATAAATAATAAAATGCTTCCCTTTCTGCCATGTATCATCAAGCTCAAAAAATATCTCCAAATGCAGACTTGATTTACTCCAAAACTACAGTCTTTTTACAGACATGAAAAAGCATTCTTAAGGTAAATACCAGCTATTTTCAAGAGCTTGGAACAAAGAGTTGGAATACCCAAATTAAGAAATCATTGTTTATATTTATTTTGGCTTTACTGTTGAGAAATAAAAGTATTAACCAGTTAAACTCAAGAAAGTAAATTAACACATTTGGATCATTCTAGTTTTACTTGAAATCTTTGTACTTAATACTCTAAAATCTTAGGTTCTTCCTTGCCAACTTAACAGTCTTCCTCCAGTGCATCAAGAACAAAACAATGATTGCAAATAACTGCTGATCCTTTCTCCTTTGTAATTGATCAGTCAGTATTTGATAACATCACATCATTACTTCTGAAGTAACCACTTTGAGATCTTATCTGTCTCAGGTAATTGCTCTAAAACAAGATATGGGCAGTCAGCAAAATGAGCAGCAATAGCCTAATATGAGCTACAAATTTGTCTGCAACATTCATGAACATGTTTGCTACCTTCTTTACTATGCGTACTTAGAATCCCCCATAAAATATCCGTATTGGATGGTAGCTTTCAGTTCACAGTGTTAGAAATTGTGTGCTAGAATGTCAAAATGACTGATTCAAATCTGCCTGATTCCAGGCAGATATAAGAGTAAAATAAACAAAATTATAATAGCATTTCTGTGAACTTAATTGTCGTGAAATAAGTGCCTTGTGGGTAGTGAGAACAAAGTAGTTGTGGTCAACTAGTATGATGTCCTTAGATACTAAAAAACAGAAGAGTTTTGTTACTTATTAAATTAAATAGTAATTAAAAAAACATGGCTTTAAGATAGTAAGTTCTAGAGATTGGTTTGAAATTGAAATTGGTTTCAATCCAATCAGAACTAAAAGCTTGATTCAGATTGTTGATTTGATCCAATTCCATATTCAATTAATTTGGAAAATAAGATCATTTTAGTCCTTGATCTGAAGCACTGAAATGGTTCAATTTCATTTGACTTTATGATTTATTTAAAAAGTGAATTTGATTTATAAATGTAATTGAACTGACTTTGAATCAAATCTACAAATCAAAGCATTAAGCATCCCTGAATAGTAAGATTTATAGCTTGACTGGACTATTCAACAGTTCTAACAATCCTCAAATTACTGATACAAAGTTGCTTTGTCATTGCATTGAAACTAGAAATATGATTTGTTTGATTTTTTAAAACAAGTAGTTATCAAAGTTCATAAAACTGAATGTTTGTGTGTGTGTGTGTGTGTGTATATATATATATATATATATATATATATATATATATATATATTAAGAATTTTGATTATAATAATTAAATCTAATACAAACTAAACTGAAAAGAAAAGAGAATAGGAGATCGCTTTCGGGTGTTGGTGCTGCCGGTGCGCTGAGCTGAGGCTCCTTGCCTCGACTCCTCGGCTTTCCTGCTTGCAGCAGTTTTCGGAAAAAGAAACTGCTGGAAAACCTCTTCTTTGAAGAAAAGAAGAATAGAAGACTGACCACAGAAGGGTCGCTGGATCGCTGCTCTTTCCTGACCCCCGTATTTCCACCACAAGGGGAGGGAAATTGAAGCGGCGAAGGCGATTGGAGGAAACAACATTGCTCTGCAGGAAGCCATGAATTCTTTAAAGATAAGTAGCACCCAACCCAACCTTTTAGACACTAGGTTTTGTTTGTTTTTTAAATTGGGACTTGATTTATTACTATCTAAGATCTATCTATGGACATGACTAATAATGCTGGTGTTTTATAACTTTCTTGTTAAGGAGATGGATACATGGTGGGAACTGAAAGACTGATTGACTTTGCTAGGAATTAAAAAAAAGTGACATTACTCATTGATGAATGGTCTAATTATCTTTTGGAATTATTTTGTTTTGCTTGGACATTGAACTTTTGGAGGATTGATGAAATGGTGATTTAAGACTCCCTCTTTTTCATCATACGTATTTTCTTTTTTTTCCCTTATGGTTGATTTTTTTTTCCTTTTTAAAGCTGTCTGAATATTAGTTGAATTATATAAGTTACTTTTTAAAAACTTATCCTTTGTTTATTATTTTGAATTCTTTTTTTTATATAGTAATTAAGACTATAATAAATTGCCTATTTAGTGCATTTTGGAGAATAAAGCCAGTTGGATTATTGAAGCCTTTTCCCTCCTCCTTTTTTTTTTCCTCTTCATGGTTGGAACTGTGGGATATAAATTTGCCTGAGAAACCCTGGAACTGTTCACTGTTTTCAAAGATTATTTTGACTACAGCTGAGAAAAACCTCTACTGCTTTCTTATCTTTTACGTCTTTATTTTGCAAGGATTTTTGTACCAATTGGATTATAACTTGGTTGTCATGACAGCTGCTGCTGAAGGAATGTTTTGTTTTGTTTTTGCCCTCTTGTATTTTTTTTAACTACTCCCTTTTTTTTTGAATAACCCCCACTCTTTTCCCTTTTGTTTTTTTTCCCTTCCTATTCTCTTTTTCTTCTGACTTTTTTTTTTTACAGGAATACCATCTACATCATGGCGACAGTGGCTGCCAGGGTGAAGAGAGATAGAGAGAAGGAAAAAGAGGTTGGAAGAATGTCTACAGACTCTACAACAGCATCATCTACAGATTCTTCAACATCAGATATGAAAAAAATTCTGGATGGGATCACAGCATTAAATAAAAAAATAGAAGACTCAGCTGCTACCTTGGACCAAAAAATAGATACCCTGGGTCAACAAGTAGATAAGAAGATGGAAGATCTGAAAGAAGATTTAACCAAGGAGATAAAACAGGAATTTAGAAAGGAAATACAGAAAGTCAAGGAGGTTGTGAATAGTTTATCAGGGTAACTTAAAGATACACAGGTCCAAAAATTAGAGACTAAATCAGAATCTATTACTAAAGATATTGAACACAATTTAGATGCTATTGCATTAGCAGAAATGAGAGAGAAAGAACACATTTTGAGATTGAGAGCAGTTCCAGAACAACCGAATGAGAATATAAGAGAGAATATTGTTGTTGCTTTAGCTAATTTTTTAGAGATGGAAGAACAAGAACTTGACTCTGAAATAGATAAAATCTTTAGAGTCAATTCACATTATGCTAGAGAAAAGAAATGTGCCAAGAGATATATTGATATATTTTGTGAGAAAAGTCATAAAAGAGCAGATTTTGAAGAAACATTACAATACCAGATTAAATATTGCAGGGAAATATATAATTGTACTAAAAGAAATACCTTTGAGAATATTAAGGAAAAGAAAGGATTACTCCTTCTTTACAGATAAACTAAAGCAAAATAGTATCTTATTTAGATGGGAAACATTAGGAGTATCCTTTATGTTTAAAGGGCAAAGGTTTAAGATAACTTCCATTCTAAAAGCAAAAGCATTCTTGGAGAAATATAAGGCAGATATGAGTGATACATCTAAGGACTTGGAGGAAAAGGTTGAGACATCTAAAGATAAAGAGAAGAGTGAAGATCTATCGGAGAAAGGAGCTTCTGGATTGGACTTAAGAAAGGACTTTTAAAAACCAAAATACTATGGACTATAAATACCTAACATGGAATATCAATGGGGCAAACTCTCCCCAAAAACGTAAGAAAATATTTCATTTTTTGAAAAAACTGAGATTTGATATAATTTGTCTACAAGAGACTCATATTTGTAAAAAAGACACCAAGTATTTGATCCAAAAACAACTAGGAGAAGAATTTATTTCAGCTGGATTAAAAAAAACTAAGGGAGTAATTTTGTATATACAACCAAAATTGAATCCAAAGCTGATATTGACTGATGATGAAGGAATATATATTGCAGTGGAAGTTAATATACAAGGGACTAAAATATTGATGGTTGGACTTTATGCACCAAACTTTGATAAAGGAGTATTTTACAAAAACTTAATGGACAAATTATTGGACTTACTGTATCATATGAGAATTGGTGTCTTATGGGCGATTGGAATGGGGTGATTCTACCAATGGAAGATAGACATTCGCAAAAAAAATGTGAAACTTACACAGGGGAAGTTACCCCAAACATTTTTTGACGTGAAAGACATATTGGACCTACAAGATACTTGGAGATTCATGAATGGGAATTCTAAAGAATATACATATTATTCAGAGAGGTACAAATCATTTTCTAGAATAGATATGTTCTTGATTTCTAAAAGTTTAATGATGGATGTTAATAAGGTTGAAATATTACCTAAGACTGTTTCAGATCATAATCCTGTAATGCTAACCATCAAAGGGAAAAGAAAAACATTTCGATGGAGACTAAATGAGTCAATTTTTCGGAAAGATGACGTTGTAGATACATGTAAAAAGAAGTTAAAAGAATATTTTTTATTGAATTTAAACAAGGGTACTAGCACTCAAACTGTTTGGGATGCTAGTAAAGCATATATGAGAGGTTATTTTATCCAATATAATGCTCAAATGAGGAGAAAGAAACGAGAGAAAATTCCATTGATTTTAGATGAAATTAAAAGTAAAGAGGCATGTTTGAGGGATAAACCAATGGATGATACTTTGATGACTCAAATTAAATTTTTACAAAAGCAAATATCGATGATATTGATACAGGAAAAAGAGACTCAAATGAAATTTATGAAACAAAAATATTTTGAATTTGTAAATAAACCAGGTAGATGGTTGGCTTATAAATTGCGGAAACAAAGACAAAAGAATGTAATTTCTAATATACAACATGAAGGGAGAATTTTGGTGAATAATGAAGACATACAAGAAGCTTTTCATGGTTATTACTCATCATTGTATAAAAAACAAGATGTCCAACTAGCTGATATCGATGAATATATGAGTAAGCAAAAGTTAACTGTTCTAAATGACTAACAAAGAGTAATGCTTAATAATCCTATAACAACTGAAGAAATGACAATGGCCTTTAAGAAAATTAATAGTGGAAAAGCACCTGGACCCGATGGTTTATCGGCAGCCTACTATAAATGTTTTGAAGATGAATTATGCATACCTTTACAGAAAACTATGAACTCGATTTTAGAAACAGGAATTATGCCGGAGACTTGGAAAGAGGCCCATATTACACTGATTCCAAAAGAACAGCAAGATTTGACTTCAACAAAGAATTATAGACCAATATCATTATTGAATAATGACTATAAGATATTTACAACAGTGTTGGCAGAAAGAATGAAAAATATTCTTAAAAATTGTATTCATCAAGATCAAGCAGGATTTTTACCTAAGAGACAAATTAGAGACAATGTTAGAAATATCCTGGATCTATTGGAATATCTGGAACAACATAATGAAAAACAAGCTACCTTGATATTTATAGATGCTGAAAAAGCTTTTGACAATTTAAATTGGTCTTTATGTTTAAAGTAATGGAGACTATGAATTTTGGAGAAAATTTTATTTAGTGGATTAAATCAATATATACTCCCCAATTTGCAAAAATAATTGTCAATGGAGCACTAAGTAAACCATGTGAAATACAAAAAGGTACAAGATAAGGTTGTCCCCTATGGCCACTTTTGTTTATATTGGTTTTAGAGGTCTTGCTCAGAGATATTAGAAAAGATGACGGTATTCATGGTATTAGAGTTAAAAAAGAAGTTTATAAATTAAGAGCTTTTGCTGACGACCTAGTCATTACCTTAGAGAACCCACTGGATGGGATTGAGAAATTTTTGCAGAAATTGAAAGACTTTGGGTCGTTAGCAGGATTTAAAGTGAATTTACAGAAAACAAAAGTTTTGACTAAGAATATGAATTTCCATCAACAGAAGAAATTGAGAGAAATGACGGGATATTCAATGGAGGATAAAGTAAAATATTTGGGAGTATATCTAACATCCAAAAATGTTAAATTGTTTAAGAATAATTATGTTCCACTTTGGACGGATATTAAAAAAGATTTAGATCGATGGGAAAAATTGCAATTATCATTATTAGGCAGAATATCAGTGATTAAAATGAATATTTTGCCATGAATTTTATATCTTTTCCAAACATTACCTATATTGGCATCAGAGGTACCTTTTAAACAATGGCAGCGGGATATTTCTAAGTTTATTTGGCAAGGAAAAAAACCAAGAATAAAATATAAAGTCTTGCAAGATTCAAAAGAAAGGGGTGGCCTAGGTCTTCCAATCTTGAAATTATATTATGCAGCATGTTGTTTGGTATGGCTTAAAGAATGGATTGTTTTGAAAAATGAAAAATTATTGAATTTGGAGGGTCATGAATTAAGATTAGGATGGCATGGATATCTGTGGTATGACAAAGCTAAAGTTAATGTGGACTTTAAAAATCATTATATTAGAAGATCTTTGTTGAGGATTTGGAATAAATATAAGCCAACCTTACGTTATAAGAGACATGGATTTCTACGCAAGAAGCATTTCATAGAACAGAAGTGAGAAATAAGGATAAATGGCTGACTTATAAGGACTTTTTAAAAAAGGAGCAAGGGCATTATGTAATCAAAACAAAAGAAGAACTTGCACAAGAAGGATATACTTTTCAATGGCTTTCTTACATGCAACTTATAGAGAAATTTAAATTAGATAAAAAAATCTTGAATTTGAACAAACTAAATCGGAATTCGAGATACAATTATGTGAAACAGATGACCACTTAATTGCTAAAATGTATAAATTACTGTTAAAGGAGAAATGGTGGAGGGACAAGTTAAGGATTGTATGATTCAGTGGGCAAAAAATGTTGGCCATAATATACAAATGCAACAATGGGAAGATATGTGGAATAAAGGATTAAAATTTACTTTGTGCTACAACTTGAAAGAAAACTTTTATAAGATGATGTACCGATGGTATATGACCCCACAAAAAGTTGCTAAAATGTATGGGACGGTTTCCAACATATGTTGGAAATGTAAAAAACAAGAGGGGTCTTTTTACCATATGTGGTGGACATGTAAGGTGGCAAAGAAATTTTGGACTGAAATACGCTCATTGATGCAAAACATATTACAAATACGAATTCCATTTAAGCCAGAATTATTTTTACTTGGATTATTAGATGTACAAATAGAAAAGCATTTCATTAGAATTATACAATATATGATTACAGCAGCAAGACTTCTTTATGCACAAAATTGGAAAAACCAAACTTTACCGACGATACAAGAATGGATGTTAAAACTAATGGATATGGCAGAAAATGATAAATTGACATGTTTACTAAAAGAAAACTCAAAAAGTTATTATCTTAAAGAGTGGAAACCATTAATAGACTATTTGCAAAAAGCAGGTGGAGCAAAGCTTGCATGGGGTTTTGATGACTAGATTATACAGAAGTAAAACATATTAGACAAGAAATGTATATGAATATTATATTTAAAGCTAGCATGTAAGAAAGAATTTTTTATTCCTATGACCATAGATAGATCGGAAGTTGATTAATTTCTGTCTTTTCTTTATCTTTCTTTTACTTTTCTACACTTTTTCTTTTTCTTTTTCTTTGATTTGTATTTCTTTTTCTGTTGTATTTCTAACTTTTAACTTTGTATATTTTAAAACACCAATAAAATTTGTATATAAAAAAAGAAAAGAGAATAGAATAGAATAGAAAGAAGTAAAAAGTGCAAGAAAAAGGAAAGAGGGAAAAAAGAGAAAAGTAAGAATATAATAAAGAAAGAGAAAAGAAATATATAAAGAAGTGATTTTCAACCTTCATCACAACAAGTATAAAGAAATTTTATACTTTGACACCTATAAGGTTACAAACATTTACTCTTCATCCCATATCCCATCTCTTACCTATAAATAAATCCATAAAACATCATCTTTTCAGTCCTGGTGTCAGCAGAAAGTCCATAAAGGGTTGCCAGAAATAACAACATATCTTGTTTTAAACTTGATCAAATAAACCAACTTTATATTCCTTCCTTTTACTTCTACAGTCTTAATCTTTAGTTCATTAAATTATTGTTGTAGGATTTGATTTCTCTTCCTTTCTTCTTTGTCCCATTGCACAGAGTTCTTCAAGGTTTAACAAGCCTCTTTTGTAAATCCAATAGAAAAAAAAATCCAGGTCTCTGTCTTGATTTGTGATTTGAATTTCCCTTTTAAATTTTAAAAGCTCAGCTGGTTTCTTTTGTAGATCCAGTGAAACATCTTTTTCTAAAGGATTCTCTTGGCCAGTCAGATGTAAATTCACTTTCAATACTATCTCTTGTCTTATCAGCTAAAATTTGTTCTACATCTGTCATTTTTTAAATAACACCTTTTGGACATCCAGAGAAGCAGGCATCATTACTGACATTGTTGATATTGTGGCTACTAATTTCTTGTCCAAGTACTTTTCCTGGTTTAATCTTTTTTTTATAGCTTCAGAAACCTCTCTTATTATTATAGGTCCATTCATAATCTGTCTTTCTTTCTCTGTAATATTTGGTAAATTTTGTTTTTTTAAAATATTCATCTATTTTTTTCCATAGAAATATCACATCCTTTATAAAAATTAGAATAATCTAGATGAAATACTCTATGTATTGCCATATTATCTGCTAGTAGAGTATCTCGCTCTTGGAATTTCAATATCATTTTCTTTTCTTTTTCTTTTCTTAATTTATGCACTAACCGTTTCCCTGGTTTATTTGCAAATTCAAAGGGTTTTTTTTCTTTACATAATTCATTTTTATTTCCATTTCTTTTACTGATAACATCAACAGCTGTTGCTGTAAAAGTTTAATTTGATAAGAAATATTAATCTTCCCTGGAGATTTCTTTAGTTCTTCTTTACTTCTTATCTCATCCAAAATAACCTGTATTTTCTCCTGACTTGTCTTTTTAAGTGGAGCATTATATTCTATTGGGAAAGGAGTATGGCATGGCTGTATATTCTCACCCTACCTATTCAACCTGTATGCAGAACACATCATGCGACGTGCTGGACTTGATGAATCCAAGGCTGGAGTTAAAATCGCTGGAAGAAATATTAACAATCTCAGATATGCAGATGATACCACTTTGATGGCTGAAAGCGAGGAGGAGCTGAGGGGCTTTATGATGAAGGTGAAAGAAGAAAGTGCAAAAGCTGGGTTGCAGTTAAACCTCAAAAAAACCAAAATTATGGCAACGAGCTTGATTGATGACTGTCAAATAGAGGGAGAAAAAGTGGAGGCAGTGACAGACTTTGTATTTCTAGGCGCAAAAATTACTGCAGACGCTGACTGTAGCCAGGAAATCAGAAGATGTCTACTTCTTGGGAGGAGAGCAATGACAAATCTTGATAAAGATTTACAAGGGGCGCGGTGGATCAGCGGGTTAAACCGCTGAGCTGTTAGTCTGCTGACCATAAGGTCGGCAGTTCGGATCTGCGTGGTGAGGTGAGCTCTCGTCACTAGCCCTAGCTTTCTGCCAACCCAGCGATTCGAAAGCTAAATAGCAAGTAGATAAATAGGTACCACTCACGTGGGGCAATATGCTGGCATCCTGTCAGGGAGTCACCCTCGGAACTGAAGTCGAAGATCTGGAGAAGCCCGTGGATGGCGGCTGAGGATGACGGCAGAGGACGACGGATCCCAACTAACAACTTCCAGGATGTCAGCAGCCGGCTCCGAAAGCGAGGCATTCTGGGGCTTGTAGTTCTGATGCCTGGAAAGAAGAGCCGATTCCCTTACCCCCTCCCTAATCACACGGGCACTGTAATATATATGGATATGTATAATTAAATATGCAATAATGTTGTAAGCCACCTAGAGTCCTCCATTACGGAGGGGATAGGCGGGGTATAAATAATAAGATAAATAAATAAAAATAAAATAAAATAGTTATGAGCAGAGACATCACACTGACAACAAAGATCCGTATAGTCAAAGCAATGGTATTCCCCGTAGTAACCTATGGCTGCGAGAGTTGGACCATAAGGAAGGCTGAGTGAAGGAAGATAGATGCTTTTGAACTGTGGTGTTGGAGGAAAATTCTGAGAGTGCCTTGGACTGGATCAAACCAGTCCATCCTCCAGGAAATAAAGCCAGACTGCTCACTTGAGGGAATGATATTAAAGGCAAAACTGAAGTACTTTGGCCACATAATGAGAAGACAGGATACCCTGGAGAAGATGCTGGTGCTAGGGAAGGTGGAAGGCAAAAGGAAGACGGGCTGCCCAAGGGCAAGATGGATGGATGGTATTCTGGAGGTGACGGACTCGACCGTGTGGGAGCTGGGGATGGCGATGGCCGACAGGAAGCTCTGGCGTTGGCCAGTCCATGAAGTCACAAAGAGTCGGAAGCGACTGAACGAATAAACAACATTATATTGTATAAAATATCCTCTCATAAAAGCTTTATTTTCAACCCAAACCATTCTTGTCTTAAGTTATTTTTTTTAAAAAAATGTTAATTTCTTTTTGCAATCCTTCACTGTGGCTTCTTTTTGTAACAGCATTTCAATTAGACTCCATCTAAAAGTAGTAGCTTTCCTTTTACAAACCAAACTCACCGGGTTGTGATCAGAAAACACATTTGGTAAAATCTCTACCTTAGAGATCTTAGTAGCTAGATTCTTTGAGATCCAAATCATATCTATTCTTGAAAAATATCTATGTCTTATTCTATTTTAAATATTCCAGAAATGCTTAGCAATTTGAGAGATCAATAAAGACACAAAAAACTTTTTTAGCAAACATATATATGTTAAAATAAAAACCTAACTACAAAATCCTCTTCACTGACAGAGAGAAGCCTCAGCATAATTTACAGAGGGAGCAGAACAGCAGAGATGCAAGCATAGCAAAGCAGTAAACAAAATAAGCTCTTTACAAGATAAAGGTATGTTAATATATACTCTTTTACATAAAGGTTAAAACAATTATTCAAGATGGTAACCCACAAGATTGAACGCTTTACCAGGCCGACACTTAAGGAGAACAAAAGAATACTTTTAAAATGCAAACAGAAATCCAGTCTTACTGGCACCACAATCTTGTGAACCAAAACTTTGTTTTCAAACTAGCAGAAAATATCTTCTGACCTAAATTCTTATTTCTATCTAGCAAGATATCTTATTCAAATTCTATTAAAAACATAAAACCATAACATGTCTTTCTGAAAAATAAGTATATTCTTTGGAATTACCATTTTTCTGTCTCCATGCATCCACTAGCCCTAAATTGTCCAATAAATTGAATAAGGCATTTGGTAATTTATCTTGAATAGTTTTAATATTTTTCTCAGATGTTCTATCCAACTATGGGAAAATCATTCCATTCCAATCACCCACCAAATGCCAGTTTTCATAGGAAAAACTTATTAATTTCTCCATAAGTCCTTTATAAAAAGTTACTTTATCCTCATTTGGGACATAAATTCCTAATAAGGTAAAGGTAAAGTTTTCCCCTGCACATTTGTGCAGTCATGTCCAACTCTAGGGGCCGGTGCTCATCTCCGTTTGTTAGCCGAAGAGCCAGCGTTGTCCGAAGACGCTTCCACGGTCATGTGGCTGGCATGACGCATGCGGAACGCTGTTACCTACCCACCAAAGTGGTACCTATTAATCTACTTGCATTTGCATGCTTTCGAATTGCTAGGTTGGCAAGAGCTGGGGTGAGTGCAGGAGCTCACTCCGTCAAGGGATTCGAACCTCCGAACTTGCAATCTTCTGATTGACAAGCCTGGCATCTTACCTGCTGAGCCACCATGCCCCCTACATTCCTAATACCATAGTCGTAATCCCATGTATTCAACTTCCACCCAAACGTAACTACCATGTTCTGGTTTTAGTTGAGGATTTTTATGAATCAAATATTTTATCTCTTTTTTCCTGATATGAGTCTCTTGTAAGCAAGTTATATCTTGTTTCATTTTTTAAAGTAATTTTTTCCCTCTTTTGGGGAGCATTAATCTCCATTCATATTCCATGTTAGACATTTTTAATCCATAATCAAGCCAAGAATTTAGAAAAGTCAATACCTGTAGCACCCAATTCAGAATCATCTCTTTGAGAATCCTTTTAGACTTGTTGTAATTGTTGTGAAGTCTTTCCTTCAACTTCCATTTGGACCTCTTCTAATTCTCCATTATATATTTTTCCCAAAAATTCTCTTACCTTTTGAACTTAGATTTTGAATTTAGTCAAAATCTCTGCTGTTTAAAGGTAAATATTATACCCTCTAATTTATCCCAGCGAAATGGGATATTTTTCTGCTTTAATTTTTCACTCAAAAAGACATATTCCTTTCTCGTATGTGGAAGTATGATAGGTATTTATTTTAAAATAATTATACCTGCATTACCCGTCTTCAATCTTGTATTAAAATGTTGTTTCAGAACCTGATTCCTTGTCTTTTTCCTCACAAAATGCACCAAAACATTCCTAAGAACATTTCTCATTCTCAGATATCATGAACTTATTGTATAGACTTTATCCATCTCTGTCTCAGTGTCAGTAACATCTTCCTCCCAATCTAAAAAAGTAGCCAAAGCTTGTATAATTCTTTTGCTAATATTTTCATCAGGTATTTCCGGAATAGCGCTGAATCCCAAACAGAACTCTTTCTCTCTCAATTCCAGTAAAGCCAAAGTATCCAATTATTTGTCCAATTCTCTGTCAAAATCTTACACTCCAAAAATTCCGTCTTCTCATTGACTTGTTTTATATCTCCAGCCATTTGTCTTACAGAATTTTCCATCTTTTCAAATCTTTCATATTTTTTTTCAAAGCTGTAAATCTAACCTCAAGTGACTAGAACCTATTTCCCAATTGATTAAACATTTTCTGAAGTAAATCCAATGGAACTGCTTTCTCTACTTTCTCAGGCCATTCATTCATCTTTGGCCAATAGGCCACTGAGACTAAAATTTAGTGGCTCCTCTTATATGGCATCTGTCCTCATATCTTTTAAGAATTTTATTAATTATTTCAGACATTATTTGTCTTGTGACAAATATTTCCTTTTATATTCATCAACTCTTTTTGTATCAAAAAACTATGTTTGCATTGATGTCATAAATATATTATAAAAAAACACAAGTGACGAAAATAAATTAAATAAATAAATAAAACAATTTTTAAAATACCTTTATTATTCTCTATACAAGTCCTCGTTTTCTGGTGAGAAGATTGCATTAACTCAAAATTGTGTAACCTATGATGACTGAAATAATGGTTAGAAACTCTAAAATACATAAGCAGCTTCAAAGATGTGATACACTGTAAATACTTTTTCTTTTTCTTTTTACTATAAATGCAGGCCATATAATAAAAATTCGTAATGGTTTTGAAGATAAGCAGGTATCAGTTTTGAGACAACTATCAAATAATTCCTTCTCATTCGCTCGTGGTCTTCTTGTATAAAATCCATTTGCCAAACTACCTGCACAGATCTGTTGTTGTTTATTCGTTCA